>JAJHSJ010000001.1:123460650-124060776 GCA_021015155.1 Magnolia officinalis
TTATTTTTGGCAAGATTTTCCCAATAATATCCCAAGAAAACCCTCAAATTTTGAAAATCTCCCCAGAAATTTCCAAGCCAATAAATTGCCAAGATTTGTTACTATGGTCTCAAGTGAGGCCCGTTCCCCTCGCCTTTTGTCTCTTTTATTTCAGGAAATCAGGACTCTGCCTTCTGAGCTAAACATTCTGTTTGCCAGTCAGCCAAGGGCATTGATTCAGTCTTGTATGTTCTAGCAAAGGGGTGTCTCACTATTTCCTTTGTTCAGGGCATATTCAGGGGAACAAATATCTAGTAAGTAGTAACTTTTATATAAATGAAAGTATCTAGTTGCCTTCTATAAACAATATCATTGGCCTGCTTGGTTTATCTTGGGTCATGTCGGAATCAGTGAAGGAGCTTCTTACTTGGCATGGTGTTCACCTCGAGAGAAAATCTCTGTCCGTGTGGCGTATGGTTTTGTTGGCCGTGTGGCGAATGGTTTTGTTGGCCGTCCTTTGGGTCATTTGGGGGGAACAAAATGGTAGGTGCTTCTGAAATGATTCTTGTAAGGAAGCAGAATTTATTTATAGGGTCGAGAATCCTGTTGTCAAGTGGGCATCTTGTAAAAGTTTGGTACAAGATTGCAATTTCTCTTTCTTTCTCAGGATGTATTTCTTTACACCTCTTGGCGCCTTCTCAATAAATTGATTTGTTAATCTTCAAAAAATAATAAAAAAGGAAAAAGAAAAATCCTCCATTTGCAACATTATATGGAGATTGTATCAGCAAGACTCTGTTTTGCTACTTCAATTTTTCATATTTGGAAGGAGCGTGACAATTGCATCTTCCAAGGGCATCTACACCAAATGCTCTATTCTTCATTCTATATCTACTTTTGTTGGCTCTAGGTTGCTCTTCAGTAACAATGGTAATTCCTATATGCCTCTCCCCAGGAAGCAGCTTGGAATCTTCTGGAGCCCTCTCCAAGGATCTAAACAGGTATCCCTAGTTCCCTAGACTATTATTTGGTGAAGTCTTGTCCTCTACCAGAGTAAAGGCGCCAGATGCAATTCTAGAATGGAGCAACTATCTTGTGGCCTCTATTCTCGTCTGGGATGAAGCTAGCACTGCCATCCTTAGAAGGGATTGCCGTGTGGAGGGTCACCAGGACCTAGATGTTCAAATCTTGGTTTTCACTACTGCCATTGAAAGTATCATTCCTTTCAAAAGCCAGCATGATGTTGAGCTCTTCACTAATGCTAATAATGTTATCCATTCCTTGCCATTAAGTATCCATCTAAGTGTCATTAGCAAAGCAAGTTGTCGGTGAAGCAATGTGTTGCAAAGGTTGCTGTGTTTAAGAGTCAGTTCATGGAGTTGTTGTTTCTACTTGACCCGGCTGTAGGCTTTTACCTTGGTTTGCTTGACCAAGCTATGGGCTGTTAGTATTGTTTGATTAGCCCAAGCCATGGGTTTTTCTTTCATTTTGTTGCTTCACCCGGGCCATGGGCTTTTCTTATATTTTGTTGCTTGGCCTGGACTGTGGGGCATTGATTACCCCAAGACATGGGCTTTTCTTTCATTTTGTTCTTGGCCTGGAATGTGGGCATTGATTATTTTTTATAGCAGTATAGGATTTTCTTTTTCTTTTTTTTCTTGTCTTGGCCTGGGCTATAGGCTTTTTCCTTGTGATTTAGATTGGCTAGATCTCTCCTAGCCAATTCAAGGCTGTCTTGCTTGTTTTTCCCAGCCGGTTGGCACTTTTGGTTGGTTAATAAAGTCCCCCCCCCCCCCCCCCCCCCCCCCCCCCCCGCGGAAAAAAAAAAGAGGAGATAATAACTCTTCCATGTCAATTGAAATTGTGATATCAATTTAATTAAAACCTAATTAAATGAGCACAATGATACCTTACTAAAGATGCTGGCCAGCAAAAGATCTTTGATAAGAGGAGAGTGATGGCTATACAGCCACTTAAACCAGCAAAAGCTCCCTCCAACGTCTTCTTTGGACTAATATTAGTTAGCGGTGTCCGACCAAACGTCTGCATGGAGAAGTACAAAATCTCTCTACGGAATCAGTAGTGATTAGCAAGACATAAATGATAGCAAACAATGATAGAGAAGCCTAAACAACAATAACAATGCATTGCACAGGTTGGTATTTCCACAAATGGCAAAAAAAAATGATATAAAGTGGCAATCTGCCAAAAAAGTAAAACAAAAGAAAAAAAAAAAAAAATCTTGAACAATTTCCCTCCGAATGACACAATGAGTAACTGAAACTTGACAGCCAAATTTTTTAATGCTTCTGCCATGGAAAGTTGTGCATGCCACAGAGTGTATTCTTATTATAGCAAAATATTTGTGAGAGCAGTAGTATTTGCAAGCCAATTATATTTATGATTCACCAATGTGTGTGAAAAGAAAAGAAAAGAAAAAAAAGCGTTTATATAGGAATTCTCCAATTGAAAAAATATCTCACAAACAACTCCTAAAATGACAACTATATTATGACTAGCAAGACAGGAACAGGTTCACATCGATTGACAAGAAAGTTTATGAAACCAAACAGACAACTTAATGCAGGAGCATTTTCACACTGGGCTCGAGTGGGGTCGCCCGTTGGATGCAGGGGCACACTTGGGGTAGGTGACCCATGCGATTTGGGGCCCACGGGGGAGGTCTCGTGTTCGAGACTCCTTACCAGGGGTGATTAATGCGCATTTCACACCGGGCTCGAGTGGAGTAGCTCGTGAGATGCGGGGACACACTCGGGGTGGGCGGCCCATGTGATTTGGGGCCCACGAAGGGGGTTCGGCTGAGGTCCTAACCCATGAGATGTGGGGCCTGGGCTATGAGATAAAGGGATTGATTCGCCATACTCTAACAGTTCGAGCTTTTAGAGCAAGTGGTTAATTGTCCTACATCAAATTGGTATCAGAGCGGGAGGTCTCATGTTCGAGACTCCTCACCGGGGGTGATTAATGCAGGAGCATTTTCACACTAGGCTCGAGTGGGGTCGCCTGTTGGATGCAAGGGCACACTTGGGGTGGGTGACCCATGCGATTTGGGGCCCACGGGGGAGGTCTCATGTTCGAGACTCCTTACCAGGGGTGATTAATGCGCATTTCACACCGGGCTCGAGTGGAGTAGCTCGTGAGATGCGAGGACACACTCGGGGTGGGCGGCCCATGTGATTCGGGGCCCACGAAGGGGGTTCGGCTGAGGTCCTAACCCATGAGATGTGGGGCCTGGGCTATGAGATAAAGGGATTAATTCGCCATACTCTAACAGTTCGAGCTTTTAGAGCAAGTGGTTAATTGTCCTACATCACAACTTCCCCATTCCGGTGGCACAACACCTCAACCAAGACAGCCTTCCGAAAAGCCCAAGTGAGGCTACCAATAAATCAAAATAGTAATGCAAAGACACAATTCATAAATATAACAGCTATCATAATATGATAGTCTAACCAGCATGATCATCTAAATTATATATATATAAAATAAAAAAATACACCTCAATGGGCCCCACGTGAGCCATACCACAGAAAACAATCTATATCTACAAAGATATTGAAAAAGAAATTGAAAAAATTATAAAGAACAAAAAAACGCACAGTAACCGCCATTTTAAAAGGGAAAAAATGAGGAAAAAAAAAAACTCAAAATACCAAGTTATTTTTATTGTACATAAAAAAAAAAGGAACGAGCGTACCTATTTTTGTCTCAAGATGAGATTGAATTAATGAAAACTGCAAAAGTTGAAGCTCCACAGCCGATTGCAACTGAAATAGGGGAAATCCGATTTCTCCGTCATTTCTTCTCCATTGTTGATGAAACTAACACCAAATGGAGCTCCTTGTAGTCTCCAACGATCAGCCAAAGAAGCCCCTTCGAAGGGCTTTTCGATCGCAAGATTGAAGAGGGGGGGAGAGGAAGTAGCGTCGGTTTGCATCTAGAAGGGCTTTCAAATACCCTGTTCAATAGGATTTTTTTTTTTTTTTTTTTTTGTTTTTTGTTTTTAAGTGCTTGTGGTGTGAGTTCACCACCGTTTACAGCAGTGGAAAAAAAATACCACGGCATAGCGTGCGCTACATGCTACGAGTCTGTAGTGTACGCTATGACCCCTGTAGCGCATAGCGTGCGCTACAGGGGATTTGCGCTATTTGGTGCGCTATATAGCGATATGGTAGCGCATAGCGTGCGCTACAGGGGATTTGCGCTATTTGGTGCGCTACATAGCGATATGGCAGCGCTACGCTACCAACGCTACTGACAACACTAGTATAACTATATACAATAGGGTTGGGAAAGGGATAGGACCTGATTTTAGGTGTGTCCCCAAAATAGACCTACTAGCCTGAAGCATGTTAAACAAACTAAACAAAGACAAAAACACAAGAGATCTATATTTAAAAAGTTGGGCATTTTTACTAGATTAGAGCTCCCAAGCGCACTGTGCACAAGGTGTTGCATTGCTTACACTCCCACTCACAAGACTAGATGACTTGAGTCCCTTTATATGGATAAGAGTTACAATCCACTCTCCCACATGTATCTGGTGTGGGAGTAAACTCACAAGACAATAAACACATGACATAATAAAAGGTTGAGCTTGTACTCTCAATAGGGTGGAGGTTTGACAACTTTTGTTATCGAGTCCCAGACGAAGCCAGGGTCGGGCCAATTTATGGCTATCATGAACCAAAATTATCAAGATTTTCAAGTACAACAAATAGATGGGTCAAGCTGGACCTGAATACCAGGCCCAACAAATAAACAGGCTAGACTTAGACTAAACTTGACCTGACCCATTCACACATTATTATAGCCAGTGTTCGAAGTATCGGTATCGCTACAAGTTTCGCTGGCCAGGGATACGGAAATAATATCGATATTGCTGATAACCGGAAATGCGGGGAAACATGGGAAAAACAATGAAATTTTCAGCAAAACTTCAAGAGATGTTAAAATGTACATATTTGCATATTTAGAAATTAAAAAATTGCAAAAAGACTGCATACACAACAAGTTTCCATTTAACATGGCCTTAAAAGCATGTGTTGTTGTAAGAAATCAGTCCAACCATCCCCTCTGGCCTATTTAACCATCCAACCTTCCATCCAAACATCCATCGATATTGCAAAATATCAACAACACATGATATTTCACCAAGAAATCATCAACAATTGGAAAGGAAACAAAAGATTGTGGTCTCAATATCTCGTATGTTGCAATATCGATAATATCAAGATATTATCAATATTATCAATGACAAATTGAACACTACATACAACCATGTGCCCATGAAAAAAAAAATTTGAAATAATTTTTTTTTCTAATAAACAAAATTTTGATGATATCAATACGCTAGTGATGTTATTGAAATATCGTTGATACACTTATGATACAAGCATTACCTAGAATTTACATAGTCAAAAATATTGACGATACATTGGTGATATTGATGCATTGGCAATACAAGCAACACCTAGAATTTACATAGTTGAAAATATTGACAATTACATTAGCGAGATCGATATGTTGGCGATACTTAGAGATACATTGTTAATACCTAGAATTTCTGATACTACCAACATTATCGGTATCATTACTAGTGTTATCGATATCATTGAGGTGGAGATAAAGATAATATCGGAGATATTTCAATAATATCGAAGATAATTCGAACACTGACTATAGCACACAGTTTTGTGAACATGCATACATTTTTCAATATTTTAAATGAGCATTGAGCTCTAAAGAGCAATTGAGTGTGACTAGAGGGGCACAATTGGTTAACTATTGCTAATTTGATACTTAGCAACTTGGAATGATCAATCTTGAGTGTTTTCTACAGGTTTTAGGTGCAAAATGAGAAGAGTTGTGAAAAGGGAAGGCTCAATTATACGAGGAAGCAATCAAACATTAGCTGCCACAATGAGCACATAGCGAGGGACTACTACTGAGCTGAATGATACAACAATGCATAAAGAATTTCAGATTAAAATGGCAACTTGCTATTCCTCATGGAACGAGAAACTACAATGCCATAATCGAGACCTAAGTCCAATCCAGTAGAACAAACTCAGAATCATAAATACCTTTCCACCTAGATAAGCAAAAGTGTCCGCAGCAATTATGCTGCTAAAAGAGATCAAGGTTGCAACCAAACCAACGGTCCAATGAGCTTGACCACCCAGAAAAACTGGCCACCTGGTTCCTATATCTGCAAAAAGGAAGCTGGTTAAGGAGCCAATTTTAGTAAATGCACAAACAAAACCCACAAGGAATTTCAAACATAAGTGGAACAAGAAAGATCCTCAAAACAAAACCTCCCGTAGTTAGAATGTTATAATAAATAAATAAATAAATAAAAGGTGGATGCTGAATAAAGTGAAAATGAAACTTACAAAAAGGAATGTGATTGCTAAGTCATCCATAAGATTGCCCAATTTTCTAATAATACTATGGCTTGACCGGATATAATTATGAGCTAGAGGTGCGCGAACACAACTTTGCCCTGTCACCTCAAAAGGATCATTATCTTGGGTGTAAATATGAGAAACAGGTCAAGGTTGCATGTCCTTTGCATTGAGCATATGTGGAGCGTTTTTTTTTTTCCTTAAATTGGTGAATGCTGGATTTTATTAATAAAGCAAAGATACAAGAAGGCCAACCAGCCCCATCAACATTGGACACCCAATGGCCCAACAAGAACCCCGAAAAAACAAACACAAAAAGAAACACAATGCCGCATAGGGTGACAACAAACGCAGCAAAATTATCTCAGATATTCAATGGCGAGCCCCGTCCTAACCACTCCCGACTTGGGCAACTCCTCAATCAAGAAGTTAGATTCTCTCGAGATAAGGACAGAGAAAATTTCTTCAATGCACAAAAGTCCCGAACTTCTTCAACTATGTCAGCAATTCTCCACGGATAAATTCTCTCCTTTGCTCAAGAAATTGCGTTTGTTGATTCCCCTTCAATGACAACAGGAAGCAAATTGAAATTTCCTTTAGAGGGCAGAGGCTTCTACTACACTGCAATCTGAGACACTAATCGACCCCACGGTTTCCACTAGTATTGTGCAACTGCAATCTCTCACTGAACTGCCAATTACACGCGCCCCAGATTGTCCCATGAACTCCCACCAAAATTTTCACTAAAGAAACCAAGAAGAGGGTTCCAAGAAGCAGAACAAGACCCATCAGCTAATACAGGTGCATCTCCACACTAGGGTGGGGTGGCCCATGAGGTGGGGCCTATGAGAAGCAGGATGGCCACGTGGTGGGTCCTATTGTGAGACCTGTGAGATGTGGGGTAGCCCACAAGGAGGTCTCGGTCAGGTTGCCTAGGAGGGTCGGGATAAAGGGATATTTCAGTACTTGCCTAACAGCTCGGGAGCTTTTGGTGCGTTGGCTGGTACTCCCTGCATCAAGCGGTATCAGAGCAGGAAACCAGTGTTCGAGTCTCCTCATTGGTGGGTGGATAATGCGGGTGCATCTCCACACTGGTGTGGGGTGGCCAGTGAGGTGGGGCTTGTGAGAGGCAGGATAGCCATAAGGTGGGTCCCACTGCGGGACTCGTGAGATGCAGGGCAGCCCACGAGGAGGTCTCAATCAGGTTGCCAGGGAAGGCCAAGATAAAGGGATATTCTAGTGCTTCCCCAACATCTCTGGAGCTTTTGGTGTGTTGGACAGTACTCCCTGCATCAAGCCCAACCCTCTTCAATCACTTCGTTCCACTTATGGTGCAACAAAACCAAAGGGATTTCCCTAAACCTGTTATCCCCTTTCATCCAAGAGATATCTAGGTTAAATAGATGTGAAACCACAACTATTGTTAAAAGTTTTCTCCCCTCAAAGGGAAAATACATTCTTTGTATTCTCCAGGCATTTGTGCTATCGATGTTAATCAGCATTATTTTCTCCAGTACCTTACTACATCATTGGATAGGAGGCCCCTGTAACAACTAACAGTTATTTTTTCCAATAAGGGTGGTTGTCCATCTCTTAATAAATGGCGAAGGTGCATATATTATCCCAATCTTGTAGATCTAATTTACTTAGGGGTGCAGAGAGCAGGGCTGGCCCAGCCCCATCCCTTGTCTAGCATATTTTGTTATGGATTGGAGCTAAAACTAGAGGCCCAGGGGTTTGGATATGCCTAAAGGCCCGACGTGACAGCCCAACCAAGTCCAACCGAACATTGTGTAGTGGATGCTAGGCTAGCAGGTTAGGACGGGCTTGGATCAACATGCTTATCTAGCAAGCTGGGCCAGCCCTAGAGTGGGCTTGGACGAGCCTTACCCAGCCCTTTTACATCCGTAGACTTGATGATTCTTCCTGTGTCTTGTATATTCTTTTCTTTACTTTTCTTTTCCTTTTTTTCTTTTTTTTTTTGCCTTAAGCAATGTCATTTTTCTTTATGAAAAGGAAAAGGGTTTATTTTACACCCATAAAAAAATTTGTTTCACAGACCTCCCTTGTCTCCAAATGTTGATTTTCTGAAATAAATGTCAATCCTGAAAATGAAGCTAAAATCAACGGAGACCAAATTGTAGCCATGGCACATAACTATTTGGAGAAGTTGGAGGGATCCAGATTACAGAAGTGGCCCCAATGCCACTTTTCTTTTTTTTGGGTGGGGGATTAGATAGTTTATGGTGGAACCATAAGCAAGCATGGCAACTTAGTAATGTTACTTATAACTTCTTCTTTTTTAAAGGTATGTTACTTCTAATTTATGATAAGAATAATATATTGATGTATACAGCAGCTTCTCACTGATCTCTAGTCCTTTGCTTCTATATCCCGTTATTCCCTTCTTCTTTTTTCTTTTGCAGTGAAGCTCAACCTTCAGGTGTTTGTATTCCAACCCCCCCCCCCCCCCCCCCCCCCCCCCCAATTAATATATATCCTTTTGATTGCCCAATGCCCATGTTATAAAAAATAAAGCATCTGTGTTTATTTTGAATTGGGCTAAGGCTGAGATGATAATGATGATGCTGTTATAGATTTTGATTTAAGTACAAGCTAGGATGTGTTATAAGATTTTTATGAATGTAATGGACTATAGTCATCAACAAGAAGGGTGGAACGCCCATGTGTTTGTTGGTTTTCTTTATGAATTGGCATGAAACCTACGCGGGAGAATGCATGTGCTGATTTTGGCTTGGGCGTGAAACCATCAGCTGGTAAGGGCTTGTGATTTCATGATCACTTCCTCTCAAAAGCCACTTTTCTCTCCTACTCGTAGTGTGTGGTGGATTTTGTTAGATTTCTTGAGTAACTAGTCCAAAAATCCACTCTAGTTGCCCTGGGCTAGGCCAGAACCTGATCAGGCTGCATCAATTATCATTAGTGATCTCAACAACTTGGGGCCCAGAGGACAACATAAGTAAATTGAATTCAAGTCCCAGGAACCATGATCCATCCAGAGCTACAGAACCAGGCAGAAACATATCTCAGGATCAAACCAAATAATTGTCTTAGCCAAGACTTGCCCACCTAGCAAGGAAGGACTATTTTTATTCTCTTATCCAGACAATAAGTTAATCTGTTAAAGTGACATGTTTCATTTCTTCTTCTTTTTTCAGTTTTTTTTTTTTTTTGTCACTTTATTAGGTCCATAAAAATGCTTCCTTCTTTTGAATGGCAATAATAACGCATGTTGATAATCTGTACAACAAACTGAACTGTAGTCAAGTGACCATTCAAACATAACTGATGAAATGACCAGTTTTAATGCCAAGTTAGCCCTTAATAAAATAGTCAGCAAATTCTATATTAAAAACTAGTAAGCTTATATAGATTGTTTTCCATCTTAAGAAGTAGGAATTGCAAGAAAGAAATCTTACTGGTATTTAATGCTGGCACTGCCAAAGCACATCGAAGCTTAACCCAGAAACAAGGGAGGTACCCACAGTAGAATAACCCGAAAATTGCACTGCTCAGCTGTGCAAAACGAGGATTTCCTCTCTGTAAAATCAATGCTATCGCAACTACAAAAGCGGATAATGTCACAGAAACGCCCATGTGACCAAAATATCTGCCCATCAGAGAAACTAATCAACAAAAGAATCCCATTAAGCAGCATGCACAAAGTTCAAAGGATGCAAAGCCACATGCACAAAAGGGTATTTGAAAAATCGTTTGCATCAATCACCAATAACCAAAAAAAAAAAAAACTAGCACAGCTAAGTCCTTCCAGCTTAGACTCCATGTAAGCTAGCAGCTAGAGCATGGAAACAAAACTTAGCAGGTAGAAACATTTTGAGGCACTAATACCAACATCATGTAAATATTTAAAAAACACTCACTCAATTGGATAGAACAATACCAATAACAGAAAACTTTTGAGATTTCGCATGCAGAGGTAGAAGCTATCACAAATTTAAAAGGTCTAGAGACGCTACAATAGAGCATATCACCCACCAACCATTTAGATTTAAATTTGATGAAGTGCTGACAAGGGATTGTATGAACAACATGCGTAGAACAAGAGGAATGTTGAAAAAAAATCGCAAGAAAACTTACAATGTAAATATTGGCATGAGAGCACAAATGACAGAGCAAACCCGTGATACATATCTTGGAGGAGGTGTCATCCCCATTGCAATACCCTGACTCCTGACCAGCCTGAAGTACTCACGTGCACCAATAAATACCGCACTAGCCACAGCTACTGTGAAAACCCATCCTCCAGCTAAAACAACACCACCAACACAAATTCCAATTAAAAGTCCAAAAATGACCCGTTTCTTCAGCTGACTTCCTCCTTGCTGGCGCTCTAACACCAACTTCTCCATGTCTACAGATTGGTGGCCACTTTCGACTTCCTACATTTAAACTATCTCAGAATTTTCCATTCAATTATTCATATAATCCGCAGATAAACACTAAAAGTGGAGCCAATTATAACTAGAAAAATAAACATGGATCTGAATTTGAACTAAACAAATCAAGAATAAAAAATAAAAATAAAAAGGAAGCAGCTGAACAAAAAAAAAAAGAGAGAGAGAGAGGCTTCCTAATCTGTATACCACAGTAAACAGGTTCACATCACATGGGAACAAAGATGGGACACCCATAAAAATGGCCTGGTGATCTGGAATGCTTATGAGGTAGGTCCCTTCATGTGTGGCCTACCATCCAGAAATTACAGAGATTGGACAGCCTTATCCTTCTTACTGATGACTTTTTTCCCATTTAATACTGACTATTCTTTTCTTTTGATTGATAACGAAAATGTTAACAAAAGAAGTAGAAATAATCCATTAAGACAATGAATAAGGAAAGGCCCCCACAAGGAGATGGGAATGGGAAAGCCATCGTTTGCATGTAGAACTACAATAGAATTTGTGTCCCATGGCACATAACTAAACTCGACCTTCATTGATGCCAAATAATTTACAATGCCATTTACAAGGAAAGCCTGCTTCCACAGGAATTTACCAAAAATCCACACCATACCATTCCCAGAATCACCTTAAATCATAAGGGGATCCAAAAAGAGACAACCCATGTCCAATTGTCAAAATCTTCGCATGACTCGCATCTCCAACGCCAGCCGGCGTGAGAAGGCAAACTTTACTCCCCTCGTTGATTGTGGGTTACCTCTCCAATTCCAGAATTTCCAGAATCACGCCTAGAACCTCCATCAATGTTCAACTTCCACCAGCCATGTGGAGGAGGGACCCATGGAGCTGACCTCAGAGGGCTCAATTGACAACTCTAAATTACCAAATTCCCGTTACTTTGAAGATCAGAAGTCCACAGACCTTTGAATTCTTTTGTCACTCTAGACCAACTTACAAGAGGAATTTAATAATCTCTACCACAGCCAAATAGGATTTAGATCGGCTGAAGATTATATTATTTCCCTCCTCCAAATGCCCCACATAATTGTGAAAGGCCTCCATAACACTCTTCCCCTGGATCCTGTGCTCAAAGACCACTCAATTGTTAGATTATGTGAAGCCTATCAGCCCTATTGGATACGTACACGTGTTTATCTTCATTTGATTTTATCGATGGTAATCTCGTGTGGATGGGATATGTGTGTATGTGATCAGTTTCATCCAGTCTATATGGTGATGTATGCACATTTGTTCTTGGTGTGGTTGAAGTATGAGTGTCACCATTATCATCAATTCCAAGACCCACTTCTCGCACGTCATATACATTGTATAGGTGTGCACAATAGTAGTACATGATGAGATGCACGTGCATATGAGGTGTACATCCACCATGTTCCATAAGGCAGTCATGGAGAGAATTCAAATCAACACAATCAGCATCGTACTTGGCCATATCATGCAAGCCAATACTGTGCAGCAGGGATAGACCAGGGATGATCAAGGACATCCTGTGTGATGATCGCATGCACAACAAATGCTGGATCAATCACGACATGTAGGTTATGTCACACGTGCTGCAAGACCATTTAACTTTGAGTAACAAATCAATTCCATCCCATTTTTTGTATGAGACCTTGCTGGCTCTACATGCGACCCTAGTATCCTTTGAACTCTGCTATGATAGGGGGGCACTACTTTATACATTCTTAAGGTCATGGCTGGAGTATTTCCTGGGGTTAGATACTTTGTAGGAAAGCAATTAAGTTCAACTAGGCCGTGTTGGTGGGTTAGAGGAAGACCATGGATATGATCACATGGTTATGAAGATAAGTGGATCATTTATCCAAGGTGCCCAAACCAAGCAAATGGTCGAATGTTCGTTACAATTTTCTTTTCTTTTCTTTTCTTTTTTTGGAAAATTATTTGTATTTTAAATATTACATATATTCTAAGGGGTCATTTGGCTAATTTAAAAGGGCCTAAAAGAATTTGTTTCCAAGAAACAAAATCCCTGAGAAAGAGATTTTTGTGCCTTGTGCTTGGGTATCAAGAATGTAATTCTATGGAATCAAAAACTGTGTTTGGGTATGAGGAGAGAATAGACAAGAATACTAAGCTTGTACTATTTATTGAAAAAATTCCAAAAAGTGATTGTTGGGAAGAAAACCATTTCCTTGGAAGTTGCGCGCCATTCTTTAGCCAAGAATTTAATATATAAAAAAGGCACGAAAGATGAAATTAGGTTTCTAACTAGAAACTGTTTTGACATTCCTTCAGCTTCCTAAATTTAGACTGTTTTGACCTTCCCTTGTCTCGTCCACTGCCCATTCAAATGCCCCACCAAATCTTACATGTGTCCCACTTCATACATCCCACTATACGTGCTACATCATTCTCCCGGGTGAAGCTCGTCCTCGAGTTCTACACCAAGAAAAGCCTTATAAAAAAGTACGGTTCACGCCAATCATCGTAATGGATGGTTCCAATTGCACATGATACCTGTGGTGAACTTTGATCTTCCTCAACAAGTACAAATTCTTTATTCATGAGTTGTGGAGAATGGAACACATACATCATTTGTAGAGATATTTTGCCACAACCTCGTTGTGTTTGTCATGGATCCAAAGTAGATTACATGAACTCCTACATGACAAAATCGGATACATGATACATCGATAACTTATGCATTACACTTTCACAAATGTTGTCCCCAAGTCTCTTGTCGCCTTCTTCGGGTTCCTCGTCAAAGATAGGGCCTTTGTCGATATCCAAATCTTCAGCATGCTTGTCGTGTAAGTCTTGTTCCTTGGCATCCGATTCGTCATGTATCAGATCTCCTTCAAGTTCCACATACTAGGTTTCAACGAATTGAGATTCGATACGAGCTTCCATTCAACATGGCTCAATCTCATCCAACGCAACAGATATATGCTTAATTTCTGCATTGGCTTCTTATAACTCTTCTTTTCTTGCATCATCCTCTGCTATTGCAAGAACTTACACGTCAATGAAGTGCTACCCACAGAGAGGGAGAGAGGTGCTAAAAGAGGAGAAAATCACAAGAACTAAGAGGAAAGAAAAAGTTTCACTTCATAAATAAGCACCTATTACAAAAGCCATTATAATTGAGCAATGCTCTATCAAAATACACACATTTACTTTATCAAATTAGGATTGAATGATCTAAATTCATTGTTCCTTGACAGTGGCACTTCTATAAAACTACCCATATAATCTCATTTACATCATATTAATTCCCAAGAATGCATGCCCATTCAATAGTTACCTTGGGAGTCAGGACCACAACAAATTGCATCAAAACCACACAAAATTAGGGGCTTGTTTGGTATTCCAATTTCTGGTGTAATTCAAAGTAAATAAGCCATCATCATCTTTTCAGGGTGTTTGGTTAAAAGAGAATTACGGCACAAAAAAACAAGAGTCAAATACACATGTAAAATAAATAGGTAAAGGAAATTGTAATTATTACATTTTTACAATGATGTCCCTGTAAAACAAACAATGGTGTAATGTAATCATTGCAGTCAAATGCAAGTGATGTCACCACACAATTACAGGGGTAAGTAATCATTACCCGTTTCCAGCCAATTACCGTTGTAATTGGAAAACCATACAGGCCCTAAAGTAAAATGACTAGGAGCCACCCACAAAGTCAACAACTACTTATTGATAAACACACACTCATAAATTTCTTAAGCAAACACCCTTTCCTCATGAAATTTCCAAGCTTCTAACTTTTTTCGCATTAACCATTTCTCACGCACGCTTAGGACATGGGATATTATTTATTGTTGACAACTTCCTAGGGTTGGACTATTTTGACCTTCCTTTGTCTCATCCACTCTCCATTCAAATGCCCAACCACATCGGCCCACTAAATCTTACGTGTCTCCCACTTCATATATCTCACTAGCACATGCTACATAAAAAATTCTAGAATGTGACTGTCGAAGAGAACTTCACTCATGGTGGCCATGATCATTTTGTTTTTACTCGGATCACTCCTCATGGGTGAAGTATCCTACTGATTTGTGTCAATGACATTATTGTCACTAGTGATGATCCCACAAGGAACACGTGAATTAAAAAAACTACCTCACGTGGTACACTTAAGATGAGGATTCAGGTCATCTAGCCTACTTTTGGCTTGAAGTCTCCATGTCACAAACAGGATCCTTGTCAACCAAAGGAAACACACAAAGGACTTGATTACTCTCACTTGCCTATCTAATAATCGTATTACTGACACTCGAATGGAATTAAATGTGAAATTTATGAAGGATCAAGGAAGCCATTTGGTAGTCTCATATATCTAACAATGACTTGTCGTAATATTGTGTAAGATCTTATATTGGACTACATTATAGTTTGTCAAATTTCGTAGTCCTGTTAGGATAACAAGCTCTACTAAAGACAAGTTATCAACTCGATCAAGCATCTGGAAAAGAAGACTCAACATCTCAAGGCAAATACCATTCATGGTTCGAGGTTCGGAATACTTCGTATGAGTCAACCTTCAGGTGATATAAACCTGGATTGACCATAGGTTTAGTGTATTTCACACATGCATAACTATAACCATTCTTCATGTTAAATACACTCAAGTTAGGTCAGCCCGACTTTTGGTTCGGCCAGCCTAACTATCTTAGGCAAACCCTACAATATTCAGTCAAAAAGACAGATTTGAAAAGATCTTTCTGCGGCCTGTTCGGCCAGCCGAACATGAACTTTGGCTAGCCCAAGGTGGGTTCGGTCAAATTTCTAGCGATGGAACAAATTCGGATGTTAGGCTAATTGGGCAAGCCGAACCACTTGGTCAGCCAGCCGAACCGAGTGTTCGGCCAACCGAACTTGGGTTTAGGCCGGATGAATTTTTGAAAGATATTATCCCGCGAAATCCGAGTTCCGTTGGAATGTGATCTTTGGAATTCGGTCAGCCGAACTTCACAGATCCTTGGCTATAAATAAAGGCTCTTTCTTACTCTTTAAATCACGAAAATTCATAGATCTATATTGTGTTACAAAGAGAGAAAGTTCAAGCCTCTTTTAGCTATTTGTGTTATAATTCTTATATTTGTTTTTAGCTAATTTCATTCTCCTCCTCAAGTTAGATTAAATGTTTTAATAGAGTAATCCATACTCTACTTTTGAGAAAAGGGTATAATTGAATTCGCAGCAATAGGGCATCATTTATTTTATTGAAATTACATTAGATCCCTTTATTTCTTCTTGGGTTGAACACATACAAAGACTTCATCTACATCCCAATAAGAAGATCGCTGCATTCAAGCTACAGCTACGACTTCGACTCACCAATCGAAGATAAGTACTATCTTTTCATTTATTTCAGTTTGGGTTTTTCTGAGATAGCCCGAAAATCTCAACGGGTTTGTTTGTGGTGAGCCCGTGAAAATCACAAAGTGGGTTTAATTGTGATAGCCCGTGAAAATCACAATAACTGTATTAGGTTGTTAAAGTGATCCAAGAAAACCTTAAAATAGTGAAAGTCAAAATTACGTGTAGTAATTTTGGGAGTGTCGTAGGTTGCATTGAGGCACCGAACCACTATAATTCTCGTGCATTGTGGTGATTAGTTATTATTATTTATGCATATTTTGTGCTTTATTTATTATTGTGATAGTTTGATATTTTGATTTCAAAGACAAATCTTTTAGGTGAAAGGTTGTCCTACGAACTATTTGATATCAAGAATTCAATACTTTACGCAATTGTATTTATTTGATTTATTATTCCGCATTGCATTGAAATATTTGGCATACCCCCCCCCCCCCCAGCTCATCCTTTCATATTGCCTATGTTGTTGATGCTTGTTGTCTTTGATCCAATAGAATCCCACCTTATCGTTTTTGGTAGGATTATCAGATATCTTCAAGAGACTTTGTCGGGACTTTTATACTCCTCATCTTCATCTGAAGTTGATTGGCTATGCAACACTAATTGGGTAGGGTACTTAGACACATGTCGTTTTACTACTAGGTGGTTCATGTTTCTTGATCCTTCTCTTATCTCCTAGAATTGAAAAATAAATAAAAATTATTATCGGTGAAAAATCGATAATATCGCCGATATTATCGGTGTCGCTGGAGTTGCGACACCGAAACTCACTTTTTTCGTTTCTCTTCCTAATATCGGCGAATATTCGGCAATTTTATCGATTTTTAATGAAAAATACAGTTGTCGACCAAAAATCGCGTCTTTGTCAAGGGATAACTGTAGCCGACAACTCCTTGACGATAAAAGGGACAATAATATAGGGAGCTGCGTAAAAACCAAAAAAAAATCGAGAAAAAAAGGGGAAAAATAAACTTTTGGAAGTATGTACCTGTAGAATAGGATCGTTGATCGGAATTAATGGGGCGAAAAATATGCGAAATCTTGAGAAATTTGGAGAGATTTTTCGAGTTTGTAGGGTTCCCTTCCGGAACCTCTTCTATCGGCGGCTTTTGCTCGAGTTTTTTTAGGGTTTCGGGTTTTGAAACCGTTTTACAGAATCGGATTGCGTATGAGTTACTCGGTACGCTTTTATCGTGCTGAGGAAACTCAGTTGGGCCTACTGTGAATGTATGTGGGTTATCCACACCGCCCATATGTTTTTCCAGCTCATTTCAGTGGTTGAACCAAAAATTGAAGAATTCCCAAAACTCAAGTGGAACACACCACATGAAATAGTGGGAATAATGACTTCCACCGTTGAAACCTCATTAGGGCCCATAGTGATGTTTATTTATCATCCAACCTGTTCATAAGATCACACAGACATGGATGAAGGGAAAACACAAATAAAAGATTGATCCAAATGTTCTGTGGCCCCAAGAAATTTTGGACAGTAGAATTTCAATTCACACTGTTTCCAGTGGTGAGGTCCACTTGAGATTTGTATGTACTTAGTTTTTGGTTTAGAGCCCTATAATTATATGTTAAAAAGGATGGCCAGAGTGGATAAAATATTTAAATCATGGTGGGCCCCACAAACTTTACTCAGTACGCTTAGCGTGCTAAGTTACTCAGTACGCAATCCGCGTCCCCTTTTATTGCGTCCTACCCCGCTCAGACGGTAATCCGTCCGAGCAGGGCTCTATGGGGCCCACCATGATCTAAGTATTTTATCCACACCGTTAATTGCTTTTCTTAGATTATTTTAAGATCTAATTACGAAAATGAAGTAGGTCCACAACTCCAGTGGACCACACCAAAGGAAGATACAGTGATAATGACACCCACCGTTGAAACCTTCCTAAGGGCCACCGTGATGCTTTTTTACCATCCAACCTATTCATAAGGTCATGTAGACGTTGATGAAGTGAAAAAACAAATATCAGCTTGATCCAAAACTTCTCCAGCTCCAAGAAGTTTTTAATGGTGGACGTTCAATCCCCAGTTTGTGGTCCACTTAAGCCCTATACATGCCTCAGTTTTTGGCTCATATGTTAAAATGATCTGAGAAAAATGATGAACGGCATGATAAAACACTTACATCACGGTGGGCCCCGCAGATCCCTGCCTGGACGATAATACGTCCGGGCGGGGGTAGGCTGCAATCTGCGTCCCTTTGGAGTGAAAGCGGTGGGCGTGCTAACCTCGGTGGCTTGGATGTCACCAAGTTCCGTGGACCCCACCATGATGTATGTGTTATATCCACACGGTCCATCCATTTGGCGAGATCATTTTAGGTCATGAACCCAAAAATTAGACAGATCCAAATCTTGGGTGGACCACACCATAGAAAGTAGTGGGGACAATGATTCCTATCGTTGAAAACTTCCTAGGGCCCACAATGATCTTTATTTGTCATCCAAGTTGTCCATAAGATCGCATAGTCATCAATGAAGGTAAAAAACAAAAATTACATTGATCCAAAACTTCTATGGCCCCTAAGAAATTTTCAACAATAGACGTTCAAATTCACACTATTTATTGCTGTGTGGTCCACTTAATCATTGGATATGCTTCATCTTTGGAATCAAGTCCTATAATTATACGGTAAAGTGGATGGACGGAGTGGATAAAAATATATAAATCAGTGGGCCCCATAGAGTTGACTCGGTCCACATAAAGTATTACATAAACTCATTTTAATTACAATTGGAGTGATTTTGATTACAGTGGGCCCCATAAAGTATTATATGAACTCATTTTGATTACAATTGGAGCGATTTCTTACGGCAACACATGCTTTTTGAGCCCTATTAAATGAAAACTTATTATTTAATGCATTGTTTCGTAATTTTTTTATTCCTAAATATGCAAATATGTGTATTTAGGCATGCCCTGAAGTTTTACTGAAAAATTCCATCAATTTCCCCATTTTTTGCCATTTTTCTTCGCATTTCCAGTTATCGGCGATATTATCGGTGATAACGATATTATATCTTTATCTCCGGTCAGCGAAACTTGTAATAATACCGACAACTTGAACACTGATGTAACCCTAAACCTTCCATTACGTAACCCTAAACCCTAAACCCAAAACTCAAAACATTTCCACACACAAACACCCCCCACATGACAGTTTTCCACTGTTTATGGACAAGACTACATGTTGTTGGCCATAAGTGATGAAAGTTATATCCAAAATGAGTTCACATCATTCAAATGTCGCATAATATAAGCAATAAAACATAAACAATATAACCAAAAACTAAAGAGAACCAAAAATATATCTTTGTTTCATATCCTCGTTGTGTATCAGTTGTTTCTTACTACACAGAAATCGAGAAATATCAACAATATCATAAGTATCGCAACTATTGGCAAATATCTATTATATTATTGTCAGTATATTGCAAAATATGAAATCTAGCCATATTTCACATTGCACATGTGAAAAATTGAAATATCATCCAATCTATCTGCCAATATCATTGATTTTTTTTTATTTTTTTTGGAGGGATTATGGAATTTTATTAAAGGCCTGCTTGAAAACAAGGGGGTAAAGAGTACAAATGGAAACCCCAAAAGAATTACATCCCTAACGTTGTCTTAATGCAATCAATCAGTCTCGACATTCAAAAGAGCAGCCCATACGGGCACAAAAACTTTGATGTAATCCAACAAGGCCTCACTCGACCTAAAGTATCCTCAAAGCACCGTCTATTCCTCTCACCCCAAATAACCCACCACACAGCAGGTAATATCAGCTTCCATATAGCCCAGACCTTTTTACGGACCCCTACCCCATGTCAAGCACAAATGAGATCAGAAACTGAACCCAACATAGACCACATCATACCAAAGAAGAATAAAAAGTGATTCCATACCTTGAACATGAGAACGGACATCAAATGAAGAGGTGGTCAACAGATTCAGCGTCTTGTTTGCATAAGTTGACATATTCGGGATAAACATGGCCCGTTTCTAGAGGTTATCAACTTCAGCACCCTATTTCTACAGACAAGCCAAGCCAAAGCAGCGACCTTGGGGAGTGCTCCATAAAACCAAAAGTGATAGGCAATAGGCCCCATGAAAGCTTAACAACTCCAGGCAGAGCATTTTATAAAACAAGCTAACTGTAAAGTGGCCCAAACTGCGGCTCGCCCACACCAAGCAATCTACTTACATCAGATGGTGTGAGAAATTGAAGGTGAGCTAAAAGAGAGTTGAGCTCATCCATTTCACTATTCGAGAGATCCCTCCTACACAAAGGCATCCAGCAATCCGAGGAGCCACAAAAAGAATAACAGTATGCCACTTTCAAATCATCAGATACCGCAATAAAGACCAACCTGGGGAAGTCGCACTCCAAAGGATGATTTCCACACCAAGTGTCTTTCCAAAATCTAATTCTAGTGTCGTCACCCAAGAAGAAGGAAAAGCCTTTTTAAAATTTTTATTAAAAAAAAAAAAGAAAAAAAAAAAAAGAAAGAAAGAAAGACGAACTCCCTCTATTACATTCACAAAACAGGAAGGGTATACAAAGCTTTCGGGCGGGTACCACGAAATAGCCGATGCATCACCTATCTTTTAGCGAAATGGAGCTAAGCCTCCTTCAAATAACCTAAGCCTACCTTATCCAAAAGAACTAGGCCCTTTGCAATTTGTGGAAGATCCGATTGAGAATTGAAAAACTCGCTCGTCTGGGAGGCGCTACCTCTTCTAGCTGAGTTGTCGGCCACCGCATTTGCCTCTCTAGGAGTGAGAGCCAGAGAAAATACTAGGGAATCCCTGAGAGATCTGATCTTGGCACACCAGTAGCATAACGACCAGGCTGGCGACGAGTTCTTGGAAAGAATCTCTATACAAGATTTGGAGTCGCTAGCTACCTCGACCCTAATGAATCCTAGGCTCACACAGAGCGAAAGGCCCTCCCAGATGGCTCGAAATTCAGCACGCGCGTTGGAGCCCGAGCCATAGGCAGAGGAAAACACGAAGAGGAAATTCCCCTCGCAATCTCTACTAAGGCCGCCACCGCCTAAAGGGCCTAGGTTTCCCAAAGAGGACCCGTCGACGTTAATCTTTATCCAAACTCTGTTGGGCCTAATCCACTTGTCAATAGGAGGAGACGAGAACTTGGTTGCCGAAGTCGATATGCGCAACTGTTGCAGAAGCGAGCTGAGGGACCTATTCATATGTGCTGGAAGGGGAAGGGAGGGGCCGATCAACATGATCCAGCGGTGGATCTGAGAGATGACCCTTTGCGAAGAGAAGACTGAATTGTCGAACATGGCCCTGCTCCCCTCCAGCCAAATTTCCCAGAAAATGAAAGACAGCAGGAGGACACGAAGGCGAAAAAGGCGATCCGGCACAGAAGGGGAGTTTGGGGCCCACCACAGGCAGGCACGTCCAAGCACAGAGGGCTGGGAGGCATGGTGTGCCGTAAAGTCCGTTACGTAAAGGTAATGGTGGCAACCGTTACACATTACGGGGTTGTAACAGTCGTAACAGCCGTTATGGAAAAAAATAACCCGTAATTGCCGTTAACGGCACGTTACATCCCCTATAAAGGCAATAATAGTCCCTTAATGGTCTATTATATGACATATATAGGTTTTTCATACTTTTTAATCAACATTACGGGGCAGATATAAGTTTTTTCGGGAATTTTTTCAATAAATAAAAAATAAAAAAGAGAGACCGTAATGGCCGTTACGGGGCCGTAACAGCCATTATGCCCCGTATCGTAAAGGTAACGGTGGTGGCCGTTACGGCCACCGTTATCGTTACGGAACACCTTGCTGGGAGGTGCTAGATATCCTGAAGAACGGCTGGAAGTGGCTCCAAACAATCTTTGCCGCTGCGCCATTAGAGAACAGGTGATCTATAGACTCTATGTTGACCATCTGGGGAGCGGGGCAGCATACGTACTTTGAGGCAAGCTGAACTCCTTTGGATTGAATCCACGCCTCCACAGGGACTACTTTATGAATGATTTTCCAGGAGAAAAGAGAGATATTCAATGGGATGTGGGGGTGCCAAACCCATCTAGACCAGGGCTGATTAACACCCACTGATCTAAGAATCTCCCAGGCAGTTTTAATCTTGAACGAGGCTGAAGAGGAGGGCAACCAGATTCTCCTATCCTCCTCAGGTGAAGTGCAGACCCCTTCCTCCACAATATGGTCCACAATCTGAGCTAGAAGGAGGGCCCTCGCACGCCCTGGGTCAATCCAACCTTGGGGGCCTATGAGATCGCTGACTTTAAGCACCTAAGGGGGATGAGGTTGGTGACGAAAAGCGGTGAGGGGGCCCAGATTAGACCAGGGATCCATCCAGAAATCAAGCTCACCTTTGCCGACGATCCATCTAGACTTAGCAGAGACGAGGGGAAGCAGTGCGCGCACTCTTTTCCAGATAGGTGAGGCCTGACTTTGGACACTTGACCCATCCGTGTTGGCCAGATCCATAGCGTACTTGGCCCTGACAAAGGAAACCCAGCAGTTGGCCACATTAGCGCTGATGACATTCCAGGCCAACTTCATTCTGCAGGCAGACATCATGCTAGCTAGGTTCTTGATCCCAAGTCCCCCCTCCTCCTTCGGGCGAGAAATGAGGTCCCATTTCAGCTAGTGGAAGCGACGGCGGGTTCCATCCCAACCCCAGAAGAAATTAGCGCAAGCTTTATCAAGGGCCCTCAGCAGTGTTAACGGAATCTCTGACGCAGCCAAAACATGTGTTGGGATGCTATTCAGCACATGGTTTATCAGAGTGGCGCAGCTCACTTGGGACAACAGCTTGGTCTTCCACCCAGAAATTCACTGCTAGAATTTCTCCACTAGCTGAAGAAGGAAAAGCCTTAATCTTCCCTCTCCAAGCCATAATAGACTTCCAATATCATTGATATTAAAAACACCAATCATATGCAATTGAAGTCATATGGTTTGGAGTCTCTTTCAAGCTCCTCTTTATGCCAACGATACCAATGCTATTCATATCGTTTCAGATCCAGTATTTCAAGAATGCATTAAACAAATCGAGGTGGATTGTCATTTCATTAGCATTATTTATTTGTTGGCCAAATTATTCTCCCTCATGTATCCTCTCAGTATCAAACTATCAATCTACATGACATTTTTACTAGGACCATGACAAAATCTCGTCATGATTTTCTAGTTAGCAAATTGATGCTACAAAGTCACCCGCATCATTTGAGGGAGAGAATGAGAGATATAATTAGACATTGGTGCACCTGCGGACCACTATGCTACAGTATTCATACTTTGCACTTTTCTTGCACAGTATTTTGTATTTTTTTTTCCTTTCTTATCCTTATAATTCTCCCTGAGTTATTTTAAGGGGAAAATATGTAACTTCATGCAATTTAGTGATTTTATTTAAGCCGTGTAGATTCTCATGGGAACACACATTTTCACAAATCTCTTCCTTTTTTCGATGGGATAAATCTCTTCCATATTCATCATCATCATCTAACCCTTATCCCAATTGATTGAGGTTGGCTACATACATCCTGTTTCGTTCGGATTCATGATGAAAGTTATGTCGTAAGTTTGACGCCAACTGCCAACCTGACACAACCCTCCTTTATGTGGGCTAGGGATCGGCAATAAGCATAAAACTCCCACAAGCGCAATGTAATTGATTATTACATAGGTTGATTACAACCAAGCACTACCTAACGGTCTATTACATAGGTTGATTACAATCAACAAGTATCTTCCATATTCATCTTCTACAATTGGTTTTTGTAGGGTTACATCAGAAACTTGACAACCTGCCCCAAACGTTTCAAAGCAATTTAATACCAACTATTGGCAAGTACATTTTTACATTGATCGGTGAGATAGCAATCAGAAGGTCATGAACGGTCAATCAATGGGGTTTTTTATTAGCAAGGCCCATTCACAATGGTGCCCACCGATGAATCATTCAGATCATGGATTATTTTTTCATGTATCCGACTTTTGTGCATCACATGGGGTGATAAAATCTGCATGCTGCATGTTTGTTTGATTCCCCTAATCAATAAATGCATAAAAGTAACAGAAATCAGATTAGGCAGCAAACAATCATACGAAACTCGACAGAGTAGCAAATGTTAAAATTTGGAATTGCACTGAATTAAGGAAATAAAAGAAAGAACAATACAGAACAAAAATTAAAATCAGGTGGCAGTTCCGTAATTTGATTCGAAAATACCAAATTCAGAACTGCTTAAAACTGGCGAATCCAGAACCCTGATTCAGCAACAGCGACAAAAATAGAAGGGAGAGAATCGAACGTGCCTCTTCCGTCACTTCTTCTTCATCAAGACGATCCGGATTAGTGCTGGCGACAGCCGTGAACACCCCACCACCAGGTGTCCGAAATCCACACCGTCGATCTCGGCCAGCAGGAACAAGGCCTACCGATCCGTTGGACTTCAGTCTCAAATTCGGCATGGCGGAGGGGCGGACGAAGATTAGGGTTTTGGAAGAAGGACGGCATTGGCAGGCGCAGAGAGATGTGAGAGAGAGAGGAATGAGATTGCATCGATTGGGCTCGAGATGAGAGGCCATGGGATTTTTCAGCCGTTGTAGATAGGTAGCATTTTCTCAAGGCTCGGAACGGGAATCGTATCGGTTTCTCATCTCGTGGTATTTCGGCATTTAGCAGAGACAATGGCGAGATAGAGGGTCCTCTCTCGATCGAGCTGGGAAGGAAGAGATGAAAATCGAAAGGTCTCGATAATCTCAAAGATGTGTTTTGAAACGATTCGAAGATAAATCCGAATTGGGATTTTGTCTGCTTCGATTTTGTCTATTTATTCTAACCGCTGTACGCGCCATGTGCGCCGCTACCTGGCTTTTAAAGGTTGTTTCCGTACTCTTCTCTCGTCGAGTTCGTTTTACCTCCGTCGCGACTGATGATCTATTGTATGATGCATTCCACTTGACCCACGCGCTGGAACGGTCCGATGATCTGAACCGTCCATGTTCTATTATTTTCATCAGTAAGCTAAATTTATGAAATCAAACTTTATTGATAAATTTGGCCTCTGATTTTTAAAATTCATTGCAATCCGTTAAAAAGAAACGAAAAACAATCATATCAATGACAATTTTCAGGCGAGCTGTCCAATAATTATCCAGTGATGATTTTCATACAAATTATTCTGAGTTTTAATTTTAAGTTCTTGATGGGCAGTAATTGTAAATCTCATATTCATTTTATAATAATTATTTATTTATTTATTTATTTTTAGATTTTAAATTATGAAAAAGTATAATAATTCTTAAGTAAATTTAACTGACTATTTTGTTGTCAACAGTAATCCATTCGAGGATAAAACATTTGAGGTGTGAATCTAGCCGATTTTTTGCCTTAAATCTTAAGGGTCATTTGGCACTATGGATTCGAGGAGATTTGAGGAGGTTTCAAATCCCTCGGTTGTTTGTCAGCCTAAAGTAACTGCTTAAAGTAATCAGGGTTTCAAATCCCTTCAAAGAAAGATTTGAAATCAACAGTGAGACTTTAGATTACATATAAAATCATTTCAATAGTTGGATGTCTAATATGTGTGTCACTATATTATCATTTTATTAGGCACATGACTCACTAATGATGACTAATACCATGCAAACATTGTCAATGTAAATCAATTATAAAAAATCATTGGTTAGTCACTCAGACATGATCTTGTGCTTGTGGCCCATCTAAGACTTGAATTTTCATCATTTATGGGAAAAGCATATATTTTAGCAGGCTTATTATAACCATTGTGCCAAAAATTATATATCTCACTATTTAGAAATATTAAAGTTGATTTAGTAATTAAATTCAAACTCAATATATATATATATATATATGGGAAAAGGTACTATGCGCTACAGTTGATTTTAACGTCGCATGAGGTCGAGCTGTGTGGACCCAATCGTGATGCATTTTGAACATCTACCCTATCAGTCAGATGCACCATTCCATTGTGTGCTTAAGTCTCAAAATCAAGTCAATCCGTGACTTGTGTGGGGCACATCACATACAGAAGTAGAGATGGGTCGTGCACCATTAAAACATTCATAACCATTTTTGAGGGCCCACCGATGTATGGTTTGCAAATCCAGCCCATCCATTATGTGTGTCCCACTTGAATGAGGGTTCAAACCAAGTTTCAGGCGCATACAAAACTTAGGTGGGCCCCACCAAGTGCTTTTATATGTTTTAACGGTGTCTTCACATAATTTTAGATGGTATGACCCACCTGAGTTCCGTATACGGCTGATTTTTGGGGTATCCTATAATTTAAAGGGTACCCATCAAATGCACGGTGTTGATGGTCGAAACGCATCACGGTGGAGCCCACACAGCTCGACCTCATGAGAGCTTATTATGAGGTCGAGCGCATAGTACCCTTCCCTATATATATATATATATATCTACTTTTGGATTAAAGTTAATTTACAGTTTAGGTGCCAAATATGCTAGAAGAATTTCAAACATAGGGGGTTTCAAATCCCCCCCTTGCCTTTAATATTGAGGATAAAACTTGGATGGAATAGATTTTATACACAGTAGATGATGTGTCTCATAGATTCAAGTATTTTTAATGAGTGCAAAAAACAAGTATTGTAGATGATTCAGTAAAACTAAGTGATCCTTACATCAGTAATGTAGGGATAGATTCTTACTGTTGTCCACTGTAATGTTTATATGCCATTAATACCATGGCTAGACACATGTTTCAACGGTGGATGTTCAATCCTCCGTCCTGTGGCTTATCTGAGATTTGGATTTCCGTCAGTTTTGTACCTATATACTACTGTGATTTTGCAAAAATGGATTTCCCAAAAGAGGAAATCATAACGGTAGGCCCACATAACTTCCCATTGCCCAGGAAGTTCCTACACCGGGAACTTAAGTGGGGCCCACTGTGATGTTTGTGAGAAATCTTACCCGTCCATATGTTTTGTGAGTTTATTTTAGGACATGATGCCAAAAACGAACCGTTTCAAAAGCTTGAGTGGGCCGAAAGCGTGATAATTGAATTTCCATAGTTGAAATATTCATGGGCCTGGATCATGCTAATATCTGTGATTTCAGTTCATCCCATTAAGAATGAAATTATTAACGGTATGGATAGCATGTAAACATCACTGTCGAACCCCAGGTAGGTTTCAACTGTATGAATTTTCTAACCACATTTTCCTTTAGCACGGCCCTTGAGCTTTAGAGTGGGCCCCATTGAGTTCTCAGCGCAAGATCTTCCTACGAAGGCGAAATCCGCGTCCAGCACATAGCCATAGTTGGACGTGGATTTCCTGCGAAAGCCTTTCGCAGGAAGTTCTTGCGCAAGAATGTTGTGTAGGCCCACCATCATGTTTTTGAGAAATGTACTTCGTTTATAAGTTTGATGAGATCATTTTAGGAAAATCCACGAATAACAAAGTGGATCAAAAACTAAAGTGGGTTACACGAGAGGGAAGATTAGGGAAAGAAATACCTACCGTTGAGACTTTCTTGGGCTCCACCTTGATGTTTATATGCCATCCAAACCATTTATAAGGTTATTAACACAAGGATGAAGTGAAAATACAAAAAATTTAGCCTTAAACAAAGCTTTTATGGTCATAAGAATGTTTCAACGGTTCTGACTGAAATCCTACTGTTTCCTCTCGTATGGCCTACTTGAGTATTCGATCCACCTCGTTTTTTTAGTTTGTCTTAAAATTATCTTGCAAAACGGATGAACGGAGTACATTTCTCAAAAACATGGTTGTGGGCCTACACAACATTCTTGCGTTTCGCAGGAAATCCGCGTCCGACATAGTTCCCAACTTTTAAACCCAGTCTAGCAAGCGAGACTGCGAGAGTCAGTCCTCATTCCTCGAAACCTCTTCTCCCTCTCCAATTCAACCTCCGGAAAACCATATTCTCTCTTTCTACCTCTCAAAGAAAGAAGAAGAGATGGGGATAATAAGGAGTAGCTTCTCATTCATGCTGGGAACCGTGTGCGGGATTTACGTGGCTCAGAACTACAATGTCCCCAACATCAAGAAGCTCACCAACACGGGCCTCTTGATAGCCAAACACATCGAAGAAAATTACCGGAAGCCGAAAAAGAGGGGCGACGACGAAGATTAGCTGCCACCACCGCTTCTGGAATGTTCTAGAAGCATCAGGTCCTTCTCTCTCTCTCTCTCTCTCTCTCTCTCTCTCTCTCTCTCTCTCTCTTCTTTACAATCCGCCCGAGAATGTCGTGAAAACTGGGATTGGAATTTTGATGTCTGGGGTTTACGATTGGTTTAATGATGATCAGACGGTTTTTGTACTTAGTGTACTTGAATTCGTGATTCTGGGTCGTTCAGGTATTGATTATGAATGGGAAGCCGGGCGTGAACATTGATTGTTTGGGATTTGGTTTTTGAATTCTTTTGTTTGTTTGTTTTTTTTTTTTTTATCAAGGATATTTTGCTTTGTGTTGTGTTGTATATATGCTTTTGTTGAATGATGGTTTTGTTGCGGATGAAAAGCATACCCTGTGTTTTAAACAGTTCATATGGATTCCCTAGGTAGTGTTTGGATGCACTGCTTATCATGATAATGTTGTGAACACAAGGTTTTGGGTTATGGTGAGCATTTCAGAGCTTTGATATTGCTGAAGCAGCACAATTCTGCTACTTTTTTTTTTTTTTTTTCCATTATATAGTTAACCAATATAATCCTGGTATTTATCAGATGCCTGTAAATGGGGCTAACTATAATGATTTACAGGTAAATGGTTTACCGTCTGTGTTTGGATGTTGAAAAATGGCTGTAAATGATTTACCGTTAAAACTTGGATGGAATAGATTTTATACACAGGAGATGATGGGTCTCATAGATTCAAGTATTTTAATGAGTGCAAAAAACAAGTATTGTAGATGATTCAGTAAAACTAAGTGATCCTTACATCAGTAATGTAGGGATAGATTCTTACTGTTGTCCACTGTAATGTTTATATGCCATTAATACCATGGCTAGACGCATGTTTCAACGGTGGACGTTCAATCCTCCGTCCTGTGGCTTATCTGAGATTTGGATTTCCGTCAGTTTTGTACCTGTATACTACTGTGATTTTGCAAAACTGGATTTCCCAAAAGAGGAAAACATAACGGTGGGCCCACATAACTTCCCGTCGCCCAGGAAGTTCCTGCACCGGGAACTTAAGTGGGGCCCACTGTGATGTTTGTGAGAAATCTTACCCGTCCATATGTTTTGTGAGTTTATTTTAGGACATGATGCCAAAAACGAACCGTTTCGAAAGCTTGAGTGGGTCGAAAGCATGACAATTGAATTTCCACGGTTGAAATATTCGTGAGCCTGGATCATGCTAATATTTGTGATTTCAGTTCATCCCATTAAGAATGAAATTATTAACGGTATGGATAGCATGTAAACATCACTGTCGAACCCCAGGTAGGTTTCAACTGTATGAATTTCCTAACCACATTTTCCTTTAGCACGGCCCTTGAGCTTTAGAGTGGGCCCCATTGAGTTCTCAGCGCAGGATCTTCCTGCGAAGGCGAAATCCGCGTCCAGCACATAGCCATAGTTGGACGCGGATTTCCTGCGAAAGCCTTTCGCAGGAAGTTCTTGCGCAAGAATGCTGTGTAGGCCCACCACCATGTTTTTGAGAAATGTACTCCATTTATCAGTTTGGTGAGATCATTTTAGGAAAATCGACCAATAACAAAGTGGATCAAAAACTAAAGTGGGTTACACGAGAGGGAAGATTAGGGAAAGAAATACCTACTGTTGAAACTTTCTTGGGCTCCACCTTGATGTTTATATGCCATCCAAACCGTTTATAAGGTTATTAACACAAGGATGAAGTGAAAATACAAAAAATTGAGCCTAAAACAAAGCTTTTATGGTCATAAGAATGTTTCAACGGTTCTGACTGAAATCCTACTGTTTCCTCTCGTGTGGCCTACTTGAGTCTTGGATCCACCTCGTTTTTTTAGTTTGTCCTAAAATTATCTTGCAAAATGGATGAACGGAGTACATTTCTCAAAAACATGGTTGTGGGCCTACACAACATTCTTGCGTTTCGCAGGAAATCCGCGTCCGACATAGTTCCCAACTTTTAAACCCAGTCTAGCAAGCGAGACTGCGAGAGTCAGTCCTCATTCCTCGAAACCTCTTCTCCCTCTCCAATTCAACCTCCGGAAAACCATATTCTCTCTTTCTACCTCTCAAAGAAAGAAGAAGAGATGGGGATAATAAGGAGTAGCTTCTCATTCATGCTGGGAACCGTGTGCGGGATTTACGTGGCTCAGAACTACAATGTCCCCAACATCAAGAAGCTCACCAACATGGGCCTCTTGATAGCCAAACACATCGAAGAAAATTACCGGAAGCCGAAAAAGAGGGGCGACGACGAAGATTAGCTGCCACCACCGCTTCTGGAATGTTCTAGAAGCATCAGGTCCTTCTCTCTCTCTCTCTCTCTCTCTCTCTCTCTCTCTCTCTCTCTCTTCTTTACAATCCGCCCGAGAATGTCGTGAAAAATGGGATTGGAATTTTGATGTCTGGGGTTTACGATTGGTTTAATGATGATCAGACGGTTTTTGTACTTAGTGTACTTGAATTTGTGATTCTGGGTCGTTCAGGTATTGATTATGAATGGGAAGCCGGGCGTGAACATTGATTGTTTGGGATTTGGTTTTTGAATTCTTTTGTTTGTTTGTTTTTTTTTTTTTTTTTATCAAGGATATTTTGCTTTGTGTTGTGTTGTATATATGCTTTTGTTGAATGATGGTTTTGTTGCGGATGAAAAGCATACCCTGTGTTTTAAACAGTTCATATGGATTCCCTATGTAGTGTTTGGATGCACTGCTTATCATGATAATGTTGTGAACACAAGGTTTTGGGTTATGGTGAGCATTTCAGAGCTTTGATATTGCTGAAGCAGCACAATTCTGCTACTTCTTTTTTTTTTTCCATTATATAGTTAACCAATATAATCCTGGTATTTATCAGATGCCTGTAAATGGGGCTAACTATAATGATTTACAGGTAAATGGTTTACCGTCTGTGTTTGGATGTTGAAAAATGGCTGTAAATGATTTACAGGCTGTAAATCATTTACAGCTTTCAACCCCATTTGATTTCCCAGCAAATAGCTGTGATTTCATTTACAGGATCTCCATTTGCAGCCTAGTGGCTATATTTTCAAAGATTGGCTCTCCATTTACAGGACTTGAACAATTTATAAGCTATCCAAACATAGAGAATCATATACCTCTAAATCATTTACTACTTAGGGCCTGTTTGGATGCCTGTAAGTTGGGTTAGTGGGAAGTGACTTACAGGGAAGTCACTTACAGGTGCTGTTTGGGGGAAGAAATTCACCTGTAAGTCACTTACAGGCAAAACTGCCAGGGGCGGGAGGTGAGAAGTCACTTCCCTGTAATTGACTTACAGGCCAACAGTCTGAGGTGAGAAGTCACTTCCCTGTAAGTGACTTACAGGCCAACGGTCTGATTTTTTAAACAAGGGGAAGAGGGGGAAAACGCACCTCCATTACCGAAAAGCTCTAGCCATTGAGGAAGCTCCAGTAAGCTCTCTCTCTCTCTCTCTCTCTCTCTCTCTACAATGATGTTGTGCGCCTCCCTCTCTCCCTCTCTGCAATTAATATTGCTTCCCCTCTCTCGTTCTTTGCATGCAGTTAGGGTTGCCGTTTTCTTTTTCTTTTATTGGAATCGATGGATTCAGTTAGGCTGTGACAGTGGGGCCCACCGTAATTTGTGTTTTATTTTGGTATATCTACGCTATCCATCAGTTTTGCTAGCTCATTTTAGGGCCCAAGTCCAAACATGAAGTATATCCAAATCTTAGGTGGGTCACACCACAAGAAATAGTGGTGATTGAATGTCCACCATTAAAGCTCCTCACCGTCCGGTCTATTGAGGTGGACCATTTTTATTTATTTATTATTTTTTTTATTTTATTTTATTATTTTAATGCACTACACCTTATACAAGTAAAATATCAAAAATGGCCCACCATGGAATAGCATAAGAATTGGCTAAAATGTTCCTCTTGGTGGGCTTAAGAGAATGATATATTTGGTATCAGGATTTTTTATGTGATTATAACATCTTAAAATGATTCCCTACTCCAAGCCGTAAATATACAACTTCTTACCTATAAGTAACGTACAGGCTACCCAAACACAAAAACCAATTTACCTATAAGTGATTTGCAACTTACATCCAAACAAGATAACCTGTAAGTCACTTATAACTTAAAGAACTTGCAGGCATCCAAACAGGCCCTTACAGCCAAACAGGACAGGCTGTAAATGATTTACACCTTTAAATCATTTATAGGCATCCAAATGACCCCTGGAGATAACTTTTTTTATATTTTATATGTGAGCTAGAAACAAGTTGCTCTGCTTTTATTTATTTATCTATTTGTTTTTCTGTGAACTAGAAACAAGTTGTTTTGCAGTGAAGGTGGGATTTCGTCGGATCCAATATTTTGATTATTGTGCCGTTATTAAATTTTTTTTTTTTTTTCATGTTTGCAAATAAGGGTAAGATGTCCATGTATAGATCATGCATGCATTACGAATTTGACTGACTTAAAGGATTGGGATTTGATTCAAAGAAGCATCAATGCATACATGTTTGGAAATAAGGATAAGATATCTATGTATAAATTAAATCATGCATACATTAGGAATTTGACTGACTTAAAGGATTGGGATTTGATTCAAAGAAGCAACAATCTGAGATCACACTAAGGTGGCCTTTTTGAATGTTTGCCATGCTTCAATTTTGAAACAGTGCTTTGCTTGGGAAATGTGGAAACCCCATTCTACATTGAGAGAAATGAAGAAAGTCCTCCAAACTGAATCCAGATGGCAGGTGACCTCCTCCTTCACATTGAAGGAATTGTTGTTAAAATAATGTCAACAGCACTTGTGTATGTTGCATGAAAGAAACCTGATTTAGAGAGATGGCAGGAGTTCACATGTTAAGAATACCGCTTGGATGAGGCATGAACTAGGTTGCTTTCTTTAAAAGAAACCTGATGTAGAGATGGAAGAAACTCACTGGTTAAGCAAACTGCTGGGATGAGGCATGTACTAGGTTGCTTTCTTTAACACGAATTATGTTCCTTTGGTAGAGACTCCCAGGGCCACCATTGCAGCACTCACCTATAGCTATAATAGCACAACAGGACCGGAGACCAAATGAAGGTTGCACACCTTATCCAATCAAGAACATCATCAAGAAAGGACCCTTTGTATCCTGCCGGTGATTGAAAAAAAGTTGAAAAGCACCAATTATAAATAGGAAAAGGCGAAAGATGAGAAAACAAGAGAAACTTCCTGAGATTTTCTCTGTGTGTATTTAGGTATACCCCAAAACCCTTTTTTTATTGAGGTTAACCGTGACTAAAATGTTGGTGAACAATCTGTAGTCCATTGGGGATGTGCCCATTACCTAAGAGAAGCATCCTAAGAGATGCATCCTGTGCTTAAAGCATATGGGGAAACAGTCACAATGGGCTACATCCAATGGACTTGTCATAATATTTTAATTGGTATTAAATAATTAATTGAAATAAAACATTAATTTTTTTTTTTTTTTATAAAATCAAGTACAATACATGTGAAGGAAAGGGCCCAACCAAGCTCACAAGGTTAGGATATGCACCCTCCTGCTTTCCTAAGGATGATTCCATATTAGTTTCAAGGCAATAGGGGGGGAGCAAGCCTTTAAAAACCTTCTCCAATTCTTGTAGTCCATTGGGGATGTGCCCATTACCTAAGAGAAGCATCCTAAGAGATGCATCATGTGCTTAAGGCATATGCTGAAACAGTTACGATGGGCTACATCCAATGGGACTTATCATAATATTCTAATTGGCATTAAATAATTAATTAAAATAAAACAGTTTTTTAAGATAAAACCCAGTGCAATACATGTGAAGTAAAGAGCCCAACCAAGCTCGCAAGGTTAGGATACGCACCCTCCTGCTTTCCTAAGGATGATTCCGTATTAGTTTTGAAGCAATAGGGGTGGAGCAAGCCTTTAAACACCTTATCCAATTCTTGTAAACTTTTCATGTAGGACTAAAGTTTCTACAACGAAAAGGCAAAAGGCAAGACAAGACAACAAAAACTAGGTAAAACCAAAACATTAACAAGTGTACTCGACAAAAATGAACAGAAATGAGCAAAATGGCCATAATGGCCGTTCTACTCAATTCAAATATAGTAACTTCAAAGCATACCCTAATGGTACTATGATTTACATTCCAAAGTATAGAGGTGCATTGCTTTGTTGCCATCAGTTATTTTCCTAATCATTTTAGCACCATCCGCTGTAACTTTAATTTGAGATAGATATCTGTCTAATGGTACTTTGATTTACATTCCAATGTATTGAGGTACATTGCTTATCTTCCTAATCATTTTAGCACCATCCACTTTCCGTAACTTCAATTTGAGATAGATATTTGGGGACAGTGATTGGTATATGTTTTTATATTTTAACTTGCTTGATAGGCATATCTAAAGATTGTCAAATAACCATTTACTCTAAAAGCTTAAGCTGTCAGAGTGTGGTGTATCAATGTGTATCAAGGGACTTTATCACTTCAACGCCCCCCCGCACGTGCGGGATGGGAACTCCGCACGGGAACATACTGACGAGGGTGGAGGGACACTCACACCATAAATAGGCCGGGCTTGATTACTCGGTCCCGGAGCCGGACCTGATTTTCCTGGTCCCCCGTGGGAGAATAATATTTTAGAGAGGCATATTTTTGCTGCTCTCGAGATTCGCACATAGGATCTTCTGCTCTGATACCATGTCAAATAACCATTTACTCCAAAAGCTTAAACTGTCAGAGTGTGGTGTATCAATGTATATCAAGGGACTTTATCACTTCAACAAAGATTAGATTGGTGCTCCATGCAAATTCCGTAGAAATCCAGTAACGGGTTCAGTCTTGAACTCAGATAATTTCTATGTAATCACTGATATTATTCAAATTTTATCACATAATACAGAGGTCAAATTCATTCAACAAGTTTTTTTTTTTAGTTTTTTTTATTTTTTTATTTTTATTTTTAAATTTTAATAAAGACAAACTTCTATTGAAAAATGAAAAAACTCAATGAGAATGATTGACCAATTGCTAGTCACTCCCTCGCAAGCAAGGGTATCAGCCACCTGCTGGATTCATTGGATGCCTTAGCAGCACAAGCACCCATTGGTCCATAAGTGATTTGATTTCTTGGATAAAAGAGAGAAGATTCTAGGCACCCACCCAAACCCTGAACAACAAGGAGGAGCTTCCTTCAATGATTAACTTCTTAAGAAATGAAAGGTCAACCACTTGTGGAGACTTCCACCCCAGAAAGCCCAAAAAATGGTTGCAGTATCTTACCCTTCTCATCACTCAATGTTCCAACGATCCTAGAGAGGCATTCAACTAGTTACTTATTTCGAACGTATTGTTGTGCCTTTGGATGCACTATAAATGTAATTGTAATTGTTAGCCTAATAAAGTGGAAATGACCATCCTCTGAGCATCTGGGGTCCAAATTGCAGTTATGATACTTTGGAGTTGGACTAGAAGGGAACGTGACTGCAATTTGATATCTACTTATTACAAGTACTAGGAAATGTTAAAAGAAAAAAAGAAAAATCCCCCTTGGTTAAACTGAATGGTTGCAATTCCACGAGACTTCCACCATAGAAAGCCCGAAAAATGGTCGCACTCATCACTCAATGTTCCAAAGATCCTAGAGAGGCATTCAACTAGTTACTTATTTCAAACATTTTGTTGTGCTTTTGAATGCACTATAAATTTAATTGTAATTATTAGTCTAATAAGGTGGAAATAACCATCCTTCGAGTGTCTGGCATCCAAATTGCAGTTATGATTCTTTGGAGTTGGACTAGAAGGGAAAGTACGTACAATTTGACAGCTACTTATTACAAGTACCAGGAAATAAACGTGGTTGTGGGTGATTGCCTGCATCCACAGGGAATATTCTCACCTAAGAAATGGGGCGAGGACATCCTGATGTCATTAAAAAAAGTATCGGAAAATGTAATTTTTCCCCCTTGATTAAACTGAATGTCTAACTTCCACCCCAAAAAGCCCAAAAAAGGTTGCAGTATCTGACCCTTCTCATCACTCAACGTTCCAACATCCCTGAGAGGCATTCAACTAGACACTTATTTTGAACATTTTGTTTTTCCTTTGGATGCACTAAATTTAATTGTAATTGTTAGCACAATAAAGTGGAAATAACCATTTTCTGAGTGTCTGGGGTTCAAATTGCAGATGTGATACTCCAGAGTTGGACTTGAAAGCACAATATCGTCACATCCAGCTCGGTAGTTAAGCTGGTTAGTGCATGGCCTTAATGGAAGAGAGACCTGGGCTTGAGGCCTGCCGATGTTCTGGTTATGGTCCTGCCTGAAGTGATATGTAATCCCAACCAAAAAAGAACAAGAAAAACACAGTATCGTGACAACAGTGATGGTAGAACACAGCATCATGACAACAGTTTTAACTATCTTAATGTTGACTGTTGAATAAACAGCACCTTAAAAAGGAAAACCTTCAATGTTTCTGCATCACGATGTCTTGGCACAATTAATTTGGAGGTGCAGCCAGGTAGCCATTTTTGTTGGTTTGACCCATATGCATAGTTCGAATTATGCATTCAGTGCTCTATATCACCTATTTGTTTTCTTGTAACTAGCCTAAATCAGATGGTACAGTGTGGCATTCCAGCTTCTTCTTGAACAAATGACATTTGAGTGTGACTGTTGTTTTAATTTCGTGTTGAAGAAATAAATTTCTAGCTGCAAAATGGACATCACTTTTCACATCTGCCCACATCTTCATGATATTTTGATACGTTGAAAACACATGAAGATTGCTTGCCTCGGATGGTGATGCACTAACACTTTACAAATTTGTGCTGTTACAAGTACAAAGGCTGAAAGATCTACATTACATGTAGATAACAGCAGTTATTAATGACCAGTTATGACAAAGTACGGCCAATCACTGGCTGTATTTCTGCATAATATGCCACTTGAGCACTGTTTATATGTTTGGACTCTACATAGCTTTAGGTTCCTACTCAATATACAATGACAATTCATCTGAACTGAGACCACACATACCATCATCAGAAGGAAGGACACATGATGGGTTCCTCTTCTTGCATAAACGCCATTCATCAATACACGCCATTTGATTGGGGTCCAGATCGGAGAACGCTTTTTGCCCAATGGTTGCTACAATGTTTTCAGCTTCACCAAGAAGAGATGCTGCTTCCAAAACGCTCAGTGCCCTCACTTCAATGGCACTGCAAAGACATTTCATGGATATAACATGTGGTAAGTTGGTAAAACAAGCTGCCAATATATCGGCTATTGTCATCTGTAACCATTCAAGCAATTTGTGATCTGTCCCAAATTTGTTGTAATCTTGGAGAATAGTTTGACAGACTCTGTACATCGAATTGGCGGCCAAAACCTTGGGAGGCCATTCAAGTGGGATTTTCTTTTGTCCAATCCCATTCGTAAACTCCAGAACAAGTTTCCTTCCGACATCTGCAAGTTCTTCGAGTACCTTCTTAGAACATTTTCCTTCACTGGCAAATTTGCTAAGATTCTCATGGAGCCAGCGATTGTAAACATCGACACTCACCCAGACACTATCTGCAGCTTCCTTCATGTTAGTTCGCCCTTTGGCATCCAGTGTCTTTTCCACAACCCTCACATACCTGAGGCCTTCATGTACTCCACACAACAATGATTTGATCGCACATGGATCAGTGTTGGGAAGCGCGATGGCAATGCTTGTGAGGGTCACCACTGGCAGAGCCCAACAATTGGGAGGCTCCGCCCATGTTATCGAGGGAATTTGGTCACTGTCAAACTTGCCCACTCCCTTGAAACCTTCTGAAGCTGTAGACTTCCTTAGCAGTTCTATCAAGTAAGTTGGTTCGTGCTTAGTGGCATTCCTTATCCATCGGTCTATGTAGTCGCATCCATTTCTCGCAATCATCTTCACCAGTGAGTCCTCCCCCTCGAGATGAAGTGCAAAATCACTCAGGTTCGGATTTGAGCCGGACCCCGACTCAGACCCTCCCTCCATGAACATACTTCCTCTCTCCATGAACATGCTTTCAGTGGGTGCCAGCTTTGTCAGTAATCTCTTGCAGTGGAAAAATGAAGACAACCTTTTGAGAGAGCACACAGTCACTACCGAGACCAGACGAACGGATTTGCTCACCAATACCACTGCACTTTGGATTGCTATAAGGAGATCAAGAATTCGGTTTTTGGAGATGTGGGCAATCTTCCTAATGCGCCTGCTGCTCTTGCAGCTAATCCCAAAAGGCAAATGCTTCTCTTTGGCTTCAATGAAAAGCAGAATCCACCACGTCTCTACCCGGAACTCCTCTCTGAAGCTCCCTGATCTTTCATGAAGGCTGTGGAAGCGAACAGCATTGAACCATCTAAGAGCAGGGGCGATGGTGCCCACTGCTACTGCAACCGCCTGAGACATTAAAACGAACATACTTGACCACTTGTAGTCAGATTCCCCGCTGCAGAAGTTGAAAGATCCTGTGACAAGCGACTTGACCATTGCTTCCAGCAAGATCAGAGCAGCAAGGAGGCAGAAAGCTCCCGAAGCAGTTGACAATGCAGAACGCCCGAGAACATATTGAGGATTAGAGGTAGCAGCCATCACCCAATACTTCTTCACATCTGCTTTCTGTTTCTCAATTGCAGACACCCCAACATTATCCGATCCATTATCAGAAACCTGTTGATGTTTGCTTTTGAACTGTTGTTCTAGCAACTGGTTAGTGGTGGGAACAATTAAAGCTGAGCAACCCAAAATAACAAGCAGAAGTAGCATGAGAAACATGATCGCAGCATGTTCGGGTATGAAAACGTAAATCACACCAGTACCCATTTGGATTCCAATGTTGACAATTACAGTAATGACGAGAATGCACAGCGCAATGAAGTTTGCAAACATCTCGGACACTTCCATCGCTCCTAAAGACGGCATGAAATTGCCCATCACAGTGCAGATGAGGACGGTGCCGCTAAGCTTGGTCAGCTGATCCTGGCGGCGGGGCATGGGCGTATTGAGATCGACGGGTATTTTTGTGGCGATGGTTATAAGGGCCAAGGAAGTAGCGTTCAGCGAGAAGGTTCTATTTGGGAACCAAAGCTTCTTGCGACGGAAAGCACGAAAGGCATCGTAGGCCATGGCAAGGGTGCATGCCAGAGAGGCTGCTGCTATATAGAGCCCGATCCATGGCAATGGCTCACTGAATTTGGAGTCGTCTAGGTGGCCGTTGCTGCTGCACCCATGCAACCCCATCTCTTCTACTACCTCTTTCTTCTTCACTCTGCTTCTATGTTAAAATGGATTCGTGTTTGGTCAAAACTTGTAAGTGTTTATTTATTTATTTATTAATATATATTTGTCATCTATTGAGCCTATGATGTTAACTTGCCGGGCCTGGGTAGGTCTCGGCCCGGATTTTGAACTGTTTCGGTCCGGGCTTTCGGGTCGTACCTATTCAAAATTCTGATTTTCAGGTCCGAGCCGGGCCCATTGACACTCTATTAGCCGCCTTGAGTTAGGAGCACCAAAAGGTTGTTGCTCCTGGAGTACTCTGCAGCTTGTACAAAGGAAGGGATCAGGGAGGCGAAGTTCTGACAACACTTGTTGCAGGGAGCCCGTGCAACATAAAGCTCTGTGTGGCCCATTGCGATGTCTGTATAACATGAACTCCGTTCATCATCAGTTGTGCCAGCTCATTTTTAGTACGTGTGCCCACATACCAGGCAGATCCAAAACTCTAGCGACGACACCAAAATGGTGGGGATGGGGATGGAGACGACCGCCATTTAAACCTTGGTTGGGCTCACCGTTATGTTTACATGCCATCCGACCCATTCATAAGATGAGTCATGCAAGGATGAAGGGGAACCAAAATATCACCCTCATTCAGGAGTTCTCAGTGGCAACGGTCCTCATCCCCACTGTTAGTGGTGTGGATGTGCCAGGTCCTAACATGAGCTAGCGCCGCTGATGGACGGAGTGGATATCACCTAGGCGGGCATTATTTAGAGGTGGGCATCGGTCCGGATTAGAGTGGATTGGGTTGAACCCGATCAGATCCGAAATGGCAATGGTTTGACCCGAACTCGATTAGATTGGGAATCAAATCCAGATCACCTCATCCGAACAGATCTGATACATGTTTCGCTCGACCCGAACCGAGTCGGATTGAGTTGGGTACGATTCGGATACGTGTGAATTTAATTTAACTTTTCATATAATGTGGTACACTTCAACCTTTAATATATATTATTTTTTTTGCTCAAGGTCTAAATTGATATCTTCAACCTTTAATATATACTATTGTTTTTTTGCTCAAGGCCTAAATTGATATGTCAAAATGGATGAACGGCTTAGATAAAGCATATACATCAAAGTAGGCCTCACATAGCTCTGAAAAACTATCCATTACTATATTCATGTCCTTAAGCAACATATATATTAACGTGCACTGCACGAAAGTACTCTGACTTTTTTTTCTTTTTGTTTTTTTAATATACAGTGAGAGGGGACTTGCTGTAATGACCTTAGTAAGTTATGTGTGTCTTATCACGAGGTATGTGTTATATCTAAACTGTCCATCCATTTGGCGAGCTCGTCATTAGGCTTATGATGAAAAATAAGACAGATGTAACTATCAAGTGGACCACACGAAATATTTAATGGTGAAAATAATTCGCTACTGCTACTTGTGGTGTTGTTCAGATGATCTTTGGATATTAATAATTTTTTAGATAATACTCTACGATGATCTTTAAAAATATATGAACGGTGTAGATATAATAAATACATCACTGTGGGGCCATGTAACTTTGATATCCTTTGAACCGTTCGTACAACTCGGAGCTCTAGCGCCCATGTTTTTACTTAAAACTGCTTTTCAGCCCATTGTTTTGCTCGAAAGTGGAGAAATTTATGACTGTGGACCCCACCTTTTATCCAGTAGTTTTTTTGAAGCAATGCAAACTTAGAATACGCACTTGGACCTCCTGGTACGGAGTCAGACTTTCAGGAAGAAAATACCCCTCCTTCTGACTGAAACGGATTCGGTACTCCCCTGCCTCCAGCTAATGGCGAACGGTCGGTGGTCTGTGGGCCCCACCATGATGTATGCTTTTCATCCATGCCGTCCATATATTTTTCCAGATCATTTTATGGTATGAGACCAAAAATGTGGTATATCCAAATCTCAAGTGTACCACATTATAGAAACAGTGTTGAATAAGCGTCGACCATTAAAAACTTTTTGGGTGCCCACTGTGATGTTTGTGAGAAATCCTCCACGTCTAAGATCATTCATAGGGTCACAAAGACCTGGATGAAGAGGAAAAACAAATTTCATAATGATCCAAAACTTCTGTAACCCCTAAAAGGGTTTCAATGGTAGACGTTCAATTCCCCACTGCCTTTTACAGTGTGGTCCACTTGATAGTTAGATTTATCTTATTTTTCGTCTCAAGCCTTAATATGAGCTTGCCAAATAGATGGACGGTTTGGATATAACACAGACCTCATGATGGGACCCACAAAAGAAAAAAAAAAAAAAAAAACAACAAAAAACACAGACTGTCGCGACACTGCCGCAGTGCAGTCTGGCTACGGTTATAATCCGTAGCCATATTGTATTGAAAATTGCAAGATTTTTTAGACAAACTCGCTGGACAGTTCTGGACCTTTTCGATAATATCGACAGACCTTCGATATATCGACGCTATGGTTAAGGCCATGGTTGTAATCCGTAGCTATAGGTCTACGGTAATTACTCGATATTAGTTATCGATACTATCGATCATATCTTGATATTATCGATGACTTATGCTCGATACTATCGAACATATGTCGATAATATCGAAAATTTATCCATTTTTCCAGTTTTGTTGCTGGACAATTTGGCATTCATCTTCGATATTATCAAACTATTGTCGATATTATTGACAATCTATGGCTACGGTTATAATCCGTAGCCATAGGTCTACGATCATTTTCTCATCTCTTTTCCCCACAAGTACTATTACTTTATCAACTTTCTTCTTCACTCCTGTTGCAAAAATAAATAAATAAATAAAGCAAAAAAAAAAAAAAACAAAAAAATAAAATAAAAACAAAGCAGTAGTACAAGGAAAAACCATGAAACCGCATGGGGAATGATTTTATCCCTAATAGTTGATCTGTACAAGGAAAAACACCCATCGACATCAGTTTCCACCAAATAAATGATGAGAAGACCTCGCACCCTCCAAAATGATCAAAGGCCCGCGGCTCTAAAAGTACAATTTGATCATTCAAAAGGCATTCACCATCATTAGTTAGAAAGGAAGACGCTTTTTCAATGAATGAAGTAGGCAAGAAATATATGAATAATGCAAGGGAAAGAACATGGACCCAACATCATAATCCTGCTTCATTTGATTCTGAAGCTGCTCAGCCTGTTAAAAAGAAATCACAGGAGATGATCAACATCTATGGAATAGCAGTCAAATTGTTTTTCCGTGCAGTGACATTGAACTTACTGTCTCTTCATCGATATCATCATCATCATCCGGGACTTGTGGTGGATTGAAGAAGTTGAATAAACTATCACATTGTTCAGTTTTTGTGATGGGCTTGGCATTCTTTGATCCCTTATGTGGCTTCTTTTTCGGAACCTTCCAGGATACCATTCAATCTCCGTCCTATAAGTACCCCAACCAAATTCCACATCATGCAAGAAATAAAATTGAACTAAATTAAATACAATAGGAAGAAGAAGACCAACTAGTAGAATTTCTTAGTCATGAAAAGTTATGAGCAATAACAGTACCCTATGGCCTTCTCAAGAATAGGTTCATCATCGTCAATCATGTGATGTCTTTGTTAGAACAATGTTCTTGAAGTATGGGTTAGGATCAAAGAAGAATTCGAGCTTGAAGCCCTTGGGATCATTAATTTTGAACCACTTGATATCTTTGGGATACTTGAGAGCCCCTTCATCGTGCTCAGAAATCTAAAATGAGAAACAAGGAAAGCATAAGAACCATACTAGAAAGAAAGAAAAAGAAAAAGAAAAAGAAAACACGAGTTGGTGAAACATCATTTTTTGAGTCATTTACCTCCTCACCAACCACTTCGTTGGTTTTCCTTGTAGTGAGCCAAAAATCTGGTACTCCTTTCTCTGAAAAAACAAAGCATCTTCTAGTTTTTTTGAACCACAAACTGAAAAATCAGCGGGACGAACTGGAAAATCAGCGGGAAAAACTAGAAGATCAGCGGGGCAAACTAGAAGATCAGCGGGAAAAACTAGGAAATCAACGGGGCAAACTAGAAAATCAGCGGGGCAAACTTTTAGTTTATTTATTTATTTTATTTTTTAACACGAAGAACTTTATGTTTACCTACCTACATTTTTCTCTAATACATATTTATATAAATATGTATATATAAGCATATAAAAAAAAATTTCTCTCTTTTTATAATTTCTTTCTTTATTCATTTAACGAGAATATGTTCTAAACCAAAATTATTTACTTGACGTATCATATATGATTTTGGGCTAGGGAAGCTACTTTAGCCAACTAACCTGATTATTTTCCAAGAGTTCATCAGGTCAATGGTCAAAAATCCATTTCAATTACTTCGCATTCAGTTTTAATCAGTTTGCGATCAATTTAAATCAAACTTGAATATGAGCGGAGCAAACTTGAATATGTGTCTTGATTTCCAATTGAGATAGCCAAAGAAGCCGCAACAGAATCTGTTGCAGCCACTATTCTCTCTGATGAGCACATATTCTTCCATGGCCAACTCTTGTGATCCATCTTAGACTATATAGCCTGCAAAAAATTAAACTTTATAGACTATATAGTCATGAATTGAGATGAGTTCCTACTTTCCTAAGTCACACAAAAAATAATATTAAGGAATATATCCATTTCTTGTACTGAAAACCTATTCATGCTTGAATGTAGATCTCATTCAGGAAAAAAGATGGATAACAAAACCATTGGAATATGTACTTAAAGGTATATCAATTACAGGGATGACAAATAAAACCATTGGAATATGGTTCATTTTTTTAAAACTTTGCCATTGAAACCCATTGGAATTGAGATGGGGATGGAAGAATTTGATCAGGAACTGAGTTACTGAAACCTAGCCTAATACCAGTTAAGCCTTGAATTTTTATCTGGTCTGATTGGTCTAGTGGCAGCCTCATGCGCGTTCAGCGGGGTAAACAGAAAGTTGGATGGGGCAAGTATGAAATTGAGTGGTGCAAACATGAAATTGAGCGGGGGAAACATGAAAACCAGTAGAGAAAACTAAAAAATCAGCAGGGGAAACTAGAAAATCAGCGGGGCAAACTAGAAAATCAATGGGGGAACAAGAAAAAATATAGTTCATTTTTCATAACATCTCACCTGGAAACTATCACGCACTGAGCGAACGACATCCGTTTTCCATTCCTGTAGCGTTGGTTCTAATTTCATCACTACCGATGTCTGCAAAAGAATAAGGAGTAATGTTAAATAAAAAATCGATAAGGTTGTCAAGTTAAGCATAGTAAATGCTTGAGATATATATAAACTTACAGCTTTACTCTCGACAATAGCATGTATTCTTTTGTACCTCCAACACTTCCAGCCTCGATATTGAATGAAGCGTGGAATTCGATGGTTGGAATTGGTTATAAAGAGTGCTCCATGTAGAAACCTCTGTCATGTACTTCCTAAAAGCCAACCCAAATTCTTAGGAGAAGACTAAGATAATAATGGTGGTGATGATGCATTTGTAAATTCATACACATATACAAACATACATACTTATAGAAATATATAGATATGCATATGCACATATAGATACAGATACAGGCATGTGGTTTTGATTGTATATGGTGATCACACAATGTTATTCTTGAGATTCCGAAAAAGTCCATCTTTTTCATAGCCAACAATCATGGCCACCTAAGACCTATCACTTGCCATGAAAGAGAAAAAACCCTCAATTTATTTTTAAAACTGCAACAAACCCAAGACATCATTTCAGTAGCAATAGTGTAGGATACGATGTAAAGTAAAAACCTACTACACCTCGTGAATCAATGTAATTTCAAAATGAAATTACGCATGCATATAAGACTGATTTAGATAGTTGACTCAATCCAATTCCAAACAACACATTCCATGCAATTCCATTGCAAAATTCTTTTAAAAAAATGGATGAACATGTTTGATAACAAACAAACATCACTGTTGGGCCTAATATGGTTTCAACGGTGGAAATCATTATGCCCATTATTTCTCGTGGTATGATCCACTTAATCTTTTGATATGCTTCAATTTGGGGCTCAACCCATCCATTACATACATTCAATGTGGGCCCAACTGAGTTTACTCAGTATGATGGGAAACTAGAAAATCAGCAGAGGAAACTAGAAGATCAGCGGGGCAAATTGGAAAATCAGCAGGGCAAACAGGAAAATCAGCGGGGCAAACTGGAAAATCAGCAGGGGAAACTAGAAGATCAGCGGGGCAAACTAAAAACTCAGTAGGACAAACTGAAAAATCAGCGGGGCAAACTAGAAAATCAAAAGGGGAAACTAGAAAATCAATGGGGCAAACTGAAAAATCAGCGGGGCAAACTAGGATATCAACGGGGCAAACATGAAAATGAGTGGGGCAAACTTAACAAATAATTTCGTGGCTTGAGCCGAAAAATCTAAACATATCCAATGTTCAAATAGACCACACCACATGAAATTTTAAATTGAACTTCTAATGTTGATCATTTCTTAGGGGCCATAGAAGTTTTGGATCAAGCTTATAATTGTGTTTTCTATTAATTCATATCTGTATGATCTTATGAATAGGTTTGATAACAAACAAACGTCACTGTTGGGCTGACTATGGTTTCAGCGGTGGAAATCATTATGCCCACTGTTTCCCGTGGTATGATCCACTTGATCTTTTGATATGCTTCAATTTGGGGGTTAAACCCCTTAAAATAAATGAAAATACAGATGGATGGCGTGGATATACTACATACATTCAATGTGGGCCTAACTGAGTTTACTTAGTACAATGAGAGCGTACTGACTAACTCAATATTACGCAATCCGATTACGCTTGCTACGCCCAATAATAGTGTTTTATTTGTAATACATTATGTTCATCGGATTATGTAATACCCCTCCATTTTCATCGCAATATGTATACACCAAAACCCCATATGTGGAAGGGAACCTAGACATTGAGGGAGGGAACCTAGACATTCAGCGGGACAAACATGAAATTCAACAGGGGAGACATTAAATTCAGCGGGAAAAGCATGAAATTCAGTGAGGAAAATATGAAATTGATTGGGGTAAACTTGATATTCAGCGGGGGAAACATGAGATTCAGCTGGGCAAATCATTAAATTCAGCAGGGCAAATTGGAAAATCAGCAGGGGAAACTGGAAGATCAGCGGGGCAAACTAGGAAATCAGCGGGGCAAATTGGAAAATCAGTGGGGAAACTGGAAAATCAGCGGGGCAAACTAGAAACTCAGCGGGGCAAATTGAAAAATCAGCGGAGGAAACTGAAAAATCAGCGGGGGAAACTAGAAAATCAGCTGGGCAAAATGAAAAATCAGCAGGGCAAACTAGGATATCAGCGGGGCAAACTTAACAAATAATTTCGTGGCTTGAGCTGAAAAATCTAAACATATCCAATGTTCAAATGGACCACACCACATGAAATTTTGAATTGAGTGGGACAAACATGAAAATCATTTTGCCTACTGTTTCTCATGGTATGATCCACTTGATCTTTTGATATGCTTCAATTTGGGGCTCAAACTCTTAAAATAGATGGAAAAATGAATTGACGGCGTGGATGTACTACATACATTCAATATGGGCCCAATTGAGTTTAAAATATACTTGTGCTGAGCCAGATTAATGAACATTTATAGTGGTAGTATCAACAAGAAGATGTTATTTGCAACTAGTTTTGTAGTTGGTTAATTGGTCACATTTTCTTCTTGAAGAGAGTTGTCATCTTCAAATAAGCACGCCTAAACCCCGTTACGAAAACATAAAATTCAGCAGGACAAACTTGAATTTCAGCGGGGGAAACATGAAATTGAGGAGGGCAAACTAAATAATCAGCGGGGCAAACTACAGATTCAGCAGGGCAAATCATTAAAATCAGCGGGGCTAACTGGAAAATCAGCGGGGGAAACTGGAAGATCAGCGGGGCAAACTAGAAGATTAGCGGGGCAAACTCGGAAATCAGTGGGGCAAATTAGAAACTCAGTGGGGCAAACTCGGAAATCAGCGGGGCAAACTGGAAAATCAGCGGGGCAAACTGGAAAATCAGCAGGGCAACTAGAAGATCAGTGGGGCAAACTAGAAGATCAGCAGGGCAAACTCGAAACTCAGCGGGGCAAACAGGAAAATCAGAGGGGCAAACACGGAATTCAGCGAGGCAAACTGAAAAATCAACGGGGGAAACTAGAAGATCAGCGGGGCAAACTAGAAGATCAGCGGGGCAAACACGGAAATCAGCGGGGCAAACTAGGAACTCAGCAGGGCAAACTGAAAAATCGGCAGGGCAAACTAGAAAATCAGCGAGGCAAACTGAAATATCAACAGGGGAAACTAGAAAATCAGCGGGGGAAACTAGAAAATGAGCAGGGCAAACATGAAAATGAGCGGGACAAACTTAACAAATAATTTCGTGGCTTGAGCCAAAAAATCTAAACATATCCAATGTTCAAATGGACCACACCACATAAGATTTTGAATTAAACTTCTAATGTTGATCATTTCTTAGGGGCCACAGAAGTTTCGGATCAAGCTTATAATTGTGTTTTCTATTAATCCATATCTGTATAATCTTATGAATAGGTTCGATAACAAACAAACATCACTGTTGGGCCGACTATGGTTTCAGCGATGGAAATCACTATGCCCACTGTTTCCCGTGGTATGATCCACTTGATCTTTTGATATGCTTCAATTTGGAGGCTAAACCCCTTAAAATAAATGGCAAAACAGATGAATGGAGTGTATATACTACATACATTTAATATGGGCCCAACTGAGTTTACTTAGTACAATGGGAGCGTACTGACTAACTCAGTACGCAATCCGATTACACTTGATACACCCCACAATGATTTTTTATTTGTAATACATCATGTTCATCAGATTATATGATATCCCTCCGTTTTCATTGCAATATGTACACACCAAAACCCCATATGTGGAAGAGAACCTAGACATTGAGAGAGGGAACCTAGACATTCAGCGGGACAAACATGAAATTGAACGGGGCAAACATGAAATTCAGCGGGGGAGACATTAAATTCAGCGGAGAAAACATGAAATTCAGTGGGCAAAACATGAAATTGATTGGGGTAAACTTGATATTCAGCTGGGGTAACATGAGATTCAGCTGGGCAAATCATTAAATTCAGCGGGGCAAACTGGAAAATCAGCGGGGCAAACTGAAAAATCAGTGAGGGAAGCTAGAAACTCAGCGGGGCAAACTAGAAAATCAGCGGGGCAAACTGGAAAATCAGCGGGGTAAACTGAAAAATCAGCTAGGGAAACTAGAAAATCAGCGGGGCAAACTAGAAAATCAGCAGGGCAAATTGGGAAATCAGCGAGGCAAACTGAAAAATCAGCGGGGGAAACTAGATAATCAGCGGGACAAACTGAAAAATCAGCGAGGGAAACTAGAAAATCAGCAGGGGAAACTAGAAAATGAGCGGGACAAACATGAAAATGAGCGGGGTAAACTTAACAAATAATTTCGTGGCTTGAGCCGAAAAATCTAAACATATCCAATGTTCAAATGGACCACACCACATGAAATTTTGAATTGAACTTCTAATGTTGATCATTTCTTAGGGGCCACAGAAGTTTTGGATCAAGCTTATAATTGTGTTTTCTATTAATTCATATCTGTATGATCTTATGAATAGGTTTGATAACAAACGAACATCACTGTTGGGCCTACATGGTTTCAACAGTGAAAATCATTATGCCCCGCTATTTCCCGTGGTATGATTCACTTGATCTTTTGATATGCTTCAATTTAGGGCTAAACTGCTAAAATTAGATGGAAAAACGGATGGACAACGTGGATATACTACATACATTCAATGTGGGCGGCCCAACTGAGTTTACTTAATACAATGAGAGCGTACTAAAAAATCAGCGGGATAAACTGAAATATTAGCGCGACAAACTAGACAATAGCGGGGCAAACATGAAATTGAGTGGGGCAAGCTAGAAAGTCAGCGGGGCAAACTAGAAAATCAGCGGGACAAACTAGATAATCAGCGGGGCAAACTAGAAATTCAGTGGGGTAAACTGGAAAATCATTATGACCACTGTTTCTCATGGTATGGTCCACTTGATCTTTTGATATGCTTCAATTTGGGGCTCAACGTCGTGTGTGTGTGTGTGTGTGTGTATGTGTATATATATATATATATATATATATATATATATATATACACACATGCGCATAGGCATGCATGCACATGTGTCGTGTGTATATATACGTCTGTGTGGGAAAAGGTTCTATATGGTCGAGCTCATGTGAACTACCAATGAGGTCAAGCTGTATGGGCCCTATCATGAAGTATGTCAAACATCTACCCCATCAGTCAGATGCACCATTCCATGGTGGGCCTAGAGGTTAAAAATCAAGTTAATTCGTGACTTTTGTAGGCCACACCACGTACAAAACTTGAGAGGGGTTACCTTCCATTAAAACATTCATATTTATTTTTTGGGCCCACCGAGATGTGTTTCATCCAGCCCATCCATAATGTGTGTTCCACTTGGATGAGGGGTCAAACCAAGTTTCAGACACATCCAAATCTCGGGTGGGCCCCACCAAGTAATTTTATATGTTTTAGGCATGTCTTCACATGATTTTAGATGGTATGGCCCACCTGAGTTCCATATACGGCTGATTTTTCTGCTATCCCATAATTTAAAGAGGACCCATCAAGTTCACGGTGTTGACGTTCGACATACATCATGGTGGGGCCCACACAGCTCGACCTCATGGGGAGTTCCCATGAGCTCGATCGTATAGAACATTTTCCTCTAGTAAAAAAATAAAAAAGGAACTACATACCTTCAATGTGAGGCCAACTGAGTTTAAAATATACCTTTGTTGCGTGCTTTCTTCTCTGGACCGACCATTTTGAGAAGAAGACAAAATGCGATTAAGGGGGGCCCACAAAAAGGGTTTTTTGGAGTCTTTCTACTGGAAACACAGTGAAGAAAGGGGGTGAAAGCAACGGCAGTGAAAGCAACAGTGGAAAGGGAGAGGAAAAAAAGCAGTGGAAATGGGAGAGGAAAAAAGCAAGCAGTGGAAATGGGAGAGGAAAAGCCACAGTCGTGAAAGGAGGGGTATTTTCGTCCTGAAATTCTGAGTCCGTACGAGGAGGTCCAAGTGCGTATTCTCAGTTTGTATTGCTTCAAAAAAACTGCTGGATAAAAGGTGGGGTCCACATTCGTAAATTTCTCTCAAAACTGCTATAGAGCTTGAATTGGAAACGGAACTGAGTAACTGAGTAGGCTTAGCGTACTGAGTAAACTCTTCGAGGTTCACCATGATTTATACATTTAATCCACTCCGTCCATCCATTTTACCTGATAATTTTAGTGCTAGAGACAAAATATGAATTATATCCGAAGCTTGAATTGACCACACTACAGGAAACAGTGTGAACTGAGCGTCCACCGTTGAAGATATTATTGTGGGCCACAGAAGTTTTTTATCAAGCTTATATTTGTGTTTTACTTTCATCCATGTCTGTAAGATCTTATGAACAGGTTGGATGGCAAGTAAACAGCACTGTGGGGCACATAAAGGTTTCAACGGTGAAAAATCATTACTACCATTGTTTCCTGTGGTATGATACATTTGAGGTTTGGATATTCTTAAATTTTGGGTTTATCCCCTTAAATGAGCTGAAAAATCGTATGGACGGCGTGGATTAAACACATACATTCACGGTGGGCCAACTAAGTTTACTGAGTACGATAAGGTTACTCAGTACGCAATCTGATTTCGCTTGAACTGCAGTTACGAGAAAATTTAATACTCTAGTGGAGTGTGATGGATCATACACAGGCACTTAGAAATTCCAGATGTGTCATATGAGTAGTCCAATTAAACCTACCAAATTATTATATGTAGGGAAGATTTATTATGAACTAGAGATTAAGCTTATTTGATTATCTTACGAGGAATGGTGGAGGCATTTGTGAGACGGTTATAAAATCCAACGGTCTTATTTTCACTAATAAGTTTTTTAAGATCAGATGATCGGATTATTCAACCAATCTAATCTCGGTTTTCTCACAGAGGCAGTACGGTGCATGGTCTACTCAAAATTTTTAATTAATATAAATCGGGTGAATAATTCCGAGTCCACGCGTATCAAGTGCCATAAGTAACCGACGTCTGAGATACCTTCTTATTCGTGGAGGATTGAAACCGTGCATAGCATGTGGCCCATCCGAGCGACGAATAGCTTTGATTTGGAGAGAGATTGGATACTGACACTACCGGAGGGGACCAGCTGTTGGACAGTGCTCTGTGGGCCCCACCATGATGAAAGAAATAAAAGAAATATGTTAGAAATGGCGTCCGACGTTGGAGAGGAAGAAGAGAGCGTTGAAGAAGAAGAAGAAGAGAAATATGGAAGAGATTTAGGGGTATTAAAAAAATGTATTTATACTACTCGACTACCCGCTCCGGGTCGGGTCGGGTTGGTCCGGGTCATTTCGGTTCGGGTTATTGGATCGGATCTGTCCGGATACACCATTATCCGACCCCGACCAGAAAAACGATCGGATCTGGATGGATAGACTTGATCAGACCCAATTTTGGTCGTCGGTTCTGTTCAGAACGGGTCGAGTCGGGTCGGATCCATCGAATCGGGTCCAATATGCCCACCTCTAATTATGGTGGACGCGGATTGGCTACGGACAGGTCAAGCAGCGAGACTCACTACTGAAGTGACGTCACCAAGTTATGTGAGTCCCAACATGATGTATGTTTTGCATCCACACCGTCCATCCATTTGGAGAGACCATTTAATCATGCCCTAAAATGGTCTCTCCAAATGGATGAATGGTGTGAATGCAAAACATACATCATGTTGGGACCCACATAACTTGGTAACGTCACTTCAGTATAGCTATTTCGCGTCCCATTATGGTGTCTTTGCACGTGCTCCCTACAAGCGGTTTAAGAAATAGTCTATGAAGCACTCGGTCTTTGTTAGTTGAATGGGAACTGTCGTCTTTGTTGGGTGCCTAGGGAAGGGTTTATGCATATCGTTTGAGAGAAGCTTTGTGTGTGGATGAGTTCATTATTGTTATGGTTGAGGCGGAAAAATAAAAAATGAATCACTTAAAGATAAGCTTAAGGCGCATTACGATGTCGCTATCTTTAAAGCGATATTCGCACCCTACTGGTGATTAAATCAATTTGTAAGAGGGTTACAACAATATAATAAGCATCTTCTCTAAGACCGGAGATATGTGGGTTTCGGCCTGCAAAACCGAAAAACCGCACCCCGAACATACTTTTACAGCATACGCCCCTGACTTATGTGCTGTTACAATTTACTCCCTGAAAATTATTTGTAATTTATTACTTGAAAAATTGTTTACAATTTAGCACCTGAAAACTGTCTCTTTCTAAAAACCTTCCAAAAACGAAAATGGTGAAGAAGAAGAAGATGAAGAGGAGATTGTTGGAATTGTAAATTTGAATTGACCTAAAGATGAGTTTATATAGAATCAGAAGAGATGCTAAATATTCTTTTCATGAAAAGACATCTTCTTCCATAATGTATTTTTAACAATGGTGGTATCTTTTAACAATGACATCCCTCCATTTCAAATTCAAATGATGCTCATTTTACCAAGAAGCATCACCATTCACAAATGAATGGTCAAGTTTGAATCGCGTAGGTGCAATCTAATGGAAGGCATGGTAGAAAGGGATGCGGATTAGTAGCCACTAAAGTGATGGCACCAAGTATTGTGGGTCTCACCATGGTATTTTTCTTTTTTATCCACACCGTCCATCCATTTGGAGAGACCATTTTAGGCCATGGGATAAAGAATGAGTCCGATTCAAATCTCGAGTAGACCACACCAAAGAAAAGAGTGGAGAGAGTGACACCCACCGTTAAAAACTTATAAGGGCCATACAATTTTTGATCAAGCTGATATTTGTATTTTCCCTTCTTTAATGTATGTGTTAACTTATGAATAGGTTGGATCTCAAATAAACATCACAGTGGACCTTAAGAAGGTTTCAACGGTGGGCGTCACTCTCTCCACCGTTTCATGTGGTGGGGTCAACTACGGCTTTGGATCTACTCATTTTTTGGCTCATGCCTTACAATAATATCTCCAAATGGATGAATGGTGTGGATACAACACATACATCATGATGGGACCCACAGAATTTGGTGAGGTCACTTTTGTAGCAAGTCTCGCTACTCTCAGTAGCTAATCTGCATCCCGTAGTAAGGCATGGCAGTGACCCTCCATTCCCGTTGATGTTGTGACCCACAATTATGTATATATTTTATCCATTTTACTAGCTTATTTGAGGGTATTATGCCAGAAATAAGGTAGATCCATTTCTCAAGTGGACCACACCACACACCACAGGAAACAGTAAAAACTTTCAGGGGGCTACAACAGTTCTGGACCAAGCTGATATTTGTGTTTTCTCCTGGTCCCGATCTGTGTGACCTAATCAACAGGCTGGATGAAAAATAAACATTATAGGCCTTAGGAAGAATTCAATGGTGGGCGTTCAATCACCACTATTTTCCTGTTTTGTGATCCACCTGAGATTTTGATCTGCCTCATTTAAGGGCTCATGTCCTAAAATGATCTGGACAAATGGTGGATGGCATGGATAAAACACATAAATCATGGTGGGCCCACAGCTTTTCCAGCACTCACCAGTCAAATCTGGTCACTAGCGAATCCAAATCCATGATCTAATGGGACGACTATTCAGCTGATTATCAGTGACCACCAAAATAGCCGGGTACCACTGTTTCTGCCAGTGAGTTTAGGGGAGCATCTGAGCTGATACTCTATCGATTAACAAGTGAGAAGATTAGTGAAAACCTACCCTTGTTTCTTATGGTATGGTCCACCTGATAATTGGATCAGTGTCATTTATGGGATAATATCCTAAAATGATAAGGAAAAACGGATGGAGAGTGTGGATACATAATACATATATCAAGGTGGGCTGCACTGTTACCTCACGTTAAGGGCCTCACCATCATGGGTGATGCGGGTAGTATAGCTGGGCACGGGACAGCTCGAGTCGTTTAGATTTGAACCAAGTGGGTGAGTTGATCCGAATCGACTTGACTTCGTCCAATCCAAACTCAAATTGAGTCAAGCTTGAGTTAGTAACTTGACTCGATTTGACCCGAGATCCAACTCGGTGCTAACTCGACTCGTTTCGAAACTCAACTAGTACATATAATATTAAAAAAAAAAAAACAACTGTCAGATCTGAGATGCTGATGGAGAGGCTGCAATTCTTGGCAAGTGAATCTAAATCTTGAGTTGTGATTTCAGCCCGTGGATACCTGCTGCACTTGACCTAGGGGTGTACACAAACCGGGCTAGCCCGGTTAGCTCGCTCGACCCGGCCCGAAAAAACCGGACTTGGCCTGACCTGGAACTGAGTTCGGGTTAGGACGGGCCAATTTTCTAGGCCCGAAACTGAGTTCAAGCCGACTTTGGATACCTCCCAATTCGGCCCGACTCGGTCCGAAACCCGACTCGCCCCGGCCCAACCCGACCCGGCCCGACTCGGTCCGAAACCCGGTTCATATATATATATATATATATATATATATATATATATATATATATATATATATATATATATATATATATATATATATAACTAGTTCTTGTAATTTGAAAGGTTTAAAGCCACATATGTATTTAATTCTAAGTAATTTCTAACTACTCATGTCTTATCCATCACTCTGCAAGAGTATCAAATCATTTCTTCATGAAGATTGTGAAGATGATTTGCAACATGGCAAAATGTCATGTGTATAAGATCTGGGTCAGTCATCAGGTGGGCTAGCCCTGGTTCCCACTTATCAGTTGGGTCACATTTCTACTAGAAGAATTAATGGTTGGAAAAGCAATAATGACTGATGGTGAGTCTATCATCCTATTTTTTGGGCTATTGGATGTTCAAAGTGGGACCCAATAAGGACTGGCCTAGATGTGAAACACATGTGCCACATTTCTTGTCTTAATATGGATTAGAAAAATGAAATCTTAGTTCCATCCGGTTGGATGTACTAATTAGATATTCTGATTCGAAAATCAGACCGGTAAACACCTTAGGTTCACCACAGGTATAAAACAAATAAACGGCTAAAACAAATTCTCTAGTCACCCATTTATTTTGGGCAGTATGGTCACCGGGAGGAATTGAACGTTCCAGGCTAGAAGATTTCTTGTGGAGTCTATAGTTCAACTATCTAAACCGTTGATCGAGGGCCTTGTAAATTAATGGGACACGGATTACCTGCCAAAGCCCTTCCCATGAACTTGCTATAAGGTTCGAAACTGACCCGAACTCAGGTTTGAAACTGGCCCGAACTCGAAGGTTTGAAACTGGCCCGAACTCAGCCCGAACTCGTCTAGGCCCGGTTCGGGCTGGAGATGTTGGCCTGGTGACTAGGCCCGGTCGGGTTCGAACCTGGTGTGGCTGTTGAATGGGCCTGGATGAGCTGAGGCCAGTTCGACTCGGCCCGACCCATGTACACCCCTAACTCGACCTACTTGATGCCGACTCGACCCAACTCGGTACTTGCGACCGGGTAGGACTCGGTCCAGATTAATACAGGCCATACCCGGATTTGGATTGGGTCAGGCATGTTGGACTCGGTACCGAGTTGGGTCGAGTTCGGGTCAAGCCTATCTCAAAATCAGATCGAGTCGGATCACCTCTAACTCGGTCCGACTCGACTGGATGCCCACATCTATTTGCCAGTAAGCACGAGTTCTCTGCAGCCCACCATGATTTCTGTGTTACATGCACTCCATTCATGTCACAAGCTCATTTTCGAATGTGAATTCAAGCGTGTGGGAGATCCAAAACTGAAATGGGTCACACTAGCAACTAGGTTTGAAGGCCCATCATCAATGCCTTCTTGGGATCACAATAGTGGACGATGACCTTTGGATCGCCCCCTTGCTTGGATTCATATAGTAAAATAAGTTGGCAAAGCAAATCTGCTGTGTAGATAAACGAGTGCAACTTGGCTGCAACTCCAGATCCAGTGATGTTGGTGGGACTTTGATTATAGGGCTCACTTGGATGTATGCATTGTATACGCAGCGATGTTCATTTGTTTTGCCAAATTATTTAAGAAAATGGTCTAAAAAATAAAGTAAATACAAATATGAGGTGTACCACTGTTGGAATATTTGATTGAATCAAATAAACTATTTAAAATTGAGAACTAAAATTTGAGATATAAGACTTATAGAATTGAGTTGAGGCCTGACGTGAGTCACTTGGCTTGAAATTGAATTTACTTTCCTTTGACAGCGTTCCAAGTGCAACAAGTTTCCAGAATAACTGACTTTCAGGATACAGTGACTATAGCCTGGTCCCAACATTATACTTACTGCATGTGGGGTCGAACTACTTGCAGTTTAATATGAAAATGCTAAGTTAACTGAGCGATGAATTGAACAATTAAAACTCGTAAACCAGAAGATATATAGGGTTTTCACAATAGTAGAAACGATTTTCATTGTTTTAAAAATAGAATTGAAGTCTTTATATAGACTCAAAAGTGGTGCATTAAGCAACATTTCAAAAGGATTTGGTTTGTTGGGTTTAAACCCAATAGGTGTGACCAACTGATCGGTTACATTTTAAAGTGTGAGTACATTCTCGCATGAATACAATCCCGCGAGTATCCATACACACCCCTGCGTGAGTACACCCGCACTCATACCTGCACCCCCAGCCCTGTCTGTCCTCTATGCGGACTCGGCGCGTACAGGTGTAGTCAATAACATATATTAGAGCTATTGGCGTAACCCCACTTGGACCAAATTCACATGCTCTCTAGAAAAAACCTATCTTATGTATAAGAAATTTTTAATAAGAAAATTTTATGGAACAAATTTAATATAAGACTAGACCCATAACTCAAAAGTAATGAAAAATTTAAATTTGAAAGAAAACCAAAATATTTGAAATTCTATTTTTCAATATAAATTTTGAAAGAAAATACAACAAAGGAAACAATGATTATTGGTCATTAAAAACCTTTTATAAGTCAAAAAATTTCAATGATAATATTTGTGTTTCCTTTAGTGCAGTACACTTGATATTTGTATCTAATTCATTTTTGGAATCAAACCCTTAAAATAATTTGAAAAAACATATGGATAGAGTTGATATATAATGCATCAAACGAACGAGGTGGCACTCCCACCCCAGTCACTGTTTCCGCGATTGCAGCTAAGTCGCGCTCGCGTGAAGCCCGGGGTTACAGGAGAATCTTCTGATGCTGCGACCGGAAATTGGAGCGCCGGTGTGGTGTAGACGGCTTAAGCCACGTGGATCCATGCAAGACCGATATCAGACGGTAATGGCCCCACGTGTGGCCCTCTTTAAATTCTTAAAAAATTATCCTAACCATCCAAAGATGGACTTGAATATGGACCGGAATCACTGTATTGTATGTGGAAAATCCACTCCGTTCATCATGTGAGAACCACTATTTGTACTCAACATGCAGAAGATTAGCCCGATAAAAAAACTTATGTAAGCCACATCAAAGGGAACAATTTTAAATTGACATCAAAACGGCTGAATTCACAGTATACAGCAGGACTGAGTTTTGTATCCGGGCGAATTTTATATAATTTCTTCACACCATAGTGGCCCACACACAAACTTATTGTTGGCATCCCATCATCCATGGTTTCATGTTGTGTGGCACATTTGAGCAGTGGATCCAGCTGATTTTTAATCTTACATCATAACAACGAGGATAAAACGTGATATATGGAGTGGATTTTACATTGGCAGGCCCCAAATACCTTGGAGGGAGGGGGTTGAGGATTTAGTGCATGAAATTAGATGTTATTAGGTGGGATGCAATTGTTTTTTTTTTTTTAAAAAAATAAAATAAAATAAATGTACTTATTGGTGAGTTATCTCTTAATGACATGGGAGTGAGCCTATTCACCCTGGTGTTTGGATAGGTAGGATGTATGGCTTAAATACATATTTTGATTCGGGTAGTTTTTGATTGTACGTGGATAACAACTACCGATCTCGAACACCGTTTTTGAAAACCACTGTAAAAAGTAAGGTATAGTGTTTGGTTGTACATGGAAAACAACTATCAATCTCAAAATTTGTATTTGAAAATTATAGTGAGAAGGTGGGGCCCACCTTGATGTCTGTGAGTAATCCACCCCGTCCATCCATCTTGTGAGATCATTTTAGGACATGCTACCAAAAGTCATGCGGATCCAAAACTCAAGTGAGCCATACGAGAGGAAAGAGTGGGAAAAGAATATCCTACTGATGAAACCTCCTCGAGCTCCACCTTGATGTTTATATGTTATCCTAACCATTTATAAGTTCATTCCTGCTGGGATGAACTAACAACATAGAAAATTTTATTGCGATAGAAAACTTTTGTGGCCATATGAATGTTTTAATGGTGGTCACTCAATCCCCATTCTTTTCTCTTGTGTGGCCCATTTGAGTTTTAAATCTATCTCATTTTTTATCACTTACCCTAAAACAAACTTGTATACTAGATGGATGGGGTGGATTCCTCACAAATATCAAGGTGGGCCCCACCTCTCTTCCCAGCGTAAGAACTTCCTAACTTATGCTTCCAGGAGGAAATCCATGGATTCCAAAAATCCTGATTGAATTACGGAAAGGCCTCCCTCACCCTCTCTACTCTATGCGCTGGATTCAATATCAGAAACCTATGATGAACCAAACACATATAATTTTTAAAACCAATGGATTAAAGGTTCCATCCCACTTAATAACATTTAATTGCATGCGCCAAACACTCCCTGCATGTTTGACACGGAGTGTAAAATAGGTATAGGAGACGATTACAGTCCATTTTATTTTTATATCCGAAGGGCTATGATCAATCGCGGAAACTCTTAATCTGCGCTTCGGTGAACCGGTGTCTTCCTGTGGTCAGCCTATAAAAACAGCTCCCGTCATTTTCCTGAACTCTACAAAGTCATAGAAAGAGGACTTCCAAGGACGTAAACACGCTAACGTGCGCTATACCCGGATGAAGGAGGGGTTTGTTGTAAAAATAGATGCCTTAAATCTTCTGTCCCGCTACTCGACCGGTCGAGGCCCACTTGACTTGAAGTCCGGCGAGCATATTTTTTGGGTATTCGGGACGCTCGACCAGTCGAGGGTTAGGCTCGACCGGTCGAAGGGGTCCTTCGACCAGTTGAGGCCCTCGCTCGACTAGTCGAGGGTTATGCAGCCTACGCGCAGACTGTGCAAATTTGATGCAATTTTCGAAAACTTCCAAACTAGGTGCGCAAGTAGAGTTTCCTAAACTATAAATGTGGGTCTTTATGACTATTCTAAAGTATGCTAATGCTTTCTAAAAGGGTTCCAAGGGTTTTTTAAAGGATTTTAGGGTTTCTAAAGGGTGTAGCAAGGGTGAGATTCGAGGTTGTTCGAATCAGGTAAGTCCTTTTCTCTTTGTAATTTATGCTTTCATAGTGGAATTATGTCGCTTTGTGCCGTGATTTTTTCCCGAAAGGGTTTTTCACGTTAAATCTGCATGTTCTCATGTGTTTGCTTAGTGTCATTGAATTGCTATCCTAGATCTAGATATGTGCGATTCCTTAGCACAAATCCCCAACAAGTGGTATCAGAGCAATCATTGGGGCACAGATCTGAATTTGAGGGATTAGTAATAATGGCAAGCACTAGATATGTTTTTGAGAAGTATTCAGGGAAAAATAATTTTGAGTTATGAAAGATCAAGATGATCAGTTCCTTAATCAAGCAAGGCGAAGATGGTGCTCTTGAGGAGTGAAAGTCTACTATAACTGATGATGATTGGAAGACTCTTGATAAGAAAGCCTTATCTTCGATCCGTTTATATCTCACGGATGAGATTCTCTACAATGTTATGAGGGAGAAAACTGCGGCTAAGTTATGAGCGAAGTTAGAGGATATTTATGCGAAAAAATCCTCTGAAAATCGCCTACACTTAAAGCGGCGGTGGTATAACTTCAAAATGGTAGATGGGTGGAGATTTGAAGGCTCACATCAGCAACTTTAATAAATTGGTTACGGAGGAAGTTATGAAAGATAAAGAACAAGCATGTATGCTGTTGAATTCTCTTCCGGTGTCTTATGAGTCATTCAAGGACACAATGTGCTATACAAATAAAACCCTGAGTGTCGACACTATTATCTCAGCCCTTCAAGGGAAGGCTATGAGAAAGCTTAACGTCGACATGAGGATATCTTCTGATGCAGTGCTTATAAGGGGTAGGAATTCTGAACAAGGTACAGGTTCTAGATCCAAATCTAAGGGCAAAGGTAAAGGAAATGTAAAGTGCTGGAACTGTGGGATGGAAGGACATGTGAAAAAGGATTGTACAAATCCTAAATTTAAGAGATAAGATTTGGAGGCTTCGTACATGGAGGTCAATGCTGCCACGTTAGATGGATCGAGTGGATGTGATGATAATATTTTGTCTGTGTTTACGATCAGACGACCATACGATGATCGTAAGGACAAGTGGATTCTAGACACAGGGACATCTTTTCACATGACTCCTCATCGGAGTTAGTTCACCAGCTACAGGGAGTGCGATGGTGGACATGTGTTTATGGGCAATGGCTTTGCCTGTAATGTTATGGCTGTTGGTTTGGTGCGCATCAAGATAGTTGATGGGGTAGAGCGTACCCTGACTGATGTGAGGCACGTTCTTGACATGAAGAAGAATCTGATTTCTCTCGGTGCACTCGAGGCTATAGTGTGCGGGTTCACAAGTATTGACGGTGTCCTTAAAGTATCTAAGGGGGCACGGGTAATCATGAAAGCGCAACGTCTCAATAATGTTTATAGGTTGATCAGGAGGACTTCAAAAGGTGGAGCTGCAGTGGCTGTAGTGGATTCCACCTTTGCACGTATGTGACATGCTAGGCATGACCACATGAGCGGGCAGGGCAGGAAGGTTGAGATGCGCGGACAGTGATATAGAGGAGGTGGAGCAGTCACCTGTGAGAAGAATCACACAGTATAATCGCATAGGTGGATCAGTCACCTATGAGAAGAATCACACAACATAATTACACGATATTGGCGATGTACATGAACGACTCCAATATTGTAGGGGATCTGTCTTCTATTCAGATGGCTCTAGGTGAGCCTGGTGTTGAGAAGTGGAAGGTGACCATGGGCGATGTGATGGACTCGTTGTACCAGACCGACATATGGAAGCTGGTGGAGCTTCCAATGGGCTGGAAAACGGTTAGATGCAGGTGGATCTTTAGGAGGATACAACATAAATACAGAGTGAGGTTGGTGACGAAGGGTTATGCTCAAAGAGAAGTGATCGGCTTCTCAGAGATATTCGCACCGACGGTATAACAAGTGTTTATTAGATCCGTGATTGGCGCTGGTTGGCCAATGTGATCTTGAACTAGAAGGATGGATGTGGAGTCTGTACTTCTGTAAGAGAAATTGGAAGAGCAGATCTACATGAAACAACCAGAGCGGTTCGAAGTTTAAAGGAGATGAGAAAAAGACTTTGCAGGAGGTCGTGATACGACCTGTCACCTAGGCAAGTAGTTTGATTCCTTCATGGTGAGTCAAGAATTGTATACTAATGACATGTAGATCGCCAATTATGATATGTCTGAAATCAATGTATTGAAGATTCGGTTAAGTGAGACATTCAGGATGAATGATCGGGGGGCTGCAAAGATGGTTCTCGACATTGAGACTGGAAGAGGAGTAGACTTTGGTTATCTCAAGCAGAATACCTTTGCTAGGTATTAATCAAGTATGTGATGGACCAGGCAAAGCCGGAGAGCGTTCCCTACGCGTCTCTCCTCAAAGTTTTCCTCAGGACATGTCCCAAAACAAATGATGAAAAATAAGATATATATCATGAGCCTTATTTGAATGCGGTTGACAGTGAATGCCATGGTCTAAATTAAATTGATTATTTCACAAGCTATCAATGTTGTTAGCAAATACCCCTGCAAGCAATATTGGGTAGTGGTGAGATGGTAAGAAGACTACGTCTTTACTTTTGGAAGACAGGAACAAAGTTGGAAGGGTATGTGGATTCAGATTACACAGGCAGTGTGGATTTCAAAAAGTCGACTTCAGGTTACTCGTTTGTACTAGCAGGTGGAGCAATTATTTGGATGTCTATGTTATCCGACATTTGCTTGAGGAATGAGGCATAACACTGGATAAGATTCACGCCAGCTTCAATCCGGAAGACGTGATCACCTAAAATGTTCCTGTATAAAAGTTCAAGTTCTATGCAACTTCTTTGTGCTTAGCGAAGACGAAAAAGAAGGACAGAGTGTACACGAAAAGTTATGATGTGATGCAGAGATAAGAGAAGAGACCAAAAAACTATACGGTTGAAGGTTGAAGACATGGTGGAGATTGTTGTAAAAATAGATGCCTTCAATTTTCTGTCCTGCTGCTCGACTGATCGAGGCCTACTCGACTCGAAGTCCAGCGAGCATATTTTTTCGGATATCTGGGACGCTCGACCAATCGAGGGTTAGGCTCGACCGGTCGAAGGGGTCTTTCGACCAGTCGAGGCCCTGGCTCGACTAGTCGAGGGTTACATAGCCTACGCGCGGACTGTGTAAATTTGACGCGGTTTCCGAAATTTTCCAAACTAGGTGCGGAAGTGGAGTTTCCTAAACTACAAAAAGGGGTCCCTAGGACTATTATAAAGTATGCTAAGGCTTTCTAAAGGAGTTCCAAGGATTCCTAAAAGAGTTTTAGGATTTTTAAAGGGTGTAGCAAGGGTGAAATTCGAAGTTGTTCGAATTGGGTAAGTCCTTTTCTTTTTATAATTTATTATTTCATAATGAAATTCTATCACTTTGTGCCATGATTTTTTTCGAAAGAATTTTCCATGTTAAATCTGTATTCTCTTGTGTTTGCTTGGTACCATTGGATTGCTATCCTAGATCCAGATCCGTGTGATTCCGCAACACAGGTCGCCAACAGGTTATTTAAACCCAGTCCTGCCAAGCGAGAGTCATCATCCCCCGTTCCTTGAAACCTGTTCTCCCTTCCCAATTCTACCCCCGAAAACCCCTAAAATTCTCTATTTCTACCTGTCAAAGAAAGAAGAAGAGATGGGGATAATAAGGAGCAGCTTCACATTCATGCTGGGAACCGTGTGCGGGATTTACGTGGCTCAGAACTACAATGTTCCCAACATCCAGAAGCTCACCAACACGGGCCTCTTGATAGCCAAACACATCGAAGAAAATTACCGGAAGCCGAAAAGGAGGGGCGACGACGAAGATTAGCTGCCACCACTGCTTCTGGAATGTTCTAGAAGCATCAGGTCCTTCTCTCCCTCCCTGTGTGTGTGTGTGTTCTTTACAATCCGCCCGAGAATGTCGTGGAAACTGGGATTGGAATTTTGATGTATGGGGTTTATGCTCGGTTTAATGATGATCAGACTGTTTTTCTACTTATTTTGTATTTGAATTTTACGCTGCAATGCATTTATGATTCTGCGTCAGTCTGGTATTGATTATGAATGGGAAGCCGGGCATGCACACTAATTGTTTGGGATTTGGTTTTTGATTTAATTTAAATTTTTTTTTTTTAAAGGATCTTTTGCTCTGTGTTGTGTTGTATTTGTATATATGATTTTGTTGCAGATGAAAATCATATCCTGGGTTTTAAACTATTCGAATGGATTCCCTATGTTTTGTTTGGATGCATTATTCGACAACAACAAAGTAGAATAAAAACTGACAATAGATTTGCAAATTCCATCTTTATTTGAAATCTTCTCGCCCTCAATAACTAGAGAGGAAAGAGAGTTAGTGCGCGCCCTGGCACTGGACATTCTATGAAAAAACTTCCTGTTCCGATCCCCCTCTTTAAGCCAGACAGCCCAGGATTGCTTACACAACTTTATTTCCTCCTCTTTGAGCCTAGCACAGTAATTTGAAGATAACTTATCTTTGGAAGTGAGTTCTTCCTCTGAAAGCTGACCTCCTTCCTCTTTGACATCCAAAGCTTGAACCGCACTGAGGAGAGCCAACGTTTGAGATTCTATTTCACCAAAGAACTCTTGATTCAAGCTTTTAACTTCAGCTTTAACATCTGAATCTTCTTAAAAAGTGTAAAACTCGGGAATCTCTCTATTTCAAAGGAGGACCACTAAAGTTTCTACAATGAAAAGGCAAAAGGTAAGCCAAGACAAGACAAGACAAAAGCTAGGTAAAACCAAAACATTAACAAGTTTATTTGACATAAGCCAACATAAATGAGCAAAATGGCCGTTTGGGCCAATGGCCATTCTTGTCAATGCGAACATGTAACTTTGAAGCATACCCTAATGGTACTTCGATTTATATTCCAATGTATTGAGGTGTATTGCCTTGTCACCATCAATTATCTTCCCAATAATTTTAATACCATCCACTTTCTGTAACTTTAATTTGAGATACATATTTGGGGATAGTGATTGGTATATTTTTATATTTTACTTGCTTGATAGGCATGGAGAGAATTCGATTTTGGGAAGATGTTTGGAGGGGCGATGTGCCTGTTTGTGTCTCCTTCCCGGCTATTACCCGCCTTGCTCAGATCGGCAAGTCATGATCAATCGTTGTTATGAGATCTGTGGTGGTGCAGCTGTGCGGTCTCCCTTATGTAGCTGAGCTCTTTGTGATGACGAGGTAGAGGAATATGTTGTGCTTTTGGAGTTCCTCCATCGTTGTTGGCCCTGGATGGATGAAAAGGATAGCTTGGTTTGGCTCATGAAAAGTTCGGGAAGTTTCTCAGTTAGGTCTTTCTACTTCATGCTTTGGTCTAATGGGACAAAGTGTGGAAAGACAACTCGTGTGGCACTATGGTGCTCCCCCAAGATCGGAGCCTTTGGGTGGTTAGTGTGCAGGAACATAGTGTTAACGATAGATAACCTTCAAAAGCATTCCGTGATCATCCCGAATGTTTGTCTCCTCTACATGTCCAATGCTGAATTGGTCGGCCATTTTATCCATTGCTCCTGCTCTACTCGCATATGGGCCTACTTTTTCGTCAGATTCAATGTTGTGTGGGTCATGTCATGGGATATTGGTGACTTGCTAGCCGAGTGGCATGGGGTTTCTCTTTACAACAAGCGTCCGGCAGTGTGGCGTCTCTGTCTACTTGCTGGTCTTTGGGGGATATGGGGTGAGAGGAATGGGCGGTGCTTTCTCAATGTCTGTTGAGTTGTCGAGCGGGTAGCCTCTTATGTTTGGGAAAGTGTTGTGGAGTGGGCCAGGTGTAAGGGATGGCTGGATTAGCTCTCTCTCTCTCTCTCTCTCTCTCTCTCTCTCTCTCTCTCTCTCTCTCTCTCTGTGTTTTTGTTTTCTGCTTTTGCGCTACCTCAGCTCCTTTTTAATGAAAGTTCCCGTTACCTTTCAAAAAGAAAAAAAATAAAGAGAGGCATATCTAAAATTTAGATTATTGCCCCATGCAAATTCCATGGAAAACCAGTCATGGGTTCAGTCCTTTGTGATCATTGATATTATTCAAGTTTTATCACATAAAAAAAAGGTCAAATTCATTCAACAAGTTTCCTTTTTTAATAGAGACGAACTTTCATTGAAGGGCACAGTATCATTGCATCCAGCTCATTAGTTAAGCTGGTTAGAGCATGGCCCTACTGGAGGGGAGACCTGGGCTCAAGACCTGCTGAAGTTCTGGTTCTGGTCCTGCCTGAACTGATTATGTAATCCCAACCAAAAGAGAAATAGAAGAACACAATACCGTGACAACAGTTGAACTGTGATAGAAGAACACAGTATCGTGACAACAGTTAACCGTCTCAATGTTGAGTGTTGAATAAACAGTGCCCTAAAAGGAAAACTTTCAATATTTCTGCATCACAATGTCTTAACGCAATTAATTTCGAGGAGAAGCTAGGTAGCCATTTTTGTTGGGTTTTCCCAGATACATGGTTCATATTATGCATTCACTGCTCTATATCACCTATTTCTTTTATTGTAAGTAGCCCAAATCAGATAGTACTGCACGAGACAAATGACTTTTGTGTGTGGCTGTTCTTTTGGTTCCTTGTTGAAGAAATAAATTTCTAGCTACAAAATGGACATCATTTTTCATATCAGCCCACCTCTTCATGATATTTTGATATTTTGAAAACACATGAAGATTGATTGCCTCAAAAGGTGATGCACTAACACTTCACGAATGTGTGCTGTTACAACTTACAAGTACAAAGGCTGGAAGATCTGCATAACATCTAGTTAACTGTAGTTATTGATGACTAGTTATGCCCAAAGCATGGTCAATCACTCACTGCATATCTTCATAATGTGCCACTTAAGCACTACTTGTATGTTTGGACTTTAGGTAACTTTAGGTTCCTACTCAATATACAATGACAATTCATCTGAACTGAAATCACACATACCATCATCCGAAGAAAGGACACGTGATTGGTTCCTCTTCTTGCATAAACGCCATTCATCAATATACACCATTTGATTAGGGTCCAGATCGGAAAGCGCTTTCTGCCCAATGGTTCCTAGAATATTTTCAGCTTCACCAAGAAGAGATGCTGCTTCCACAACGCTCAGTGTCCTCACTTCAATGGCACTGCAAAGGCATTTCATGGATATAACACCTGGTAAGTTGGTAAAACAAGCGGCCAATATATCGGCTATCGTCATCTGTAACCATTCAAGCAATTCGTGCTCTGCCCCAAATTTGTTGTAATCTTGGAGAATAGTTTGACAGACTCTGTACATCGAATTGGCTGCCAAAACCTTGGGAGGCCATTCAAGTGGGGTTTTCTTTTTTCCGACCCCACTCGTAAACTCCAAAACGAGTTTCCTGCCGATATCTGCAAGTTCTTCAAGTACCTTCTTAGAACATTTTCCTTCACGGGCAAATTTGTAAAGATTCTCATTGAGCCAGCGATTGTAAACATCGACACCCACCCAGACACTATCTGCAGCTTCCTTCATGTTAGTTGGCCCTTTGGCATCCAGTGTCTTTTCTACAAGCCTTACATACCTGAGGCCTTCATGTACTCCACACAGCAATGATTTGATCGCGCATGGATCAGTGTTGGGAAGTGCGACGGCAATGCTTGTGAGGGTCACCACGGGCAGAGCCCAACAGTTGGGAGGTTCTGCCCATGTTATCGAGGGAATTTGGTCACTGTCAAACTTGCCCACTCCCTTGAAACCTTCTGATGCAGTAGACTTTTTTAGCAGTTCTACCAGGTAAGTTGGTTCACACTTAGTGGCGTTCCTTATCCATCGGTCTATGCACTCGCATCCATTTCTCGCAATTAACCGGACCAGTGAGTCTTCCCCCTCAAGATGAAGTACAAAATCCCTCAGGTTCGGATTTGAGCTGGATCCCGACTCAGATCCTCCCTCCCTGAAAATACTATAACTGGGTGCCAGATTTTTCAGTAATCTCTTGCAGTGGAAAAGGGAAGACAACCTTTTGAGAAAGCACACGATCACTACCGAGACCATCCTAATGAATTTGCTCACCAATACTACCACAGTTTGGATTGCTATAAGGAGATCAAGAATTCGGTTTTTGGAGATGTGGGCAATCTTCCTAACACGCCTGCTGCTCATGCTGCCGATCCCAAAAGGCAAATGCTTCTCTTTGGCTTCTACGAAACGTAGAATCCACCACTTCTCTACTCGGAACTCCTCTCTGAAGCTCCCTTTTCTTTTATGAAGGTTGTGGAAGCCAACAGCATTAAACCATCTGAGAGCAGGGGCGATGGTGCCCACTGCTACAGCAACCGCCTGAGACATCAAAATCAACATACTAGACCACTTGTAGTCAGATTCCCCGCTACAGAAGTTGAAATATCCTGTGGCAAGTGATCGGACGACTGCTTCCACCAAGATCAGAGCAGCAAGGAGACAGAAAGCTCCTGAGGCAGTTGACAATGCAGACCGCCCAAGAACATACTGAGGATTAGAGGTAGCAGCCATCACCCAAAACTTCTTCACATCCTCTTTCTGTTTCTCAACTGCAGACACCCCAACGTTGTCTGATCCGTAATCCGAAGCCTGTTGGTGTTTGCTTTTGAACTGTTGTTCTAGCAACTGCTTAGCGGTGGGAACTGTTAAAGCTGAGCACCCCAAAATCACAAGCAGAACTAGCATGATAAACATGATTGCAGCGTGTTCAGGTATGAAAACATAAATTACACCAGTACCTATTTGGATTCCAATGTTGACAACCACAGTGATGACGAGAATGCACAGCGCGAGGAAGTTAACAAGCATCTCGGACTCTTCCATCGCTCCTAAAGACGGCATGAAGTTGCCCATCACGGTGCAGATGAGGATGGTGCCGCTGAGCTTGGCAAGCTGATCCTGGCGGCGGGGCATGGACGTATTGAGATCAACGGGTAGTTTTGTGGCGATGGCTAAAAGGGCCAAGGAAGTCGCGTTCAGCGAGAAGTTTCTGTTAGGGAACCAAAGCTTCTTGTTACGCAAACCATGAAAGGCATCGCAGGCCATGGCGAAGGTGCATGCCATAGAAGCTGCTGCTACATAGAGACCGATCCATGGCATCGGCTCGCTGAATTTCGAGTTGTCTAGTTGGCCATTGGTGCTGCACCCATGTAACCCCATCTTGTCTAGCTCTTTCTTCTCGACTCTGCCCCTATTTTAAAAGGATTTGTGTTTGGTCAAAGACCTGTAAATGTGTTTTGTTTTTTTCTTCTTCTTCTATTGAGCAGCCTTGAATGTGTACCAAAGCTGGTTGCTGCTGAAGTACTCTGCAGTTTGTTGAAGGGAGGCCAATTTCTTACAAGGCCTGTGGCCCATTGTGATGTGTGTCTAACATCAACTCTTGTGCCAGCTCATTTTAGTACGTCTGCCTAGATGCCAGGCAGAATCAAAACTCTAGCGAATGACACCATTAGAAATGTTGGGGATGGAGACGCCTACCATTGAAACCTTGCTGGGGCCTACCATGACCGCTTACATGCCATCCAACCATTCATAAGGTGAGTGATGCAAGGATAAAGGGAAATCAAAATGTCCCCCTGTTCCAAACTTCGGTGGGCCTCAACTCCCAAGGTCTCAGTGACCACTGTCCCACTTCAGTTTTGGAGATGCCTGGTCCTAATATGAGCTGGCGCAGATATCACGTAGGCAGACATTACAATGGGTCTTTGCATGGGATTCCTACAACAAATTGGTTTAAGAAAGTGTCCTTGAACAAGTGGGGCCATGGACTTTATTGAAAGATCCTACCTGCAAAAGGTCTTTATTGCCATGGACTTGAAATTGAAAGATCCTAGCTGCAAAAGATCTTTATTGGTTGAATGGGAACCGTTGTTTGCTGTATGGTCTTTGTTAGGCGCCTCTGTAAGGGATTAGGATCTGTTTGGGAGAAGTTTTGCGAGTGGATGGGCCATAATATCAAAGGTCTGGATCACGGAACAATGGCCTAACTTGCAATGTACAATCGGATGGGAGGACTATTCACCTGAATGCCAGTGACTGCGAAAATAGGTGGGTCCCACTGTTTCTGCCCGTGTTAGTTTAGGGGAGCAACTACGTTGATGCTCCTGCGGAGTACTTTTAAAAGAGTTGTTTTCACCCTTTGGATTGATAGGTTAGAAGAAGAAGATTCATGTAAACCTACCCTTGATGGGTTCGTTGATTATCATTGGAAATTTTTTTTGGCAAGTCAACGCCCTTTTTAATTTATCATGAGAGAGGTTCTCCATAGCACTTACAGGTTAGTGCTCCTAGGTGAGTCTGTTCAACTTGGCAATCCAAAGGATTGATCTGAACCGTCTGTTAAGTCCAGAGCACATTTCATGGGCCACTGTGAATTTTTTTTAACACTGATCATATGATTGGTCATCCTTTGTATGTACTTATTATCTATAGTGGTCCCTTTTCCAAGCCATGGATGGATGGCTATGATTGCCTAACAGAAGTGATTCTTTGGGAATCATAAGCAATCCATGATTGGGCCCTAACCAATAGATGTATCAAATGGTCGATTGAACCTATTTTGTCTAATCATTCTTGACCGTCCGTATAGAGGCCCATTGATCAATTGCTTTATAGTTCTTTGGAAGGGGAGGTGATGTTTTCATGGTAGCCAATGAAATGTGTCCTAGACATAAGGAACAATCTAGATGACTGGATTGGACTGTCTAAGTTAAAATGGCTATGAAAGCACCGGCTGGAATGCTCTTCGTTCATTTTGGTTAGCTGCAGATGCACGTAAAATATGGTAAATAAGTGGCTTATTTTGGCATTGGCTGCCAGTAAAGCTGTTGACTTTTCAGAATGATGTCGCCCAAACTCTGTGGGGCCACCATGATGTAAGCGTTTCATCCACGCCGTCCATTCATTTTGTCAGATTGTAGGGCACGAGTGAAAAAACTCTTTCCCCAGTTTTTTCCTTTGTACGGCCCACTTGAGTTTTTGATCCACCTCGATTTTGGTCGCATATCCTAAAATGAGTGCTGAAAATGGATAGACGGTCTAGATTTCTCATAAACATATGGTGGCCCTACTTAGCATCCCACTACATTAACTTCCAAAGGAAATCCGCGTTCCCTTGTCGGATGCGGATTTCCAGTGAAAGCCGCCTTCCAAAGGAAGTTCACGCGCCGGGAACTCAGGTGATTCCTGTGAAAGCCTTCCGAAGGAAGTTCATGCACCGGGAACTCAGGTGGGGCTCACCCGAAGGAAGTTCATGCACCGGGAACTCAGGTGGGGCTCGCTGTGATGTCTGTGAGAAATCCACCCGATTCATCCATTGTTTGGGTTCATTTTAGGATATTAAGGCAAAAATGAACCGGATCCAATGCTCAAGTGGGTCGAGAGATGTTTTGAATCATGCTTATGTTTGTGTTTTTAGTTCATTCCATAAGAATGACGTCATGGATTATATGTAAACAACAGTCTACCCCCAGGGAGTTTTCAACGGTAGAAATTTCCATAACCACATTTTCCGTACGGCCCATTTAAATTTTGAATCCTGCTAGCTTTTGGTCTCATATCCTAAAAATAGCTTACAAAATGTACAGACTGAATGGATTCCTCACAAACATTACGGTGAGCTTTACCTCCGTTTCCAGGACCTTGTCCAAGGACGTCCGCAGCCCGCTTTGTATGGGACCTAGCTGTGTGTTGACGTCACCAAGTTTTGTAGATCTTATCAGGAGGTATGTGTTATATCCAAATCGTCCGCTCATTTGGTGAACTTGGCATAGGGCTTGAGCGGAAAAGTAAGATAGATCCATAGATCAAGTGGACCACACTGCAAAAAGTAGTGGGGAATTGAACATCTACCATTGAAATCCTTTTGGGGCCTGTTTGGCCGGGCAGATCCCATGGTATTAGGAGGGATGGGATCAATTTTAAGGTAATGATGATGGTGTCAGTGGATTGTCTTAAGATCCATGGGATTGCTTATATCCCGGGACGAGTTCACTGGGTCTGTTTGGCATGCCTTGCATATCACAGGATTTTACCTTCCAATCCATCCAACCAAGGGATAGGATCAATTTTAAGGTAATGATGGTGATGTCAGTGGATTGTCTTAAGATCCACGGTATTGCTCATATCCCGGAACGAGTTCACCTGATCTGTTTGGCTCGTCATGCCGAGATATTGCCGATCCCATCCCTCCTAATATCGTGGGATCTGCCTGGCCAAACAGGCCCTTGGGATCATGGAAGTTTTGGATCAATATAATATTTATTTTTCCACTTCATCTAAGTATGTGTGGGCTTATGGACATATTATGGTGGGCCCTATGAATGTTTTAATGGTGAGAATCATTGTCCCCATTACTATTCATGGTGTGGTCCAATTTAGCTTGATATGGCTTATTTTTGGGTTCATAAATTAAAATGATCTCTCCAAATGGATAGAGGGTATGGATATAATAAATACATCATTGTGGTTACATGTAACTATAATATCCTTTCAACAACTCGGCTTGAGATGGTGGCTACAATATTTAGAGCTTTCTCTGACCGTCCATTCTCTGCTCTTCCAACCGTTCTAAACTTATTTTATCAAACTATTACTCTTTTGTGTGGGCGCATTTTTATTGGATCAAATTGCCTCGGTTTTACCAGATGCGTAAATTTTGAAACCTTTCTAACACATAGCTACGGATTATAACCGTAGCCATTGGAAAATGAATACATCAAGCGAAACATAGACGTACCGATTATAACCGTAGCTATTGGTAGGAAAAATGAAATTCAACGAGGTTCGTAGAATTTCTCTCGAGCTTTGTTGAATTTTAATTTATGCCTGCAAATAGCTACGGTTATAATCCGTAGCTATAAATTTCACTGGTTGAATTTCATGTTTTCCAATGGCTACAGATTATTAGCAGCTTTCAGAAATTATATTTCTAGTATAGCAGGAGCATTTTGGTCCAGTAAAAATGCACCCATATCGAAGGATAATAGCTTGGTAAAGAAAATTTGGAGGGGCAGATAAAGGACAGCGGCTTAAAAGTGAAGATACGGTCAGAAAACACTAATATTTGGTGTCAACACTGAGGTTTTGGTATCGATTCATGGTGGCCAACAGTGGAGTGTATACTGACAGTGTAGGGTGTGTACTAAAAAGCTAACCCAAAAAAAAAAAAAAAAAAAAAGTTCTAAGATAATTGGTGCTCATAGTCAACTTCCCACGAACATTGGCCAGGTTGGTGGTGTGGGTCACACCACAATAAAGTAGGTTTAAAGGCTCACCATTGATGCCTTGTTGGGGCCACAAAAGTTTTGTATTATGATATTCGTGGTTTTTTTCGTTCAGGTAGAGTAACCTAATGAACGGGTTGGATGACATAAAAATTCCGCAGCAGGCAAGGATAGCACCCTGTTTTGATAGAATCACACTTGTCATGCTGCAACAGGGAATTGGAGAGCCTCTGTCTTGGAGAAGGGGAAGTCTAGAGCCGGTGTCTTGGAGAAGGGGAAGTCAGTCAACTGTGATGTATTGAAGAAGGCAGTCGGCTTGGAGGTTGATTGCCTACCAATGCTGCTATTGGACGGTGCTCTGTGGGTCCCACCATGATGTATGTGTTTTATGCACACTGTCCATTTATTTTAACAGCCCAAAATAAAGCAGATTAAAATTTTAGGTGGACCACACCACAAGAAATTGTGGTGATTAAATGCTCACCATTAAAAACTTCTCCTAAGTCACTTAAGTTTTGAATAAGGATGATATTTATTTCTTCCCTTCATCCAAGTCTTTGTGACCTAACCAGTAAATTGGATGGAAAATTAACATTACAGTTAAACACTTTTTAATACCACAAAAGTTTTGGATCAAGCTCTATTTTCCTTTAATCTAAGTCTATGCGACTTAATCCATAGGTTGAAAAGCAAATAAATATTAGAGTATACTTTGGAGGTTTTTAATGATATCAAAGTGCACCCTAGGAAGTTTTTAAAGATAGGTGGTACATCCCCAATATTTCTTGTGGTGTGGTCCACCTGAGATTTAGATCTATCTTATTTTTTGGGGGTAATCCAAAATAGATGAACAATGTGAATAAAATACACACATCATTGTGATCCCCAAAAAGCACCGTCCAATAGCTTTGTCATTATTGGCTGTGTGCAATCTGCATCCAGTCAGCTCAAGCCAAGCAAGACCAACACCGGACAGTAATGTCTGGCCATGAATAGGCCAGGTGTGGCCCTCTAACTAGAGGTGTACATCGAGTTGAACTGAGTCGAGTTGGCCTCAACTCGACTCGGCTCGGCTACTAATTGACCTTAACTCGAACTCAGCTCAGCTCGGTCCTTGAGCCTGACTGGCCAGCTTAGCTTGGTTTGGTTAGCAACTCGGGCCGGTTCGAGCTGAGTTTGAGCCAAGATCAAGCCAAGTTTGCCTATGCAATATTTTCACAAACACCTAGACTATACCTTCAAAATCTTACTATATTTAACAATGGTTTTATAAGTATTTTATCAAACACTATCTAAGCAACATAAAAATCAAGAAAAAAAGGGTATTGGTTTCATATACATACCTTCCTTGCCACCAACTACACTTCGTTGAGTCAATTTCATCGAACACTTGGTGAGCAACATCAATATCAAAGTAACGAGTTACCGAACTGGTTCGATCCGAGTCGATCCAAGTCGAGTCGAGCTGGGGCCAGCTCGAACTTATTTTCAAGCTCAAAAAATCAGCTCGACTCGGCTCGAACTCAGCTTTGAACCCAGTCGAATCGGGCTTTTTCTAGTCGAGTCGAGCGAGCTAACCAAGCTAGCTTGGTTCGTGTACACCTCTACTTCTAACCATCCAAGAATGGACTTGATTGAATAGGGACCCGAATCCTCTCCGGCGCCTGTAAGACACCCAAGCTCTGTGGGGCCAGTGTTGAATGTGTAAAATTTACTCTGTTCATCATGTGATAATCCCTATTTGAACCATATATTTAGAGGATAAGTCCGATTAAAAACTTATATATCAATGGGAACAATATAAAATTTCTACTAAAATCGCTAATTCAGATCATGTTACCGGACTGAGTTTTATATCCAGGTGAATTTTATATACTCTTCATCCTGATGAGTTAAACCTGATTAACGGGTTTATGAAAAATAACACTCCTCATGGGCTCCCACACAAACCTATTGCTGGCATCCCATCCCCATTGCTCACATTTGAGTTTTTTGATGTAGCTGATTACTAGCCCGAGATCCTAGTATCGAGGATAAAATGTGATAGACGGAGTGGATTTTACACATAGGACATGGCGGGCTCCACAGACTTGAGTATTTTACGCGCACTGCGTCAAACGGGCCTTGTAGACGATCCCGGTCCATCGAATTTATATGTACTTAGAACGAAGGGCTATGATCAATCGCTGAAACTCATAAGTTGCGTTTCTGTAATCCGCGGGCTACAATACCGGGACTCCCTTTCGAAAACTGGGTGTTGGAACCGGTGTCTTGGAGAAGGGGGTAGTCAGCATATAAAAGGAGCTCCGCCGTTTCCCTGAACTTCAAAGAAGACTTGAAAGGAAGCTTATACGCTAACGTGCGCCATACCCGGGCGAAGGAGGGGTTATTTTAAACCCAGTCCTAGCAAGCGAGAGTCATCTCCCCTATTCCTCGAAGCCTTCTCTCCCTTACCGATTCTACCCCCGAAAACCCCTAAAATTCTCTCTTTCTATCTCTCAAAGAAAGAAGAAGAGATGGGGATAATAAGGAGTAGCTTCACGTTCATGCTGGGAACCGTGTGCGGGATTTACGTGGCTCAGAACTATAATGTCCCCAACATCAAGAAGCTCGCCAACACAGGGATTTTGATGGCCAAACACATCGAAGAAAATTACAGGAAGCCGAAAAAGAGGGGCGACGAAGATTAGCTTCCGCTACCTCTTCTGGAATGATCTAGAAGCATCAGGTCCTCTCTCTCTCTCTCTCTCTCTCTCTCTCTCTCTCTCTCTCTCTCTCCCTCCGTTCTTTACAATCTGCCTGTTTGAGAAATAAAAGAATGGAGAATGTCACGGAAAGTGCGATTGGAATTTTGATGTATGGGGTTTATGCTTGGTTTAATGATGATCAAACTGTTTTTCTACTTATTTTGTATTTGAATTTTACGTTGTAATGCATTCATGATTCTGCGTCATTCTTGTATTGATTATGTATGTGAAGCCGGGCATGTGCACTGGTTGTTTGGGATTTGGTTTTTGAATTCTTTTGTTTTGTTTTTCTAGGATTTTTTTTTTCTCTGTGTTTTGTTGTATATATGATTTTGTTGCAGATGAAAAGCATACTGTGGGTTTTAAACCGTTCATATGGATTCCCTATGTATCGTCTGGATGCACTGCTTATCATTATAATGATGTGAACATAGGATTTCAGGTTATGGGGAGCATTTGGAGCTTTGGTATTGCTGAAGCTGCACGATTCTGCTACATTTTTTCTGTTATATAATTAACCAATGTAATCCCGGGATTTATCACCAAGAGATACTTTTTTTTTTTTTTTTTTTAAATGGGAATTAGAAACAAGTTCTTCAGAAATGAAGGTGGGATTTTGTCAGATCCGATATTGATTATTGTGCTGTTATTTAATTTTCTTTTGTTCTTGTTTGGAAATAAATATAAAATATCCATTTATAGATCATGCATACATTAGGAATTTGATTGACTTTAAAAGGATTGCATTTTGATTCAAAGAAGCATCAATCTGAGTTCATGCTAAGGTGGCCTTTCTGAATGTTCGCCATGCTTTAATTTTGAAATGTTGCTTTGCTTGGGAAATGTGGAAACCCTGATCTGTATTGAGAGAAATGGAGGTAGTTCTGCAAACTGGACCCAGATGGCAGATGACCTCCTTCACATTGAAGGAATTGTTGTTAAAACAATGTCAACAGTACTTGTGTATGTTGAATGAAAGAAACCTGATATAGAGAGATGGTAGAAGTTCACCAATCAAGAAAACCGCTTAGATGAGGCATGGACTAGGTTGCTTTCTTTAAAAGAAACCTGTTGTAGAGATGGAAGAAGCTCACTGATTAAGCAAACTTCTGGGATGAGGCAGGTACTAGGTTGCTTTCTTTAAGATGAATCATGTTCTTTTGGGCAACAGTTACGGCACTCATAGCTATAATAGCGTGGCAGGACTGAAGACAAAATGAAGGTTGCACGCCTTATCCAATCAAGAACATCATTAAGAAAGGTCCCTTTGTATCTTGCTGATGATAAAAAAAAGTTGAAAAACACCAATTATAAAAAGGAAAAAGGCAAAAGATAAGAGAACAAGTGAAACTTTCTGAGTTTTTCTCTGAGTGTATTTAGCCATACCCCAAAACCCTTTTTTTTAAAATTTTATTTTTAATAGAGGTTAACCATGGTTAAAATGTTGGTGAACAATCAGTAATCTATTGGGGATGTGCTCATTATCTAAGAGAAGCATCCTAAGGGATGCATCGTGCGCTTAAGGCATATGCTGAGACAGTCACAATGGGCTACATCCACTGGACTCATCATAATATTCTAATTGGTATTAAATAATTACTTAAAATAAAACTTTTATATATATTATAAAATCAAGTGCAATACATGTGAAGGAAAGGGCCCAACCAAGCTCACAAGTTCACAAGCCTTTAGAAACATTTTCCAATTCTTGTAAACTTTTCATGTAGGACTAAAGTTTCTACAATGATATGACAAGACGAGACAAAAGCTAGGTAAAACCAACAAACTAACAAGTTTATTCGACATAAACCAACAGAAATGAGCAAAATGGCCATTTGGGCCAACGGCCATTCTACTCAATGCAAATACAGTAACTTTGAAGCATACCCTAATTGTACTTTGATTTATATTCCAATGTATTGAGCTGTATTGCCTTGTTACCATCAATTATCTTCCTAATCATTTTAGCACCATCCACTTTCTGTAACTTTAATTTGAGAAAGATATTTGGGAACAATGATGGGTATTTAGTAATATGGAAGTTGAAGCTATGGGAATTAGAAGAATGTGACAACAGGCAATAAAGATAGAATCGTTACTGTTACGAGATAAAGCTTCCGGGTTTAGATGGATCATGTCAGTGGTCTATGGTCCAAATAAAGCTAGAGGTAGGGATTAGCTTTGGGTGGAGCTGGATGAATGTCGTAAAAAGTGGCCATTTCCGTGGTGCATAGGAGGCGATTTCAATGTGGTTCAATTCCCATCAGAAAAGTGAAATGGGTGTAGGATCAATTGAAGTATGAAAGAATTTTCGGAATGGATCACAACGAATGAATTGGTGGATCTACCATTGGGAATGCTAAAGTTCACTTGGTCAAATGGTCAAATGTTAGCAGTTAAGTCAAGATTGGATCGTTTTCTGCTTTCGACTGATTGGGTAGAGCTATTCCCGCTTGTTCATAAATATGGCCTTCCTAAGTCAATTTCCGATCACTATCCGATAATGTTAGAGTTGGATGACGAAGATTGGGGGCCAAGGCCTTTTCAGTTTGAATCCGCTTGGTTAGAAGTGGAGGGATTCTCAGACTTGATAAGGGAGTGGTGGAAGTCTTTCCCGGATCAAGGGGGAGCGGGTTTCAATCTGTTTCAAAACTTTAAAACTGAAGGGTAAGATAAACGGGTGGAAAAAAGAAGTCTTAAGGAGTAGGGAGGAGGAAACGATGAATATGTTGAATGAGATTCAAAAGATGGATGTTAAGGACGAAGCAATAGGTTTGTCCAAGGAGGAGAGGGCATGGAGGGAGTTACATTTGGCCAAATATAATGCTAAAATGAGGGAAGAAGAAATAAAATGAAGATAGAGGTCTAGAGCACTATCGCTAAAAGAGGGGGACAAAAATACAAAGTTTTTTCACATGTTGGCAAGTGCAAGAACAAGGGTAAATAGAATCAAATCGGTGGTAGTAGGGGAAGAAAGGATGGAAGGAAAGCAAAAGGTTTGTGCAACAATTGTAGAATTTTATAAGAAATTATTATCAAAGGAAGGTTGGTCGTGGCCTAAGATTGATAACCTGGCATTTCAGTTCATATAGCTGGAGGAGGCTGAATCTCTTGATTTTTTTTTCCTGAGGAAGAAATAGTGTGTGCTGTAAAAGAGTTGGGTGGAGAAAAGGTGTCTAGTCTGGATGGTTTCCCGGTACTCTTTTATTAGAAATTCTGGGATTTGCTTAAAGGCAAGGTAATGGGTTTTATTAATGAAAATTTTGAAATAGTTACTTTGCTCCCAGAGTTTGGTGCTACGTTTATCGCACTAATCCTAAAAAGGGAAGGTGCGAAAAGCTTGAAGGCTATAGACCGATAAGCATATTGGGAGGACCATACAAAATTTTGTCAAAAGAGCTAGCCACGAGATTTAAAACAGCCTTAGGTGAAGTCATCTCTAAATCTCAAGGGGCTTTTGTTGTGGGAAGACAAATTGTGGACAACATCTTAGTGGCACATGGAAGTATAGATATATGCAATGTTTGAAATATCGGTATCGCACCCTTGGGATACAGATACACATCGGTTATCGCATGGGATATATTGGTTGTATCGCGTAATGTATCGTTGTTGTTGGAAACATTGGAAATTGGTCGAATTTTTCAACGAAATTTCAATGATTGTTAAAAAAGACAACCATATACACTTACAAATCAAAACATTACAAAAAACAAGTGCACATAATGGATTTTCTTTATATGGGGTCCTAATCTATGCGTTGTCTAACTGAATTGATGCAAGTATATTCAAAGTTTATTCATATAATTTATAAATGTAAGAAGACATATGGAAACACAAGCAATACATTGAAAAGCAAAAGACGAATTACTAAATTATGTTACATACATGTTTGATTTTGATTTTGATTTTTTTTTTAAAAAAATTCCGAAACTCGGTCCTTATCCTCCAAATCTCGAAATCGAAGTTCCCAATCCATGATTTTTCATGCCATGCAAAACATGAAAAATCATGGATTTGTAACAATTTGACACTGATTTAACATGATTTATAGAAAAAAAGATCGAAAATAAAAAAATTGTTCACCTGATCGAACATGTGGGATATATCCCACTACTTGTGTGTTTCGTATTGCACAGGTGGGATATATCGGCCGATATCGTCGATATTTAAAACACTGGATATATGTAACGGAAGTGGAAGGACATGTGTAGTTTGTAAGTTAGATGTAGAGAAGGCGTACGATCATATCGATTGGGGCTTCTTAGATTATATGCTAAGTCTATTGGGGTGTGGAACGAGATGACGATTATGTATGCGGATGTGTGTTGCATCTCCAAAGTTCTCTATTATGGTAAACGACCCTCCAAATGGCTTTTTCTCTTCGTCCATGGGGTTGCCACAAGGGGATTCATTATCTCTGCATCTCTTTGTAGTGGTAATGAAAGCGCTTGGCAAGATGATAGAGAGAGGGGCAACGGTGCAGTAGATCTTGTGAAGGGCTTTTGATGCAGGGCCATGTGACGACCTAATCTTAGATTCATGTATAATCAGGTTAAAGAATGCTCAAATAAATACACCAATTAACTAACAGTTTCCAATAAAAGGGATTAGGTAAATCTCAACACAAAGATGGGGTCATTCCCTCAGGATCATGCCCCTTAGCATAAAATCATGTAAACAGTAGAAATGGAGGACCTAGGGATATGAGGATATCCAAGATTTAGCATAAGTCAGTCCACGATCAAGTTTGGATCTGATTCTGCTGACTAACCATCCTTATTTTCCGTTCAAACTAGAAGGGGGTATCCAGAGAGGAACGAAAATGGTGAAGAATGAAGGGTTCGAGATGAAGAAAGTACAAGTCCTTTTGTCGTCAAAAGAAAAAGGAGGATGATTTTTACTTTTTTCCACACCTCGAAGATCTAGAAAGAAGGAAACCTGAAATCGGGGTGGAATCCTTAACACCCAAGGGCCAATTCTGAAACCCTAATTTCTTGAATAAGGATGAAGAAAAAAAATGCGAATTTCTATTCATTCAATAATAATGAAAATAGGATTTTTCACAACGTATATATAAGCTATAGAAAAAGTAAAAGTGCACTAAAGCCCCTGAAAAAAAAAAAAAACAAAAAATATGAAAAAATAAAGAAAGTGCAATAAAGCCCCTGAAACAAGAAAAATGAACAAAAACGCCTAAAATTAAAACACCTGTGTGGTAGGGTGTGAAATCCGACCCATGGATTTATGGTTAGGGTGCGGTTATGCCGCTCTTGCACTCGTAGCGCGTCAGAATAATGGTCTGATGGACCCAACGTCCATCCACATTAACTCCTCCGCTTTGGTACTCTGTCGGCGATGTCTCCTCCTCTAGTACACTCTAAAGGGTGCACCACTGATGTCCGTATCAACTTTGGAATAGATGATTTTGATTTTTAGATAACCCATTTGCAATGTGCAGATGACACGCTGCTGTTTTGTGAAGCTGATGAGGAAGCTGTGGAAAATTTGTGGATGATAGTGGCTTGTTTTGAAGTGGCGTTCGGTCTAAAGATTAATATTGATAAAAGTGATCTATTGGGTGTCGGTATCTCAAGGCCCGAGGTGTCTTCTTTTGCGAGGTTATTTGGGTGCAGGGAAGGATCATTCCCAACCACATATCTCGAGTTACTTCGTGTATAGGTAAGCCTCCCAAATGGGTTTGGGACAAAGAAGCCTCCCAAATGGGTTTGGGACAAAGTTATTGAAAGATTTGAAAATAAACTATCGCAGTGGAGTAGGTATTTGTCTCTCGAGGGAAGGATAACTATGATTAAGGCGACTATGTCTAACCTTTTGATTTATTTCATGTCCCCTTTTAAATGCCCAAAGTCGGTATAAATAAGGAGGGACTTCTTTTGGAAAGGAAGGGAATAAAAGAAAAAGTTTCATCTCATGAAATGGAAAGACGTATGCAAGCCGATGAGTCAAAGGGGAGTGGGGCTGAGAAGTTTGGAGGTGGTTAATAAGGCCTTATTAGGTAAATGGGTATGGAGATTTGGGGTGGAGGAGGGGAGTTTATGGAGGGAGGTAGTTGGGAAGAAGTATGGGTTAGGCTCCTGGGGGTGGATGTGGTCTTCGTCTCTATATAGATCTTCTTATCTATGGAAAGGGGTTAACTCGATAAAAAGCAAGGTATGGGAAATGGTGTGTTACTCCTTGGGAAATTGGCAAAATATTAGGTTCTGGGATGACATATGGGTGGGGAAGCAAAAATTAGGAGTTATATTTCCTAGGTTTGCAAGTCTTTCAAGAGAAGAGGGTTTGCTAGTAGCTAGTTGTCACTTGTTTCAAGGAGAGAGTTATTTGGGCCCACGTCGTGTAGAAGGAACTTAAATGATGACGAATTTGAGGAATTGGTGAACTTTTTGAATTTGTTATCCAAGGTAAAACCGGTACCTTCAGAGCAGGACTCAATGGTGTGGTTAAAAGATAAGTTGGGAAAATTCTCAGTTAGGTCACTCTTCAAAATGCTTAGTGGAGGTCAGTTGGTTAACGGGACTTCTCCGACAGCTACAGTGTGGTATTACGGGGCTCCAACGAAGGTGACAACACTATCTTGGTTAGTGGGAGTAACAAGGTGCTCACGGTGGACAACCTTCGTAAAAGGAAAAATGATTCTCCCAAATGCTTGTATTTTGTGCCTTAAAGATGATGAATTAGTGGATCATTTATTTATCCATTGTAAGTTTGCTCGTCAGATGTGGATAAAATTTCTTTCATCTTTTTCAAATATTCTGGGTATCGCCAAAATCAATAGGGGAATTCTTCATGATGAGGCATGGGGGAGGGTCAAGCAGAGTAGATTTGAAAGTTCGGTGATTATGTCTTCTTGTGGGTATTTAATCAATTTGGTTGGAAAGGAACAATTGATGCTTTAGGAATTGTGAGGGGCAGGTAGAGGAAGTATTTGGTAAAGCAAAGGCACTAGTGGTTGAATGGCTTAAAGCGTCGAAGGCAGATATCCATTTGCCCGATTTGTGGGCTGGTTTGTTGTAGCTTGCTGTGCTTTTTGTTTCTTTTGTATATTTGTTATTATGGCTTCGGCCAGTTTTATATATTGAAATACACCGTTTCCAAAAAAAGAAAAAGAAAAAAAGACAGTGATTGGTATTTGTTTTTATATTTTAACTTGCTTCATAGGCATATCTAAAATTTAGGTTATTGCCCCATGCATATTCCATAGAAAACCAGTAATGGGTTCAGTCTTGAACTCAGACAATTCCTTTGTGATCATTGATATTATTCTAATTTTATCACATAAGACAAAGGTCAAATTCATTCAACAAGTTTCCTTTTTTAATAGAGACAAACTTTCATTGAAAAACTAAAAAGCTTAATGAGAATTGATTCACCAATCTCTAACCACCATCTTGTAACTCCCTCACAAGCATGGGTATCAGCCGCCCGCTGGATTCATTGGACGCCTCAGCAGCACAAGTACCTAATGGGCCATAAGCGATTTTATTTTCTCGGATAAAAGAGGCAAGCTTCTAGGCACCCACCCAAACCCTGAACAACAAGGAGGAGCTTCCTTCAACGATTAACTTAAGAAAGGAAGGGTCAACCAACTCTTAAGTGCAAACTATTTCACTCGTGGAGACTTCCACCCCAAACAAAGCCTGGCAGCTCAAACCCTGATGCGTGCTGGTTCAAGGGCACAATATCATCACATCCACCTCATTAGTTAAGCTGGTTAGCGCACGACCCTACTAGAGGGGAGACCTGGGCTTGAGTACTGTCGATGTTCTGGTTATGGGCCTCCCTGAACTGATTATGTAATCGCAACCAAAAAAGGAATAGAAGAACACAGGATCATGACAACAGTTTAACTATGGTAGAACACAGTATCATGACAACAGTTTAACCATCTCAATGTTGATGGTTGAATAAACAGTGCCTTAAAAGGAAAACCATTTTTGTTGGGTTGTCCCATATACATGGTTCATATTATGCATTCAGTGCTCTATATCTCCCTTTTCTTTTCTTGTAACTAGCCCAAATCAGATGGTACCGTGCGATACTCTAGCGTCTTCTTGAACAAATGACTTGTGAGTGTGACTGTTCTTCAAGTTCCGTGTTGAAGAAGTAAATTTCTTGCTGCAAAATGGACCTCATTTTTCAGATCTGCCCACATTTTCATGATATTTTGATACGCTGAAAACACATGAAGATTGACTACCTCAAAGGGTGATGCATTAACACTTTACAAAAGTGTGCAGTTACAAGTACAAAGGCTGAAAGATCTGCATAACATCTCTACCTAACCGCAGTTATTAAATGACCAGTTATGCCCGAAGCATTGCCAATCACTTGCTGCATATCTGCATCATATGCCACTTAAGCACTGTTTATATGTATGGACTTTAGGTAGCTTTAGGTTCCTACTCAATATACAATGTCAATTCATCTGAACTGAAACCACACATTGAAGAAAGGACACATGATGGGTTCCTCTTCTTGAACAAACACCATTCATCAATACATGCCATTTGATTAGGTTCCAGATTGAAGAACGCTTTGTGCCCAATGGTTGCTATAATATTTTCAGCTTCCCCAAGAAGAGACGCTGCCTCCAGAACGCCCGGTGCCCTCACTTCAATGGCATTGCCAAGGCATTTCATGGATATGACACGTGGTAAGTTGGTAAAACAAGCAGACAATATATCGGCTATTGTCATGTTTAACCATTCAAGCAATTTGTAATCTGCTCCTGCTCCAAATTTGTTGTAATCTTGGAGAATAGTTTGACATATTCTGTACATCGAATTGGCTGCCAAAACCTTGGGAGGCCATTCAAGTGGGGGTTTCTTTTTCCAGACCCCATTCGTAAACTCCAAAACGAGTTTCCTTCCGACATCTGCAAGTTCTTCAAGTACCTTCATAGAGCATTTTCCTTCACGTGCAAATTTGCAAAGATTCTCATTGAGCCAGCGATTGTAAACATCGACACTCACCCAGACACTATCTGCAGCTTCCTTCATGTTAGTCGGCCCTTTGACATCCATTGTCTTTTCTACGAGCCTTACATACCTGAGGCCTTCATGTACTCCACACAGCAATGATTTGATCGCACATGGATCAGTGTTGGGAAGCGCAAGGGCAATGCTTGTGAGGGTCACCACAGGCAAAGCCCAACAGTTGGGTGGTTCTGCCCATGTTATCGAGGGAATTTGGTCACTATCAAACTCACTGACTCCCATGAAACCTTCTGATGCCGTAGACTTCCTTAGCAGATCTATCAAGTAAGTTGGTTGGTGCTTTTTGGCATTCTGTATCCATCGGTCTATACGCTCACATCCATTTCTCGCAATCAACTTGACCAGTGAGTCCTCCCCCTCAAGATGAAGTACAAAATCCCTCAGGTTCGGATTTGTGCTGGACCCCAACTCGGACCGGGCCTCCTTGAAAATACTTTCACTGGGTACCAGCTTTGTCAGTAATCTCTTGCAGCGGAAGGAGGAAAACAACCTTTTGAGAGACCACGTGGTCACTACTGAAACCAGCTGAATGGATTTGCTCATCAAAACTACCGCAGTTTGGATTGCTATGAGGAGATGAAGAATTCGGTTTTTGGAGATGTGGGCAATCTTCCTAATGCGCCTGCTGCTCATGCTGCTGATCCCAAAAGGCAAATGCTTCTCTTTGGCTTCTATGAATCGTAGAATCCACCACCTCTTTACTTGGAACTCCTGTCTGAAGCTCCCTGTTCTTTTATGAAGGTTGTGGAAACCAACAGCATTGAACCATCTTAGAGCAGGGGCGATGGTGCCCACCGCTACTGCAACCTCCTGAGATATCAAAACCAACATACTCGACCACTTGTAGTCGGATTCCCCACTGCGGAAGTTGAAAGATCCTGTGCCAAGCGACTGGACCACTGCTTCCCCTAAGATCAGAGCAGCAAGGAGACAGAAAGCTCCCGAAGCAGTTGACAACGCAGAACGAGCGAGAACATACTGAGGATTACAGGTAACAGCCATCACCCAGTACTTCTTCAAATCCTCCCTCTGTTTCTCAACTGTAGACACCCCGACCTCTTCCGGTCTGTTATCAGAAGCCTGTCGATGTTTGCATTTGAACTGTTGTTCTAGCAGCTGCTTAGTGGTGGGAGCTGTTAAAGCTGAGCACCCCAAAATCACAAGCAGAATTAGCATGAGAAACATGATTGTGGCGTGTTCGGGTATGAAAACGTATATCACACCAGTACCCATTTGGATTCCAATGTTGACAACTACAGTGATGACGAGAATGCACAGTGCGAATAAGTTCATGAGCATCTCGGACTCTTCCATTGCTCCTAAAGACGGCATGAAGTTACCCATCACGGTGCAGATGAGGATGGTGCCACTGAGCTTGGCCAGCTGATCCTGGCGGTGGGGCATGGATGTATTGAGATCGATGGGTAGTTTTGTTGCGATGCCTAACAGGGCCAAGGAAGTTGCGTTCAGTGAAAAGTTTCTGTTAGGGAACCAAAGATTCTGGTGACAGAGGCCACGAAAGGTGTCGCAGGCCATGGCTAGGGTGCATGCCAGAGAAGCAGCTGCTACATAGAGACCGATCCATGGCATCGGCTCGCCGAATTTGAAGTCATCTAGGTGGCCGTTGGTGCTGCAGTGCTGCACCCATGCAACCCCATCTCTTCTAGCTCTGTTTTTCTCGACTATGCCTGTATTTTATGGGATTGTCGTTTGGTCAAGAACTGAATTCTTTTCTATTCAGCGAGACCTTGAATAAGGAGTACAAGGTACACACCTGCATGGAGCCGTTGAGTCCCATTGTGATGTCTGTATAACATCTAATCCGTCCATCAGTTGTGCCAGCTCATTTGAGGATGTGTGCCCAAATACAAGGCAGATTGAAAACTTTAGTGGGCGACACATGGGGCTTACTGTCATGTTTACATGCCATCCAACCCATTCATAAGGTGAGTCACACAAGGATAAAAGGGAAAACCAAAATGTCACCTTGATCCAAACTTTGGGTGGGCCTCTACCCACAAGATCTCAGTGGGGACGGTCCCCATCCTCACTCTTACGGTGGGTCGTCTTTGCACGGTCTCCATACCACCAATGGTTTAGGAAATAGTGTCATTGTACAATTGGTGCGGATGGCACGTTCATCCAAAATGTTGATAGAATGCCATGGACTTGAGATTGAAAGATCCTAGCTCCAAAGCATTTGGTCTTTTTGGTTGAGATAGAACCGTTGCTTGCTATATTGTCTTTGTTGGGCTCCTCTTCAAGGGGTTTAGGACTTCTCTCCGGGACAAGCTTTGTACGTGGACGGGCCCATAATATCAATGGTTTGGATCACTGAACAATGTCTGACTTGTGGTGAACGATCTCTACGGATCATTCCATAATATAAAGGGAGGAGTATTCGCCTCAAATATTAATCACCCTAAAAAATAGGAGGGTGCCAGTGTTTCTGCTGGGTTGAGTTTAGGGGAGCAAATAAGTTGATGCTCCCGCGGACTACTTTTACAAGAGTTGTCCTTTACCCTATGGATTTATGGGTAAGAACATTTCCTTAATACCTACCCTGGATAGGTATTATAGTTATTATTATTATTATTATTATTTGGCAATTCAGCAGCCTTACTAATTTATTATTATTATTATTATTATTTGGCAATTCAGCAGCCTTACTAATTTATTATGAGTGACAGAGAGATGAGCGCTCTGAAAGCACAGAGGAATGCTCCGGTGCTCCTAGCTGCCTAAGTTCTATTTGACAGTCCAATCGATTGATCTAAACTGTCCATTAAATCAAGAACTTATTTCTCAGTCTACAATACAAAAAACAAAAATAAAATGATCGGATGATCCAATCCATACTTGATTTGGACTTATTTCTACAGCCATCCTTTTTCCGGGTCATGGGTGGGATGGCTACGATTGCTTAACAAAAGTGATCTTTAGATGGTCTCTGACAAAAATTGGATCTAATTGTTGATTGGGGCTATTTTTATGTAATTGATCTTGACTGTCTAAAATAAAGACCATTGATTGAGTGACTAATATTTGTCTGATTGGTATGATTTTTGCACGGTAGATCTTGAAATGTTCATTGGACATAATGAACGGTCTAGATCAGTGGACTAGACAGTCCAATTGCCCCCAATGCAACTAGGAGCACTCTTAACTTATAATGCACGATGATGTAACCGTGATCTCAGAGCACTCGAGCATTTCTCATTTATTATTGCTAAAATATTCTAGGGTGAATTCCGTGTAATCCCAAATTCCGGTGGGCCCGCTTTGATGTTTGTGTTATATCTACTTTGTTTGTACATTTTACAAGGATATCCACAAATTAATTGGATTTGAATGTCCACCTTAGGTACCTTCTTGAGATTTGGATTACAGAAGCTTTGGATGAGGTTGATATCTGTGCGTTCCATTCATCTTAGATAATTTGTGTTTTCCCTTAAATCTAAATAAGAGTCACCTAATGAACAAGTTGAATGGCATATAAATATCATAGTGGGCTGGATCCTTACTCTTGCTCCAGTGGTACTCTCAGGAGTTTCAACACCTGGTCAAGGGTTCAAGTACCCATGGGTGGTGAAATCCCACTACGGTGTGAGTGTGTGGGGGTGTGCAAAAAAATAAAATAAAATCATAGTGGGCCCAGGTTGGGTTCCTTTTGAGTTTTGGATCTCTATTGTGTTTGGGTTCATGTCCTAAATAAACTGGCAAAACAGATGAATGGAGTGGATATAACACAAACATCACAGTTCACGCCATGGAACTTTGGGGCCACAGGAGATTCTTCTTATCATAGGTTACACCCAAGTACTGCCTGGTTTTGATAGAATGAAAGTTTTTTACGAGGTGACTGGTTACCACCTCAAACGGCACATGAACTTAGGCTGTGTGGTGACCTAGGACCATGTGGCTTGATTTGATTCGGGCATTGCTAGAGGTCAGGCAAAGCATGTTTGGAAATGTTACATGGCTCCTACTTCTGACAGCGCCACATGGTTCAATTAAATCTTGTTAAGTTCAACCTCACTTAATAGTGTTGGGAGCATCCATAGCTCATGTGTCCTTAGGGAGTTATTAATTAGGTGGACAACATATTGGGTTACTAATGTTGGTACAAACATAATATGATAGGATTTAATTGAACAGAGAGTTGTTGTTAGAAATTGGGCTAATGAATACCTACTTGACTTAACAATTCCTCATCTCTCAGTGTCCAACTGTCCAATCAAATTTGGCTAACATGACTTAACTTACAAAAATCAGGATAGTAGAAGAAGCCACCCATACACAGATCAATAGCTCAAATGGTAGACAAGTGAAGATTATTTCCTTTCAATACTAAAGTCTCAGAATCGTTTACCAAAGTGAGGTGTGTGAATTTTTTTTTTTTGATAGTATAGCTAGTTCTAAGCGAAGGTTAGAATGTCTCAATGCATGTATACTTATTGTACATGTCGTGTTGACCGAAAGTCGCCTGAATTGAAAATGCTAACAGACTGGTTGATGGGTGGACGCTGCATAGAAGCGGAGTGCGTGGGATGCCACACACCACCAACCTCGGTGGTGTGCTGATCGTCACCAAGTTCTATGAGCTCCACCATGTTGTATATACTATATCCACCCCATCCATCAATCCATTTTGTGAGGTCATTTTAGGTTATGGGCCGTAAAATGAAATTGGTACACAGCTCAATTGGACCACGCTACAAAAAGCAGTGGGGACAATGACATCCATTGTGTGAGGTCATTTTAGGTCATGGGCCGAAAAATGAGATTGATACACAGCTCAATTGGACCACATTACAAAAAGCAGCAGGGACAATGACATCCACAGCTGAAACCTTCCTAGGGCCCATTGTAATGTTTAATTTCCATCCAATCTGTTCATTGGGTCACACAGACTTGGATGAAGGGAAAACACAAATATCAACTTGATCCAAAACTTACGTGGCTAGTTTTCAATGGTAATCTCCACTGCTTCCTTTGGCATGGTCCACCTAAGCTCTCTGGATTTCCCTTTTTTTTTTTTTTTTTTTCTTTTCCTATGGCCTAAAATGATATTGTATAGGTACGGACATAACACATACAGAAGTCGGTCTTTTTTTTGGGAGATGATTATGTGTGTAACACCCTAGTGGAGGCTCTATCCCGAAGTAGTTTACATGGTAACTTCAATGCCACAGAACTTAACCTGCAGCTTTATATCACACAAAGCGTGTTTAGAAGTTGTTAGGTTAGTATGAACTCAATGGGACGTGGATTGTGTCCTACCCCCACCCCGACGGTAATCCGTCCAGGCAGGGCTCTGTGGGGCCCAAAGTGATGTACGTATTTTATCCACGCCTCATCGCTTTTGCTAGACAATTTTAAGTTATGAACCAAAGAACGAGGCATATCCACAGCTCCAGTGGAACACACCAAAGGAAGCCGCAATGTTAATGACACCCACCGTTGAAACCTTTATGAGGACCATTGTGATGTTTTTTTACCATCCAACCCATTAATAAGGTCATGTAGACATGGATGAAGTGAAAACACAAATATAAGCTTGATCTGAAACTTCTCCAGCTCCCAAGAACTTTTTAACTGTGGACGTTGAATCCTGGTCCACTTAAGACTTGTACCTGCCTAATATTTTTCATCATATCTTAAAATGATATGAGATGAACGACGTGGATAAAACACTTACATCACTGTGGGCCCCACGGAGCCCTGCCCGGACGGTAGGACGCAATCCGCGTCCGTACTCAATGACACTAAGTTCAATCCCGTCATGTTCTAGCACCATCAAGTGTTGTCGTTGTCACCACGTAATCCACATCCCTATTCTGGAAAGCCCATGTGAATTTCTGGTAGACCTTGTTACATGGGAGTTTCTATAACCCAAAGCTCTGTGGGCCCACCACATACCCATGTGACATTCGCTCTGTCCATTTTTAGGATGTGAACTAAAAATAAGACGGATTTAAAACTCCAGTGGGCCACGCTTCATGAAACAGTGGAGATGGAAATGCCCAGACCTGTCGGAGGTCTGGCGTCATGTGTGTATGCCACCAACCCGTTTATAAGGTGCTTTGCGCCAGGATGAAGGGAAAATACAAAAATATCATCGTGATCCAAAATTTCTGGAGGCTAGGAGAAGTTTTCAATAGTGGTGTGGCCTTGATTTTTGGATCTGCCTCATTTACGGGTGATCTGACAGAAATGGTGGAGGAAGTCATGTCACAGCTTTGGGTTAAAGAGTCTTTACCTTCAACATGGTTACAAGGAACTAGCATCCCTCGAAAGCCTGTAGTGTCCAGACAATGTCCTGCGTGTTGTCTGGCAAACGCCTGAAATTGGAAGCATGATCTAAGCATACATGGCACCTGCAGATTGGCAGATTGCCACATGTGGGCTATTTAAAGATTAATAGTGGCATGTAGTGCCTGTGGGGCCCTTGACAATTAATGTTGGCACATGTCGGGCGCCCAAGATGGATAATAGCAGGTGGCATATGTATATGTTGACATATTAGCACGTGTGGCATGTGTAGCACATGTGGAGTGCTTGAAAGGTTAAGGTGGTACAAGTGGGGCATTGTTACATTTGATGCATATACATTGTTTGGAGAAAAGATCCTTCTCCATCACATTCATAGTGATGTTAATCTGTTCAGTCCATCAATGGTCAGCAAGTATGATGGTCCTAATGATGATCCTACATGTATTTTCATGTGTGTCTCTCAAATGAATTTAAAAAAACCTTACGAATTAACTTGGGTTATGAGTATGATTTTGGCCGTATTTACTGCATCTTTTGATGTAACTGGTTATTCCTCACCTAGGGACTAAATTGGTTTTTGGGCAGTAAAAATTGTGACAGGCCTACCTGAAGCTATTCTGGTAATAGGATTGCCTTTGTTTGAGTTATTACGTCTAAGGGCTAGTGTTGGTCAGTCCACTTTGACCCGTTTTATAGTTTACACACTTTTGTATTACTTCTTATTGCTATATTTATATTAATGAGCTTTAAATGATACCTGAGTAAGGTATTTTAAGTCCTTAATAGAGAAGAAAGATCATAGATATTTGTTATCAATCATATATCATTTTGGGGAAGAGCAAAGGAAATCGGGATTCCAGGGGAAAAAAAATGCCTAATGCACTCCGCAGCCATGACTTTACAAAGTAAACCTCGAATTGTTATATTCCTTTGGTTTTAGGGTTTTTTTTTTTCTTTCTTTCTTGTCTTTTACGGATCCTGTCTTATTTTAAAAGTTATTGTTTGGGTTAGGTAAGAGTGGTTAATAAGGGTTTTTTTCTTTTTCTTTTACAGATCCTGTCTTATTTTTAAAAGTTCTTGTTTGGGTTAGGTAAGAGTGGTTAATAAGTTTTGAGTAACTGATTCAAGTTTACCATTGGGGGCAATTGTTTATTTTGAGTTAAATTCAGAGTCTTGGCGTCTTTGTTTATCTAAATCACATCAAGAGTAGTAGTAAAACACAATTGTTCGATATTATTAACTTTAAAAAAAATAATAATAATAACAAAAAATCGTTTTAAGGGATTTTTCTCCCTCACGGATTCAAGATTTATTGCTCAGGAAGACGTTCTCCTCCCGTTTTTCTCCAAGCACTTGGTGAATATTCATTGTAAGAGATCCATTTCATCCACCTCTTATTTTTACCTGGTATGCATAAGCTTCACCTCTTTTGGGATTCAAATTGTGGTAGTTCACCTCCATCTTTGAACCCCACACCTAGCATGCACTTAACCAATCAAATGGATGCTAAAATCCATGTTCAAAAAATGAAATTAGACGACAACATAACTTTTACCTATGTTCCACCCATAATGGGTTGATTTGAAGAATCAGGCCAGCCTAATCATACCAACATTAAGGCTTGTAAGTGGGGCCATACTTCAGTGGTCCCAACCACTGACTGATGGGGTCCTCTGCAGATGATCGATGCATTGGTGCGTGGGACATTCAAGATAAAGTCCACATCAACAGAGAGTCCTACTTGTAAGACGGATGGCCAAGCTGCCATGCAGATGGACCACACCCCAACAAGGATCAAAATGTTTTCGCCACCAATCTTGGGACTCTTCTCAGTTGAACATGGACTACTGTTGTATTCCTTTCACAAACATCTATAAGAAGATTAGCTTTGTAGCATCACAAACATTTTTGTGCCTTCTCCTCCGGTGGGACATCACCACGGGTCTGGATTACCAAACCAAGGACCCCATTAGTGGGCACTAAAAGATCTACTACTCCGTGCAAAGCATAGGCCCATTTCCAATCACATTATCATGAAATCATATCAATTTTTCATAACACTTCCTTTTTAATTAAAAGACAATGCTTAATTATCATTATTCTCAATGCTTTATTGTAACACAATATCAAAAGCAAGAATGACAAAAGATGAAAAGAAAAAGAAGAGAAGAAAAAAGAAAAAAAGAGTTACTGAAATTGCCCCTTAACAAAGTAAGGCATTACCAGCCAGATATTGACTTCCCCATTAACAATTATAAACTCATCAATCCCCTAATAAGGAATGCCACCATCTTCTTTATCTTCTTTCTGTGCATTAGTCTCCCAAACACAAACACAAAGAACCCCATGTCAAATCATTTTTCTTCTTTTAGGTGGGTGGGGGAGGAAATGGAAAGAGAATTATCACCCCCCAAGACAGTGGAATTATGTCCTCTTAATTAGATATCCCAAAAGGATGCCCAAGAAAGCTATGATCACCACGAATACGAACGAGAAGCCGCTGCTATGCCCTTTACTGCCTTCCCTTCTCAGAAGTTCCTACAAAAAACAGAGAGACGTGATAAAGGGGAGATAATTGATGAAAGGGGATTTGTAAAACCGACACCAAATAGATGAGAAGACAAGACAATGACGATGGTGGTATCCATGACAAATATGAAAATGCTGATACCAGTTCTTCTTGCGTGGGACTGAAGCCCATGATAATGACACTACTACCCACATATGCATGCGTGTATGAATTGTAGATGACGTTGATATATCACATGACCAGAGCCTGAATTTTCCAGCCACTCAATACTTTCACTTCCCTATCTTAAACTACAGCAAGGGAATGATCAACTTCTGTGGTTGATCTCAAACAGGAAGAGAAAGGATCTTACTAATGAATATGGCAGAGTTAGGGAAGAAGCCACTACATGTACTAATAAAGCAATGTAGCAGGGTAGAAGCCAGTACATGGTTGAGTAGAAAGAACAGAAGGATGTCTGCTAACTGCCACAGCAAGCACCCAATTGAAATACCTTAGGGCATGTTTGCATCTCTCCTTACAAGCCAGGTACTGTGATGCTTATCCTCACAAAACAACAATTTGGGTTGGAAAAAGGCGGATAATACCCCAGCTAGTGCAGTTCAAAGAAATTCATGCTGCCATAAATGCACAGAGTGGCCGAAATATAGGAAGCACTTGCAATTTGGGGTACATCTACATGCACTCTTAATCCACGGCCCAAAACAACTTCCTAGTATAGAGCAAGACTTCCATTCTATAATTTCTAATGAACAGTATGCAACATGACAAGTCAAACGAGGTTATCAATGGTTTATTGACAAATATTAGATGTTTAAAGACAAAGTGAGCACAAACTTCCTCACCAGTTCCTGACGAAGTTTATTGTTCTGTTGGATAGCAGACTTCTTCTCGTCAGTCAACCTTGAAATTAGAGCCTTGGCCTGAAAGAAGGAAAGGAAGCAAGAAAGAAAGAGAAAGGCTTCACATATTAATCATATCTAACATACAGACTCTGCTGGAAATACATGAAGTAGGTTCTACAAAAAGAAGCTATCAGAATTTAAACAGGAGGCTTACAGATTGTGAACTCTTTTGAGCAAATCATATACATAATTAAGTGCATTAATAACAGGAGAAGTGAAATATGCATGAACCATGAGAGAGACATTTGTAATAGTACCTCGTTATCCGTCAATTTTATTTTATTATTTTTATTTATATTTCATTTTGTAAGAGAACCACATGTGCTCCTGGATAATGTGTAGAAAATGGAACTGCAAGTGCTGAATGGCAAAGCACTTGAAAATGCAAATTGAGGATGAAGAATTCTTTCAAGTTTCCTATTATCAACACTAAAAGGACAATTAAACATGACCTTTGTAGCATGTGCATAGTTATGCCAATGCGTGAAATGGGAATTAAGAAATGTAGGAGATAACAAGAACCCTCATTTTTTGCCACAAGCCACACGGTATCTACCTCCTGCCCATAGTTCCATTTGGTGGGAAATCCATGCAATTGTCACTGAGATTTGTCTCATACACATGCATATGCCTGCAGATAATAGTGCTCCCTATGCGAGTCCCAACCTTCAAACTACCACTTCACATTCCCACTCCTACTTCGCGATTGGCTTCTAAAGGTGAAGCAGGAAACAGGAAGTAGTCCAATGCCATTATTTCTATCTGGACATTATAGTTGGGAGATGCAACAGGTGTACGGAGAAGCCAATTATCCAATGATTGACACTATCTATGCCTTGAGTAATTAAAAATTGGTAATGGTTGCAATACGATATTTCCCACACCAGTTGCACTTCTGGTGGGAAGATATGCACGATTGTGGTACACAAGGAAGCATTAAGAACAATCTCATAGGAAATGGTAGACAAGCTAAAACTGAAAGAGCATAAGCATCCATGCCCATACAAAATTCATTAGTCCAAGAAGGGGGTGAAATATCTGTTAACTTGAGCTGCTTCGTATCCTTCTTTATCGACTAAGTACTGGAATGAGGAGTGGTGGGACACAATTTTCATAGTATCGGTATCGTTACATGTATTGCTGACCAGGATATGGAAACATGTATCCATATTGTCGATAATACCGCTGATACCTGGAAATGTATCACCAAGGGAAACATGGAGAAAAAGGTGAAAATTTTCTGTGAAACTTCAGGAGATGCTAAAAGACGTGTTTACATATTTAGAAAAAAAAAAAAAGAGGCAAAAAAGAACCATATATAGTAAGTTTCCATTCAAACGGGGCCTAAACCATGCGTTGTCGCAAAAAACCAATGCAATAGTAACAAAATATTATCCATGCACACATATATACATCATCCATCCATTCAACTATTCATCCACCATCCATGCACATATACATACATATGCATGCATTCATACACACTAATCTATACATTCATGCATCCGTAACACATCCAGACATGCATATATTATACATCCATCCTTACATGCATGCATAATTATGAAATAAAATAATTATTTTTAAAAGTAAACAGATTATTTTTATTTTTTCATAAATTTTAAAACTCCAAAATTTAATTCTTTATTAAAAATGCAACACATCACTCAACAACATCCGAGAGCAGATTAGGTGAGACCCTGGCCTCACCCAAGACGGTGAGGCCCTAATCATGTGGCCCACCTTGATGTACGTATTCTATTATCCACGCCATCCATCGTTTTTCCAGCTTTTTTTAACACATGAGCCCAAAATTGAAGCAAATTCAAATCTCAGGTGGAGCATACCAAAGGAAACAGTGGTTATTGATCATTAAAAACTTCTTGTGGGCCACAAAAGTTTTGGATCAAGCTGATATTTTTTCTTTCCCTTCATCCAGGTTCGTATGACCTTATCAACAGGTTGGATGGCAAATAAACATTACAGTGGGCCCTAGGAAGTTTTTAATGGCGGTGCATTCAATCAGCACTGTTTCCTATAGTATGGTTGACCTGAGATTTGGATCTGCTTCAGTTTTGGGTTCATGCCCTAAAATGATCTGGCAAAACAGATGGATGGTTGGGATCTAGAATACATACATCAAGGTATTATGATGGGCCCTAGGAAGTTTTTAATGGTGGTGTGTTCAATCATCACTGTTTCCTATAGCATGGTCCACCTGAGATTTGGATATGCTTCATTTTTGGGCTCATGCCCTAAAATGCAAAACAGATGGATGGTGTGGATCTAGAGTACAGACATCGAGGTGGGCCCCACAGTAAGGGCTGAACCGTCTTGGGTGAGGCCAGGGCTGCACCTAATCTGCTCCCCCAACATCCATCCATAAATAGAAAGAATTAATAAGTTTTTCATGGAACAACATCATTATTTTAAAAAAAAAAAAAACAGTTTTTTTTGGCACTCTCAAAATTGAAATAAATTTTCATAACAACTTTTTTCAAAGGTTAGAGAGTGATCGAAATCAACTCCCCAACCAGATCCCTAAAAATATTTAAAAAAAAAAAAAAACAAATTTCTTATTTTTTTGAATTTTTAATGATTTTCATAGTATTTACGCACGTTTTCCCCCTTTCCAATTTTTTTTCCCAAAATGAGGGATTTGATTCACGAAAATTGAAGAGGTCGAAATTCACTGCCCCAAAAAACAAATAATAATAATAATAATAATAATAATAATAATAATTAAATAAATAAATAAATCCAAAATTTCTGATTTACACATTTTCCCATCATCCTGACTTGTATCGGCAATGCAATGAATATAAGGGAGATTTTTTTAAGAGATAGTAGCGATTTTTGGGAAACATGGTGGTGATATATAACTGATATTTCGCTGATACATGAAAATATCGGTATTTCCAATGGTATCTGTATTGCCAGCTTGGTGATACCAATGTTATTGATAATATCGATGATAACTAGAACATTGGCATGACATAGTCCCTATGGATGTAATGCGAGGGCATTTTCACACCGGGCTTGAGTGAGGTGGCCTGTGGGATGCAGGGGCACACTCGGGGTGGGTGGCCCACAAAACCCATGGATTTGAGGCCCACGAGGAGGGTTCGGCTAAGGACCTAAGCCATGGATTTGAGGCCTGGGCTATCAGATAAAGGGATTAATTCGTCATGCTCTATCAGTTCAAGCTTTAAGAGCAAGTGATTAATTGTCCTGCATCAAATGGTATCAGAGTGGGGGGTCTCGTGTTTGAGACTCCTCACCAGAGGTGATTAATGCGGGGGCATTTTCACTTTGGGCTTGAGTGGAGGTGACCTGTGGGATGCAGGGGCACACTTGAGGTGGGTGGCACGCGGAACCCATGGATTTGGGGCCCATGTGAGGCGGGTGGCTTGTGTAAGGCGTAACCCATGGATTTGGGGCCCACGGGGAGGGTTTGGCCGAGGACCTAACCCATGGATTTGGGGCCTGGGCTATGAGATGATGGGATTAATTCGTCGTGCTCTATTAGTTCGAGCTTTTAGAGCAAGTGGTTAATTGTCCTGCATCAGGATGCTTGTCATATTTTGCTAGGAGACCATGGATGTGGGGCTAAGATATTGCGCATTCAGCTTGGGAGTTCCTTCATTAAAGATAGTGTTAACATCACGAAGAACCCAATGAAGAATCCTACAACACCCAAATCTAATAAAGAGGGGTAGGATTTGTTCGGCATACAAAAGTTTGAAAGAAAGTGAAGGAGAAAAGAAATGAAAAAGAAGACCAAAAAGAGCAAAGCCAATTTTCATGAAGTTAAGTAAGAAAGGTGTTTTGGTTATGGTTTTACTACAAAAAGAAAAGTTGCTGAGGGAAGCTTATCACAAGGTCTAGTTTAAGGAGATTGGTCCATGCCGAGTTAAGGAAGCTGCTGGCATCCCTATAAGATCATACTGAAATAACCTGTATATCCCGCCGATTTCCAATGTGGCTGATTTGTTTAAGTACATGGTGAGGTGCCTGATATACAGGATGAAGTTACTGTTGATATGGACATCCTAAAGAAACAAAAAGGAACCAATTGAACAAGTGCTACAACCTGAAGACTATCAACACTTGAAGAGGCCAATACAAGGTGTACTTGGTGATATCGAACAACAAGCCACACTCTGAATGCACGCAGATCATGGCAACGAATTGAAAAGATTGGATTCAAACGTCTACTTCTTGTATTAAGCGTCATACTTGCTAGAATCGAGTTCCCTCCAACTTGGGGGGAATGATGTAAACTCGAGGACCACCATGAGGCCCAACATGTGCTAAATTTTGAGTTGTTTGTTGCTACTTTTTGGGGTTAAATTTCATAGACTATCATTTACTATTTTCAGAAGATAGAGGTGTTTGTTTTGAATATATGGTTGCCGATCGAATTTTTTTTAAAAATAGTTCTCTAGATTTTGGGAATGATTTTCTAGATTTACTTTCATTATTTTTAGGCCATTACAAAATAGCCAAAATCTTTCTAGTAGAGGTATTGCTAGATGAATTCAATTGATTTCAAAACCAATCAAATAGTTGGAAAACATTATTAGATTCAAAGGGAGTTTATGGTGTCTTTTAGGGTATATAAAAGGAGTTGTTCTACTTCTAAGAAAAAACACTACATATTCTGAGTTTTGTGAGGTTTATCTAAGTAATTGTAACAAGTGAAGAAGTTTCAATTTCAATGACGTTGTTTATCCATCCTTCTCTATTCCAATATTCTCCTGGGTGTGTCAAAGTTTTGAACATCGGTATCGTATTGGCTGATACATATGTACCATATCCGTATCGACCTAATAAGATATGTGATATGCAGCCGAAACAGCCCACCCTAAGAAAAAGGGTGGTATCGGTTTGTATCAGCACTGATATGGGGCTGATATGGGCCAATAAGCCCATATAAACCCAATTTTTTTTCAAATTTTCTTATTCCCTTTTTTTTCCCCCAACCATCAAGGAAACTTACAAAGTCATTTAGACTAGATCTATGCCTACTTTGGGGATCAAAACAAAAGATTTGAGTGAGATTCAACGAATTGAAGCGGATTGGCCCACTATGGGAAAAATTAGAAAAGAGGATGGCCATACTTTTTTGTCATGTTTTCATATCTTTTTGTTTATTTATTATTTTTTTAAAAGGTAACGAAAGATATCTTTGTTTTGTTTTATTTCAATTATGGGCACTAATTTACAAAATCATGCTTGATTTCTGTTCGATTAGGGCCCATTTAGTTGGCTTTCAACAGGTCAAGCTTATAGACAATATTTTTATCAAAGAATGGTCTGACACACCATTATATACATGTCCAAAATACCAACAATAACAAAAAACAAAAAAGATAGATTCTTGAATATCTCGTTTTTCCTCCCCCCCCTGATATTTTCGCTTAATCTTTGGTTTAAACCATTTTTGACCAATACGGACCGATATCGATTATGCATTGATCATATCATATTGTTTTCAGGCCAGACCGTATGGCCCCGATTCTGATATTCAGAACCATGGGATGGTGTGTGTTCTCTTGTCCATTCTTGCATTGGGAAATCGAGACCTAACTGATATTTTAACTAAACTGCATCATCATCTCTCGAAATTAATTGGTTCCACAACCAGGGTTTCCTAATAAATTACCATCAAATTAAGCTTCAAGCATTTTTAAAATCATCAACCAATATGTATAACATACCAATATCTATCGATACAATTTTTATTTTATATGAATTGGCCACTAACTACTGTGTAGTCACTCATCACAAGACTTGTACTCTTGTAGATTTGTATATATATACAATTCCAAGGCTATAACTATACTTAACACATGCGTTTCTTACTTTCAGACACAAATACATGTGATTTATGCAATGATTAATTTACAAATTGGTAAGTATCTTAAAACTCTAAAAAGTGAAGTAAACATGGCCACTGAAAAAAGGATTCAACATTAAAGACTGAACAAATTCGCTAGTGATAGACAAGCTAGAGCTATACATGCTTAGTAGCACAGTCAATGAATATTAAAAAATGTATTTTCCATTTCCGGATTTATTTAAAATTTTCTGATTTTTTACTTGAAAAATTCAAATTAATTTGCCTGGTACAGTCACCACTATGGCCAACAACACACACACACACACACACACACACCAGATTTTTGGTCAGCCCCAACACACCTCTTGATACCTGATATTTTGAACCTTGGTTTCAAGACCCCTATTCGTCAGTTCTTCCACTTTATTAACATAGACTTATATTTTTGATCTTCCGTCAGTGACTAATCTCCAATTACACAACAAATATTGGAAAAGGTGACTAGAAACTCTTCATTGCTAAAGCACAAGCAAAAACAACCACTTTTTCTATCCACGGTTTCTAAACATCATTTCCATGAAAATGGCATTTCCGTTGTTTGTTTTTCATAAATTTCTTGGAGAACATATCCCTCTCATTTCCTAAAAATTTCCCCTTTTTCATTTCCTTACCCATACAAAATATCATATGCAAGAAATTGGGGAAAATCAAAGGAAATGACCCCCCCTCTTTATAAAATGTCCATTTTTTTTTTTTTTTGAAAGGAAATGAAATTTTATTAAAAGGTTGCGAGAAGTGAGACAATAACCAACAAAAACAACCGAACAACTTTAAAAAAATAGGGCTAGACAACACTACATACAAAGCTCAATATGACGCCATACCCTTAACCCTCAAAATGATCTCCGCCCTGACTCTCACGCGCATTAAGAAAACAACGCCCATTTCTAGACCCTCAAATGGCCCATAGCATAGCCAAGATAGTCAACCTCCTGACAACTTTACCGACTCCCCCCACTCCCCCTCCGTGCCAGGCCTAAAGAAAATCTTCTACTGACTTTGGCATCGCCCAAGCAGCATTGAAGGTGGACATAAAATAATGCCACACACTAGTAATAAAAGGGCGGTGAATAAAGAGATGGTCAATAGATTCTTCATTCTCCAAGCACATCATGCAAACGTTTAGGGGGGAACTAAGGTCCTTCTTTGAAGACAATAGTTAGGATTCTTTTCTTGCCCACGAGCCAAATAGACACAACGACCCTAGGGGGAGCTCCATAGAACCAGTAATGAAAACGATGAGTTGTAGAAGGTCCCTGGATTGGATTAGAAAACATGTTGCAAAGCGACAAAACAGAAAACTGCCCAGATTTATAAGAATTCCAAATGATCCGATCCTCAAATTGAAAACCAGGCTTAAGGTTATTTTAAAAGTCCAGCACGCCAATAAAATCTGCAATTTTCTTGTCTGTCATGTTCCTATGGGAAGGGGGAGCCCAAACGTTCGACTCTCTGTCGGAAGAAAAACAATCAGCCACTACGACAAAACGATCGGGAGCCAAGCGAGCAATTCTAGGGAACAAATCCTGTAATGCCCTATCTCCACACCACCTGTCAACCCAAAAACGAATATGTTGTTCGTTGCCCAAAGCAAAGGAGATAGCTTTGTGCACAAAATACTCTGTAGCCGCTATCACCTTCCATACTCTGGAGGCTTTGTAAAGGGAAGATAACCTAATAAACCACCCCCTGCATTGGGTACCATATTTAGAAGCAATTAACTCTCTCCATTAGCTGCCCTCTTCTGACTCAAATCTCCAAATCAATTTTCCAACCTACAAACCTCATCCCACCTAAGAAGATGAAACTTCCTCCCCTCATTGTCACCTTTCCAAAGAAAATCTTTTCTTAGCTTCTCAAGCCGATGCAAAACTGACACGGGGCATTTAAACATAGACACGAAGTACATTGTACACTGGCATGTTAGAGAAAGCGGTTTTGATTAGAAGAGTGAGATGACCACCCAAAGAAAGATATTGACATTTCTAAGAAGTCGATTTCCTTTCAATTCTCTCAGTAACTTTATCCCCCTTGTGCTTGGGCAACTTCCCAATACAGAGAGGAAGCCCAAGGTAGGACGAAGGGAAGCCCGCAATCTACAACTAAAAATTCCCGCAAAATGTCTAAGATCCCCACTCTCAACATGCACTCCCAACATCTTAGATTTGGCCACATTGATCTTCAAACCCAAAGCCGCTTCAAACTCTTCTTGAGATTGTCCACCGATTCTTCCTTAGCTTCACAAAACAACAATGTATCGTTGGCATACTGAAGATAACCGATGTATTCCTCCTCTCGAGAACCCCTGAATCTACAAAACAAACCATTTTCCTCCCCTTTCCGAAGCATCATGCTGAGGGCTTCCCCGATAACAACCAATAGATAAGGGGAGATCAGGTCTCCTTGTCTAAGACCCCAAGATGTGCTGAAGTACCCTTTCGGTGATCCATTAACAGGCATTGAAAAGGAAGAAGATTGCACACATGATCCAATCCACTCCCTCCACATTCAACCGCAACCCAGTCTTTCTAGCATATAATCTAGGAAACCCTAATCGACGTGGTTATAGGCCTTACGCATATCCAATTTACATATCAACCTACTCTTTTTCTCCTTGTACTTGGTGTCACTTGCATTCATGGGCTATTAAGGCGTTGTCCAAAATCTATCTTCCTGCCATAAATGCGCCCTGATTTTCTGAGATTACCTTGGAGAGGACCTCCCCAAACCTCGAGGCTAGAATCTTAGCCAACATTTTGTAAGGGCTTTTAATGAGGTTGATTGGCCGAAAGTTTGACAATCTTTTTGCCCCTTCAACTTTAGGAATCAAAGCAACAAAAGAAGCCCCTGACTCTTTAGACAAACAACCACGCTCGAAGAATTTGGAAACAAACTCCATCACATCTTTCTTCACTATATGCCAAAACTTCAGAGGGAACTGAAGCCCTATCCCGGTATCCCCACACACATGGAATCAAGAGTCATTTTCACTTCTTCTAGGAACGGTCTCTCAAGTCAAGAAAGGTCGTATCTTCAACTGGTAACCGACTAAAGGTGGAATAAAGTGTCCCATATGATAGTCACATATGCCATCACCTGTCTTCTAAGTACCCCACATGTGCAAACGCCCATCTTCAAGTTCCCTATATGTGCCAATGTGCCACATGTACAACATATGCCATCATCCATCTTAAAGTGCCATACATGTGCCAATGTGCCACATTTGTAACATCTACAACTGCCCATTTTTTTAGTGCCCACATATCCATAGACCCCAATGTGCCACGTGCTATGCTATTGGGCCACATGTGCCACATGGCTGCCTTCCACCTTTAAGCACTTCACATTCGGACATGTGCCACTGTGTGACATGTGCAACATGTGCCATTGGCCACCTTCAAGAGCCCCACGTGTTAATGTGTCACATGTACCACAATCCATCTTAAGCACCATGAATGTGCCAATATGCCACATGCAACAAGTACAATACAACCACCCATCTTCAAGTGCCCTAAGTGTCAATATGTCACAAGCTCCAATGTGTTGCGTGTGCACCATATGCCACCCTCACCTTCAAGCACCCACGTGCCGCCATCCGTCTTTACGCATTCCACATGCACTACACATGCCACCATCCATCTTCAAGCAGCCCACATGTGTCAGTGTGTCATGTGGGACAATGTGACACGTGCCACAATCCATCTTCGGTGCATACATCAAGTTCTATCTTTGACTAAAATTTTCATGAAAATTCCTTTCTTCCAAACAACAAATTTAGAAATGGAGGAAATTTTTTCAAGAAAGTATTGTTGAAAAACGATAACGGGAAATGGCTTTTCCTTTCTCAGCATTTTCTAGAAATGGTATTTCCAGAGAAACACCATTTCCTCAAAATTTTCATGAATCCAAATGAGCCTTTTAGAGCCCTATTTACTTTGGAGTTCTCCAAGGTGAGGAGATGGAAAGATATAATTATGATTACAAACAACAATAAATTTAGTAGAAAAGTATTTGAGGATTCCTCACTGTTTGTTGCAATGCAAAAAGTGAAAAACAATGTTTGTGGAAAAGGTAATTATGAATTTTCTTTCAAGAAAAATCTTTAGTGGTTGCTATGGAGGATTCATAACTGTTTCTTACAATCCAAAAAATGGAGAAAAAATTCATGAGAAAAAGGTAATCACAATTTCCAAACCACAATAAGTGTAATTTGAATGACATTTGAGGATTCCCCGCCATTTATTGTAATCCAAAGAACGGAAAATAATGACAAACAGGTCCTTCTTGGATCTTTTATATCACAACCGCACAACAAAAGATTCTTCCCTAATCAACAAAAGGACCACTTAACCAACTCTTAAAAATCTAGGGTGCTCTTTAGGGCCTATTTGTTTCTTCCAGAATCTACAGTAAATGAAATTGTTTTCCACAAAATCATTGCTTCCATTGTTTGGAATGAAAGAAATAGTGAGAAATCCCTATCATGGTGTGTCGTAAAGGCCGTTACGTAAAGGTAATGGTGGCAACCGTTACACGTTACGGGGTCGTAATGGCCGTAATAGCCGTTATGGAAAAAATGACCCGTAATTGCCGTTAACAGCATGTTATATCCCCTATAAAAGCCATAATAACCCCATAATGGTCTATTACGGGACATATACATGTTTTTCATACTTTTTAATCAACATTATGTGACAGATACAAGTTTTTCGAGGGTTTTTTCAATAAATAAAAAAAATAAAAAAGAGAGACCATAACGGCCGTTACAGGGCCGTAAAAGCCGTTATGCCCCGTATCGTAAAGGTAACGGTGGTGGCCGTTATAGCCACCGTTACCATTACGGAACATCTTGATCCCTATGACAACTTCCACTGCATTTATTGCAGTTTGGAAATCATGATTACTTTCTTTTTTTTTTCCACAAAATCATTGCTTTCCATTGTTTGGATTGCAAGAAACCCTTTGAAAGAAAAATCATGATTACCTTTTGTAGAAAATAACCATTTTCCACTATTTGGATGCAAAAATCGTTGAAGAATCCTCAATACCATTTCTACTGCATTTATTAGGGTTCGAAATCATGATTACATTTTTCTATATCCTAATTTCTGATGCTTCCAAAAAAAAGGGGCCCTTAGGAAACTCTAAAACCAAAAGAGTTTAAGAAAATGCCACCACAACTCCTAGCCAACCTTCTTTATACAAAATGCACCGAGTATCACGCCTTACCATACTATTGTTCTAACGGCCACAAGCAAGAACTTTATCTGCCAACATATCCAGCATAAAGCTTCCACTATCAATTGGAGGACCTCGCACTTTGGGATGGAGGATGGAGAATCACCAAAGGGGGGAAAAAGATTCAAAAGTTTATTTCTACTCTCGTTAAACAAAAGGCTTGTGATCAAGTTATACAAAAGCGGTTACATAACAGTAACAGTCGGCACCATTACACATTACGGACCCATATGGCCATCACAAGCTGATATTGGTTTTCTTTACACACACACACACACACACAAAGAGAGAGAGAGAGAGAGAGAGAGAGAGAGAGAGAGAGGAGAGAGAGAGAGGAGAGAGAGAGAGACCGTTACAGCTTATATCATAATGGTAATGGGGGTGGTAGTTACAGCCAAGATATGCAAAAACAGTTATGTAACGGTAATGGCGGGTAAGCGTTATGGGATCATAACAGTTGTAACAGCCGTTACAGAAAAAACAACCCACAACGGTCTATATTGCAAGCAATTTGAGGACTGTCAAAATCATATGGAATGAAGATAAGTAGCCATCCTAGCATATGTCTAGAACTGAACAGACGATACAGCACCTGCCCACCTATAGGTCCCTACATGAGATGACACGTCCCAATAGACGTTTTGATCTCTTTGCACCAGTTTGGTTTGAAATCCTTTTCAAATTTCACAGTTAGTGAAGTGCCCACTGCGATCAAGAGAGAATTGATTTGAAAAACTTGCGTACCAAAAACAGAAGCTGTGGGCTACAAGCATTACGAAGGCATTTTAGGAGAAATTATAAGATACAGCCATTTCTTTCACACCATTGTGTCCCAAATATGGAATATCTACACCAGGCAAAAGGTGGACCACACAATGATTATCGCCTGATATGAAAATCAGGCAGATCTACTCACTGGTTGGGACACGACATCAAAATCAATTGACAGCCACTGGTGTGACTCAGATTAATGGAGCAGTCCACCTCTTGCTCAATTGGATATTGTACAGGAGGAGCATGTTGCCAGGAAAAGAATGCTGTATCATAACTTATGATACAGCTGCTGTATCAGATCGTTTCTCTCTTCTTGAGTTTCATATCATGTGATATTCATGGTGTGGCCCACCTCGGACTGGACATTCTGCACATGTGGCATGTTGGAGGGAAAAGAATGGTTGAATCATAACTTATGATACAACTGTTGTATTGGATTCTTTTTTCTGGAGTTTCAATGCTAGCAACCCACATAATCCACTTGAAGTATGCACTACCCCACCCTCATATGACCTCTTAAAATCTAAACTGGAATAAATCTAAACACTCAAATTGAGCATCAAAGCATGCAAATGTTCAAGCAGCCTACAAAAATAATATGCCATAATGCAAAACACGACATGGATAACAGATCTCATCTAGCCTCACTTATAGGCCAACAACGATTCTGTTTGCCACCTTCTCGAAAACTTGCAATTCATAACTAGGCTAACATAAGCATGTAGTTTTTTTAAAAAGAAAATACAAATGTAGTTTGTCTAGATCATAACACAATAACTTCAGCTTTTCAGACTGGTGCCTGAAATGAAAACCCAATAACTGAAACTCCACAAAAACTTACCTCAGAAGATTTGTCTTGAGGCTCAGCATACGCTCTTGAAACCTAAACAAGAAACGGTATGTAAACTGATCAAATCCTTTTCAATCACGACATAAATGAATAAAAATATCAAAACCAACACCCTTCTGAAATCAAATACAGATGATATACTTGAAGACTCACAGGCGCAAATTCTGAAGCATTCATATTCCCATTATCCGATAAAGATGCCCGGGGTGACGAACCCTCATCAGATCCTTCCTGAACCGGCGAGGGCGGTTGGGGTGGTGAGACATAAACAACCCTTAATTTGCACTCCTCAACGAGATTCCCTGACTCCTTATTAAACTAAATAAAACCCAATTCTGTGTATTAAATAAAACGTGTCGAACAAAAACTCACAACATATATACACAAGAATGCATACCATTTCTGGTGTAATGTCCTTTCCCGTAGCACCCGGATTCGCAATAACACTCTGGAGAAGAAACTTGTCCTTGCATTGCATATCTGGTGGAGCTTCTCGTTGTGATTGCATAGTAACTGACGAAGAAGATAAAAATAATTAAAAACAATACAAAATTACAAATGAAAAAGAAGGAAGGTAGCAGATTTATATACCGGTGACATCACACGTAGTCCGAGGCATGACAATTCCAGTGTTCGGTCGGACGCAATATTTCTTTGGATTCGTCGTCTTGACCTAAGCAGACAAACATTTGACACAAAATACAAGATGTGTCACAACACACTATCGACTGAATAAAAACATTGTTTCCTGATTGGCCAAGCAAAAGTAAATGGTGGACCCATACTTCAGGGATCCAGAATGTTCACCTACAGGGTCCCATTACAAATGGCCTGTGCACAAAAAATCACACCCACTGAATTATCTTAACTGTCCTGCATTGGTACTGTAAATGGGCGGCAGCCAATGATCTACATTCTACAGAAACTAAGTATTTTCCAGAGGAGATTTTAGGGATCACTTGGCAGTGTGGATTCTGAGGGATTTATGGGGATTTCAGCTTTTTGGTTCATTTGGTAGCAAGGATTTTGAAGGATTTGGATTTTGATTCCTCCAAAATCCCGTAAAAGAGCCGTTTTTGCATTCCCACCTCAAAGCTGATCTGCAAAAATCCTCTAAAAATTCGACAGGTTCCAAAATCCACTGGATTCCACAGGTGTCTAAACCCACGATGGTGCTCACCAGATGAACAGTCTGGATCACAGAGAAGGTGGGCCCCACCTGTGAGTTGCCAACCAAGCAAAACAAAAAAAACCTTTTTCCCGGCCCAACATTGTATATTTACTCGGACTAAAAGTCCCTAATAGGGAAAAAAATCATTTTTAGGGTAATCTAATTACAGAAAAATGCAGGAGAAATCTCAAAAAGAAAAACTATTCTAAAAAATCATTACCTTGAATGCTACATAGTTATCAGTCTTATTCGATAATTGAAGAGAACACGAGATCTGCTTCTTCAGCTCGACTTCTCAAAAACAAAAAAGATCAAGGAAAAAAAAAAAAACGAAATCAAAATCCAAACCCTAGAAATATTCCGATCTGAAGATTTTTTATTATTATTTATTTTTAAAGACAGAAAAACAAAGGGATCTTCGGAAAGAGAAAAAAGAAGACTTACAAGGGAATTTGAGTTCCTGAGGTTCGATGCTGAGGAGCTCTCCGGAACTCATCTTCGATCGATCTTGGGAGAAACGGAATGAGAGATTGGTTCGGAAAAACCGTTTTGTGGGAGGTTTTCCGGTTTTCGGGCTCTGAGAAGCAGTTTTGGAAAACCGGAGAGACGTAAGGAAGAGTAGCAGAAGAAAGATCTCGAATTGCAGGGGTGTTGCTTTTGTTGCTTTTGTTGCTTGCTTCTTATCGAATCTCTCCTTTCTCCACTCCTGTTTTCTGCTTATTATTTTTTTTTCGGGAGGCGGAACGGAAGGAATGCGAACGTGCAACAAAGGAAATCGGATTGCGTACTGAGTTAGCTCTTATCGTACTGATTAAACTCTGTTGGACCCACCTTGAATGCATTTGGTTTATCCACGCCGTCCATTCGTTTTTCCATATCATTTTAGGGGTTGAAACCAAAATTAATGCATAATCAAATCTCAAGTGGACCATACCTCAGGAAAAAGTAGAAGTATTGATTTCCACCGTTGAAAAATTTCTAAGGCCCCAAGTAATGTTTATTTGTCATCCAACCTGTTCATAAGATCATACAGACATGGATGAAGCGAAAACACAAATATCAAATTAATACAAAACTTCTTTAGCCCACAATAATTTTTCAACCGTAGATGTTCAATTCACACTGTTTCCGGTGGTGTGCTCTACTTGAGGATTGAATACAATCCATTTTTGGGACAAACCCTAAAATTATCCATTAAAAGAGATGGACGGAGTGGATAAAATGCATGAATGACAGTTGGGCCCACAGAGTTTACACAGTACGCTTAGCATCCTGAGTTACTCAGTACGCAATCCGCTTCCGTAACAAAGCAGCTCTGTGGGGCCCACCGTGATGTGCGTGTGAGATCAAGTCCGTCCATTATTTTAATAGATCATGGTTAGCCGTAGCCCAAATTTAAGGCCGAGCCCAAAACTCAAGTGAGACACGCCACAGGCAACAGTGAACAGCGACGCCACCACTGGAACCTTCCTGGCCCACCGTGTTTTTTATTTCCATCCAATCCGTTCATAATGTGAGTCCCACCAGAATGAAGGAGAACTAAAATATCATACTGATTCGAAACGTTGATGGTCCCCAGAAAGGTGTCTTTGTATGAGTCCATCCACACTTTCTATGCGGTGTGGGCCACTCGAGTTTTGGATTGACCTTATTTTCGGTGATCAACCATAACATGATCTGACTCAAATTATGGACGGTGTGGATTTCATGCAGTGGCTCGCAGCAACAACTACTATAGGAAATTCGCGTCCGAACCTTTTCTTTGTGTAATATACGCGGGTTTCTTATTTCAGACAATTTGAACCCATGATTCAGTAATCCAAACCATTGGTCTCTTGCGTCTCACCATGGATAAAGATTGTTCTGAAAGTATCGCAGATTAAAAGATCCTAGCGACTGCAATTAGGACCTTTTCAATTGAAAGCAGACGGCTGATGCATTTATCTTGTTAACGGCTTCCTGTAGTCTTTAGGCCGGAAACTGAGAGTTTACGATCGTACTATCAAGGCTGCATTTCGTTGACGGTGAGATCCAGTAGACCATTGGTCTGGATTTTAGAACCATAGCCACTCTTCTTGGAACTAAAAACGCGCGTACACTGATAAAAGATGAAGGTTACGTGTCCCGCAGTACCTCGTTTTAGAAAGTGCGGAGGGAAAAGATAGCTGCACAGTTCCAAGTGCGCAAAAGTAGTTATTTGATACTCCGGAATCCCACGATGCTTGATACGCAGGCACTAAGTGCATACATTAAACCGGTTAAAATTGAGTCTCACCCCCTTAAGTCATACCCTCAATATTAAGTTGGTTGAAGAATCCTAACATCTGATTTATGTATACTTCGTAAGTTGAAATAGGACCTTTGCATTTTTTTAAAAAATCCATCAATCAGATAGTCAGGTAATCAGATGGTCTTAATTTTTTATTCATAATACATTTAAACAAGTACTCATGATTTGGACGGTTTAATTCGAGTTACTTTGTATGCCACGTATGCAGTTTCCAAGTGATTTCTAACTGCCTGAGTATCATCCGTTAACAGCGGCAGAGTATTTAAAGTTTTTTCCCTTATGGCGGGTCCCAGTCTGCCTTTCCCATTCCTTCCGAGCCTGATGGGCATGGTTGCCAGCCAGGCCTGAGAGTGTCACGTGCCTTTGGTACTCCTATGGTTCCGTGCCACATGTGTCCGAGAACGTTTATCTAGTGGGTCCCATCGTGGAAAAGGCACGTGGAAGGAATCAATGATCAGAGATCTAGGACTTTGATACAAATGATGGTAGAAAACAATGGGACAGGTTTTGAAGTTTTTATTATTTTCTGTTTTGCAACTTGTTCGTCGTACGTACGTTCTAGACGGCTCCCTTCCCCACAACGTGGTTATCCCAGCCGTCGTTTTCCGTAGGTCTCACCTACCATAAAGATCTTAACCGTACACACATAAAACTGTCTTGAAAAGTGGACTGTTTCCAACCGTCCTTTTCGATGTCTTTGACGGTCTCTGAGCATTGGAATCGGCCATCAATGTGTACAAAGACCTGCGGGTGAGGAACACGGCCGGATTTAACCGGGTTCGGTCCATCTGTTCGTACCAGTAGAAATCAGCTTGGGTTGGGGTCCAACATTTCGGACCGTGTAGGGCTCAGGTTCGATTGAAAATCTACGGCACATAAAATCAGGCCGACTTCGTTGTGGTTAGGATCTAAGACCCTGATAAAATCATGCAAAGTTCCATCGGTTAATTTTAAGAGCAGTATTATATCCAATGTATATATTAATGATTGGACGAAAGTAATAAAGCTTGCTAAAGCCATCTCTAAAATATATGAGTAGCGTCTAGCTTATTTTATTTTTTATTTTAAATGAGAAGTTGGATGTGACTTGCCCTCAACTGATGCTATCTCATTTTAAGTCATTGATGCAAGTAGCCATCTTCCCTCTCCTTTCATAGCCCGCAAACCGCAAACGACAGACAGACTTTGGAGCCAGTGAAATAAGGTTTTGTGGGGTCCATTGTAATGTTAACAGTCTCTGCATTTGTTTATATCAGTTTACGGTAGGACGTAGGGGTGCACACGGTTCGGTTTGGTCTGATCATGAGGTGAAATCAGAACCAAAACATTCCAAATGGGAAAACTAGAATCGGAACCGGACCGTTTGCGAACTGGAAGCAGATCATAAAAACCAGTTCGGTCCCATTCGGTTATACGGTTATGGGTTTTTTATAATTCAGCTCAATTACATGGTTTTTTTTTTTTTTTTTTTAATAATCCAGCCCAAGCTCCTCTACTGAAAATTTTCGCTGAGAGGAATCTTGTTATGGTTTGTTTTTATCTTACTTCCCACAATAATTTTGTTGCCAATGCCTATTTGTGTTGTGATCTATTTGATGAATGTTATAGTTTTCTATGTTTTAAAATATAAAATATAAATATTTATTGACCAAGGGGTCAGGTTCCAGGGTTTGGTTATTCGGTCTGATTCACCGTCTAGTTCGGTTATGCAAAATCCCAAACCGAAAACCGAACCAAACTAACTGGTTCTTTGATTTTTGGAATTGGAACCGGAATAAGAACAAATGCACTTCAGAACTAGACCAAATCATGCAGTTTGGTCGATTCCGGTCTGGTTTACCGGTTCTATTGGTTTTGTGTGCACCCTTAGTAGGATGTCAATATAAAACCATGGCATATTTAAAACTTGAGTGAACTACGACATTATAAAAAAGTGAGGATGGGTCTCCCACTCAATGTCATATTGGACTTATGCCTTGAAAAACCAATGTGGGCTTTTTCCATCAGTGATGCGGATGTAATATTGATGTTTGGCCTTAAATTGTCATGACCGTGGCTCTTAGATTAACAAGTCAGTATGCCATAATTAATATGTGAAAGTTTTTAAAACATATATGAACATAAGTTAAATGAGAGAGATTTCTCTAATTATCATTGAATATTTGAGATTAGATATGATAAACATTGACTAGAGAAAAATTATAGTCCATAGGTCTCAACATCATGTTATTCCATGACTACCGGCAGGATGTAGGACAAACTAGTGGTTGTTGTCATCATTATAATGATAGATGTAGTCATTATTTGTAAAAGGATTGATGATGAGTCAAGATGCAAGGTCTCCACCACCGAGCATGACAATGAGTCGATGTGCCTTTGCCCGGCCAACATAAGTATATGTGCGGCATGGATATAGACTCTTGGCATTAGACTTGTCAAGCACTTGCATTAGTGGATCAAGATCAACGTCTCTAGACTAAAAGGCCCAATCATTGATGGGTTGTGATTGACTTAAGGATGCACTTAATATTACTAGTCCTTGGACTTGAGGACATGTGAAGGCTCGAGGCCTTGATTTCATGTGCGTGCTTTGGCTCATTTTATGAGGTCATCTTATAACCAACAATAATGGGTGTAGTTAGATACATCCATCAAGGTCCATTGAGACTCACATGGGCCAATGAGGGATCCACTGATTTTCTTAGGAATCTATGGCTTAGATTTAAGAGATCAAATGTTCATTAAGTGATTTTTTGTTGGGCTTGACACTTAAAAGGCTTTACAAATATTTTTAATTGTTAAGCTTTTATTTTAACTATTAATTTTTTTAATCACACTAATTAATGATAATAGGATGGTTTAGATCTAGGGATCCACTACTTAAATTGCATACGCATTGGATATTTAGTGGATAACAATGATAGTGAAAGGATTTGATTAAATATACTAAAATGGAATAGGGCAAGATCACGGATTTTATAACATAGTGAGAAAATATGGAAGAATGTAAGGTGGCATAATACCATAGTTGATGTCTTATTGAAACCCTAGCTCCTCACCACCAATAGATTCTATCCCGGAGGGAGAGACCTTATTAGAGAGAGAATCTTGGATGCTCCCTTGGACATCACTTATAGAGATAGAGAGAGAGAGAGAGAGAGAGAGAGAGAGAGAGATGTCTCCCCTTCCTTTCATCGCATGTTCCACATGTGTGGGTCCACTTGTGCAGACAACTCATGTGTCCTCTCGGCCCTACTTTCAAGGTTGATATGTAGGCTTTCACATATTCTTTTGGCATAGATTTGGGAGAGACTTTTTAAATTGAAAGTTCAGCATTGGCAAAAATGATTATTTCTCGGCAGCTTTAATCAAATAAATTCTAATGGTAAGATTTTTAGTTTTTCTTTTTCTATAAAGTTGGATATATCTAAACTATGATCCATATGGATTAATCACGTGGTCTGAGTTTTTGAAAAAAATTGCATTCTAATGGGTTTCAAAAAACCTAAGAAGATTTTTAGTTTTCTTTTCTTACAAAGTCAGATATATCTAAACGAGGATTCATATGGATTAATCATATGATTTGAGTTTTTTATAGGTCTGTATGCGACAACTCTCATTTTCTCTCTGCATGTAGCACACAGTTGGACGATTTCCCTTCATTTCCCTAGGTATACATGTAACACCACGCATATTAGAAAAATTAAATTTTATGTTATATAACTTAGTTTCATCTTAGCATAATTCATTCATTTGCGCCATTAATGTGTGTGGAGCCTGATCTAACATGATATATGTATGAGATGGATTCCTCTTATTGTCATTAGAAACTTAAGATTGGACATAATGGCCATGGGCCAAGGGAGAGTTGTGGGCCATGGATATTAGTATCTTATTTGGCCATAACCACCTAATAGGTTGTGGGACGAATTGTAACGCCCTAAAAATCGGCACCCGAGTACATAGAATCCGATCCCGAGTTTTCGGGTATTAACCAAATGAAAACGCACGTGTGACCTCGTTCAGATTCACATTTATTTCACATAATACCAATCAAAGTAGCGTAATTCAATTTAGCGAATCCAAAACGAGGTAGAGATAACAAAAATCAGAAATATAGGGCTAACAGTAAAAATATAATTCCAATAGTGGTGATCGCCCAAAATAGGAATTATACAAACCATAATGAACATACCCAAGACGATTAAAGTGTAAAGTTTTCAGTTTTCGCCCAATCTTTCAAAACATGACGGAGGTGACACTAGCTTATATAAGTCTACCCGTCTGAGGTCTCGCAAGTACCTGCATCAATAATATACTTGGTTGGTGTTTTAAAACACTGTCCCAGGTGAGAGTGAGTAGTTAATTCAGTAGTTCCATTAGTTCTAAGTTACATATGTTATCAACCCAATCAACACAGTTAATAATAAACAAGACATCAAACAATTCCTAGATACTCTTGTTAAATGCGCATATGAAGATATGACATGGTGCATGCTCTTTCCAAACAGCACTCCCTCACAAGCGACTTCAACGCCTATTTCGCATATGCCAACACTCCCTCATCACACAACTTCAACGCTAAATCGCCACATCTTATTTAATGTAATGTGATTGATGCATATGTTAGCCGAGTAATTATTAAGTTCCATTCATCCAACATATCGGTGAAGCTAGAATACGACATGTCACTAGTCCTTATCCAGATCACGTGGCTCATAGTGACTCCTCACTAGTGTCCCTTGATCCAAATTTAGGTATTACCCGTTTATATCACGAATCAACAACTCCAAATGTACGACATGATACCCAAATGTATGGGGATCAAGTCGGTATGAGTCATCACCCGATACTGGATATGATCACTCAGTTCCGAGGTGCGGGCTTGTCATATAAAACTAAAACACATAAAGGAAAAAGCTAGTCACCTAATTCCATTTACGTCCCGGTTGTTCGAATGGTACTCTGGCACAGAACCATTGGATGGGTAATTTGACGAGGGTCATTCGAATAATGATCTATCACTCCATTAGTGCTCACTGGTCACTACGGGGAGACTCGTCACCCCAGCATAAGTCGATAGCTCGGATTTGGTGTCCAATACTACCAAGCATGTCTCATGAGTCTTAGTGGGATTGTATAACACTAACTGTTATGAATAGACTCATCTATTGGGAACAAGGTATCCTATATTCGATTTGGTCGTGTCATACATTATGAACATGCATGATCAAATGACCAGTGGACTAATTTGATTGACCCGGAAGAACCCCGATGCAACCGGTATTGGGTGCAAGTAACCCGTGTAGTCCAGCTACTATCGGTCGTCTTGTGTTCAACCCAGGTCGATTAAATAAGCTTAGGGTGGTTGACCTAACTCAGGCCACCCCTTAGTTCGGGTAGTTAGTCGGCTTTCCCAACATTGTAAGTAACCTAAACATCACTACCACTTAACAATTCATTATGTCGTCATAGTATGAATTTAACAACATAGTCACTTAGGTACTTCATCAAATATGTGAGCATCATTAGCACAACATAACCACTTAAGCAATTTATCAAACATATGAGCATCGATAGAACCACACATGTATTTAGGCATTTTTATCAAACATTTGAGCATCAATAAAACCACACATCTACCTATGCATTCCATTAATCATGTGAGCATCAATAGATCAATACTTTCAATCACTTAGACATTTTATCAAATATGTGAACATCAATGAAGGACTAACCACACATGTTGCAATCAAACTCAGAATTTGGACATGCTAACAATCAATAAAACATTCACCACAAAAGATTATTAACTAAAACCCTCAAGGGTCGATAAAAAGTAACTTAAGGATAATGTTCGCACCTTGTGATGATCCGCTCGACTCACGGTGCTCTTAGGGTTAGGAATTTGGGAAAATCATAAATTCCTATACAAACACCAAGAAATATGTGAGATCCATGCAATTCATCCTAAAAAAATCTAGGTTGGAAAGTAGGTTTATTTCTTATCTTTCAATAACGAATGAGGTGGATTCGGCGGAGGAAAATGATCGAGGCTAAGGCTTTGATTGGAGGAAACCGATGAAGGGAAACACTAAAGCCTCCCCACTCCTACTTTTACTCTCTTCTCTTCTTCTTTCTCTCTCTTTCTCCCTCTCTCTACTTAGGCAAATGCAATTTCGTATGAGGAGAGGGGGTGCCCAAATGAATGCTTTATATAGTGTCAAATGTTGCACAAATGGCCTCAATGGCCCTTTATTCATTATACTAATCTTGAAGGAGGTTATTTCCAACCAACGGGACCCGCTGGGAGGTATAAGGTCAATCTAAGATATAGGATAAGTGTCCCAATACGCGATCTATATTTGGACACAATCATTTGATGATCGGGCTTGTCGATTAACCAGGAAGGCCTTAACTTAGATCGACGGCCACTGATGATTAATCGGGGCCGTGGCTATATGGTTATGTGTGGAGAAATATCTTTAGTCGGTATCTCGAATTTGGCCATAAACCGACGGTCCAAAAGTTACAACTTTACGAAAGAGTAATTGACTTATTTCACTTAAGTTTCAAATTTTCATATAGGGTATTGACACAACTCAAGCACTCACATTATGAGTCCAAGTTGAATGATTCGAGACGTGATATTGGCTCAATGTCCCGCAATGGATGTCAATCCCACTAAGACGAACATATTTCTATAGCATCGAGTTTAGTGACCCAGTAATGAGCGGTCTAGAGCTTGTTTGGATAATCATGACATTTCTGAAATGAATTGGGTATCGAGATTTCTTGTGTGTAATTATTAAAGTTTGGATTAGCTAAGTTCATACTATGACCTATTCGCAACTAGAAGAAATGATGATTCGGTTATACTCACCATAAGCCATTGGTTCTTAGGCTATAAGGATAAGTGGGTCAGTTTGGTTTGTTAATTAAGATCTGACCCCTAATTGTCTCAACTTTGGTAAGTCTTTATTTAGTTATGGTTGTCTCGATTAGTCAGTGATAGATCGGATAGATTTGGGCCCCATGTGACCAAATTATGTGGCTAAACTCGGTGTTTAAGTGATCGGCCGGATTCGTTGGCTTTTGACGGTTGATTAATCGAATTTATGTGGTTCTTTATTGGTATCACCTGCGTATAGGCTCACTTCGAACGTCAATGGCCAATAAGCGGCACGTAGGCTAGTCATATCAAAAGTTTTCAAGGGTTTTTGAAAATTCAAAATAGCAAAAATTTAGACGTTACACGAACCTAATGATATTTATTCTTAATTTGGTCATCCTACATGAAGGGACCAATGACAAGTCTTCTCCATTGGGCATAAGGACAAGTCGGTGTGTTGTTATTATACCTTACATAGGAATGCCTGTCATGGGAATAGACTTCTGGTAGACATGTGGGGCACTCGGATTGGTGAATCAGTTCAAGCCTTTAAACTGGAGATATCATAGCTGGACTAAATTGGCTTATGAATGCATCAACATTGACAAATCTAATCCTTAGACTTGATGACGTATGAAGTGTTTAAAGTTCTAGTAATTGTTGTGGCCTTGCACAAAACCTTAGGATCTAGCCTCCCAAAACAAACCAGAATTATGGGATAACAAAGCAATGAAATAAATCAAAGCATAAACCACATGACACCATGGAATTTTACGTGGAAAGCCCTCAAAGAGGTAAAAACCACGGGACCTCATCCAGATCAACAATCTACTATAAAGCATAACGTTACAACCGATCACAAGCATACACCGCTTGGATCAAACCTTCTTCACTCACACAGGAGTGGATGAACAATAAGAGAATAATGGAAAAACAGAGAGATCTCACCGATCACGAGAACGTAGAAGCGCTGAGATATAGATTGCAAAGTAGATCACCTCTACAAGCAGAATCTCCCTTCCACAAGCTTCCTCTCTCTCTTTCTCTCTCACCCACCTTTGATAGCCCTAAGCCCTCTTAGAAAATCTTAGAATACCCTGGAATACACCCCAATCCCGCAGACGCCCCTTTATATAAGAATAGAAAGAGGTAAAATCCAAATAGGAAATAAAAATCGTAAAATTGCGTTTCCGCGATCACATTTGTGTAACTCTTCGACGATATCGAAGGTCCTTCGATGACAACCTTCGATTTCATTTAAGGTCCTTCGATGATATAAAAAATGGACCAAAATTGTCCAGCGACCAAGGGTGAAAATTCCTAAAAATATTCGATGATATCGAAGCTAGTTCGATTTCATCGAACCCAGCAATGAGGAGAAAATCCTCATTAAATCTCTCCCTTTTCGACTCAGGAGGAATTCACCTTCTTCAAGCCGGCCTAGTTTCTACAAACCGCAAACTTGCCCTTAAGCAAAGACTTGGTCATCATGTCTGACCCATTATCGTTCGTGTGGACCTTCTCAAGCTGTAACACCTTCTGTTCCAAAGTATCCCTGATCCAGTGATACCAAATCTCTATGTGCTTCGACTTGGAGTGCTGACTTGGATTCTTGCTCAAGTGTATAACATTTTGACTATAGCGCAATAAACCACGTGCTGCTTCTGCTTCAAGCTAAGTTCCTGTAGGAACCTCTTCATCCAAAGCATCTCTTTACATGCCTCTGTGACTGCAATGTACTCGGCCTCTGTCGTCGATAATGCTATGACCTTCTGTAACTTACTCTACCAAGAAACTGCTTCCCCTGTAAACGTGAACATGAACTCCGATGTAGACTTCCTTGAGTCTATGTCGCCTGCCATATCTGCATCTGTGTAGCCCTCTAACACAGGTTTTCCGTCACCATAACATAAGCTCAACTTGGATAAGCCTTTTAGATACCGCAATATCCATTTCACCGCTGCCCAGTGTCCTTTGCTAGGATTGGCAAGATACCGGTTGACAACACCAACCGCATATGTTATGTCTGGGCGTGTACACACTATAACATATATCAAACTTCCTACAGCTGATACGTAGGGTATCTTCTGCATCTCTTTCACCTCTGCCTTCGTCTTGGGACACTACCTGTCGCTTAATCTGAAGTGACCATCCAGTGGAGTACTTGTTCATTTCCCAAGTATAGTGTTGTGATGTAGTAATAAACTCGGTAAGACCGAGGTCGAATCCCAAGGGATTAAAACCTATACATAATCTTAAATTAAGTAGAACTAGAACTAGACTAAGACGAAATCTAAATCGAATGAAATTGAGGGAATAATGGTGAAATATTTATCTAAAACTTAAAGAAATCAGAGGTAGGAAACTAGGATGCCAAGGATCCACTTGTAGCAATTGGGAAGTTACCTTGTATGATTCAGGGACACAACTGGAATCAGAGTCCTATTTTATCCAGTTTGTAAGAAGAGATTTGTCAGATCTCTGAACTTCTCATGAATCTAATCATCAACAGATATGATTGGTGCAAATTTGGAGGTGATTCCGTCACCTAACCATGCCCAGGAGACTATGGCAAGCAACAACAATTTACTAATCTCACAGCCAATCATGAGAGAATTGCGAAAGTTAGGAAGGGTTTCATCACCCAACTATGCCCAGGAGACAATGGTGAATAACATGGCCTCCTAAGTTCACAATCTCATAATGAAAAGAACATACTCAAAGCTATTGCAGATCTACTGTAATTTGAGTCATAATAAACCATTAAAAACTAAAAGTATTCTTAATAATCAAGCTAAAATCCATAAGAGTTCAATAACCATGAATTAAAGCAAAGCTACCATCCTAATCATGTTACGAGCTTCACCTCTTAGCCCTAGCTAAGAGGTTTAGCCCAACATGATTAGACTAATTCTCTTATACAAGAACTTAAAAGAAAAAAAAAATGGAAAAACCTCTAACTATCTCTCTCTCTTGCATGTTCCAGCTGCCCCTCACGTCCGATTCTCTCTCTTTTATAGCCCTAAGGAGGTCGGCCAAGTCGGTTTACTTGTGGAGAAAGTCGGGCCTGGCGTTTATGCAGCAACACTCTAGAAAGTCCCTGCGCATCATCAGCAAAAGCAGAAATCAGAGAGCCCATTACGAAATCTGATCCGGACGGGATTCTTGGGATTGATCGGTCATCCCATGGGAATGATTTGGACGGCTAGGATTGACGATCCGATCTTAGCCAAGATCACAGAATGGCCCGGAACGTCCGGGCCTCTTCGGACGTACTTCTGCGTAAAGAATCCGAAAAATACTGATTTTGCGTTAACTGTGGGGCCCACATGCCTTGGTGTTTGAAGAATCAGAGCCATCCATTGAATTCCCCTCGAAAAACCAATCGATAATGTACAATTTTGGATTGGATTTTGTGTGGCCCACGGATTTTCCATTCTGCCGTCCATCCTACGTTTGAACGCTCTCTTCCTGTGTGTGCGTGCATTGTTGTAGATGGTCACCATGACTATGGTCGATGCCCCCCTTTGATGCATTGGACTGTTCAGATCATCAATATGGATAATGATGGTGGCCCATTGACATTCAATCGATGCCCCTGTTTCAAATAGAGAACGGCATCTGCCGTTTTTGAATTATAGTCAGTCAACACCATGTTGACCGGCTTCACTTGCTTGGTGCATGACGAGTGCACAGTCTCTGTGCACTCCACTTATGTAAAGCGGGTCCTACCTTGATGTATATGCGAAATTCGCTTCGCCCATCCATTTTGCCAGCTCATTTAAGACATTGATTCCAAAATTGAAGCGTATCCAGCGATCAGGTGGGCCCCAGATTGCTAATATGGGGGCTGATCTGTCCGTTGGGCCACTTCCACAAGGATCCAATAGCTGACATTCGATGTGTATACTTAATTTATGGTCTTCAGGTCGTTTGTAAAGTTTCGAGCCGAACGGATGGTGAGAACCCTGTGATCTCGCATTCTGGACCCTTTTTAGGCTACTTGAGCTTCAGTTTCTCGATTTTCTCGAATCTCTGGTGTGTAAATCTATCGATCTGGGTCCCCTGGAGTCCGTCCCTTACCTTGGTGATTCCTGAGCGTTAAATCCATACTTTTAACATCCTTTTCATTCCACGCTCGTAAATTCACCTTGCATCACAAACACGATTAAAATAAAGCCGTTAAACAGTATTATATCGTAAATTCAGGTAATAATTGGGGTCTAATATGCAATATTTAACCCTCAACAGTACTGACCGGCTTTGCTGCATTCATATTGAACCACTCTAGGACTTTCTCAATATACCACTCTTGTAACGGCCAAAGCTTCCTGCTGCTTTTGTCACGGGTTATCTCCATTCCTAGGATCTGTTTAGCCGGGCCCAAGTCTTTCATCGCAAATGACTTGCCCAACTCCTGTTTCAGCCTGTCAATCTTCTTGATGTCTTTTCCCATGATGAGCATGTCATTAACGTATAACAACAGAACTAAGAAATCACCATATGAGAACTTGCGCGTGAACACACAGTGGTCCGACTCTATTCTGTCATACTCATGCTTCAACATAAATGAGTCGAACTTCTTGTACCATTGCTGTGAGCTTATTTCAGCCCATACAAGCTATTCCTCAATCTACACACCATATGCTCCTTGCCATTGACTTCGAACCCTTTTGGTTGGTGCATATAGATCTCTTCTTCCAGGTCACCATAGAGAAAGACAGTTTTAACATCTAACTGCTCTATCTCCAGATCCATGCTAGCCGCCAACCCAAGTAACATCCATATGGATGTCATCTTTACCACTGGTGAGAATATCTCCTCGAAGTCTATACCTTTCCTCTGACCGAACCCTTTCACCACAAGTCTGGCCTTGAACCTCGTCTGTGAATTCTTCTACTCAATCTTCTTTCTAAACACCCACTCGTTGCTCAGAGCTTTCTTGCCCTTAGGTAGTTTCACCATGTCATAGGTATGGTTCTTATGTAAGGATTTCATTTCCTCTTGTATAGCTTTTAACCACTCCCTCTTATGCTCGTCGATTAGGGCCTCAGAATAATCTTCTGGCTCTCCCCCATCAGTGAGCATAATGTACTCATGTGGTGAGTACCTCTTAGATGATTATCTATCCCTAGATGACCTCTTCACCTGTGGCTCAACAGGTGGATCAAGTGGGGGCTGCTCCCCTGGTCCATCTTCTAAAGGAACTCCCTCGTCCTCAGCACCTTGCTGTACTCCCCCGTCATCAGGCACCATAGGAGAAATAATCAGATCCATGTCCTCTAGGTCACCTGAACTAGGCTGATTCTTCTTTGGCTTACCAATGTCTTTTATACGCTGATCTTCAAAGAAAACCACATCTCTGCTCCTGACGAGCTTCTTCTCGGTCGAATCCCATAATTTGTAACTGAACTTTTTATCACTGTACCCCAAGAATACACACTGCCTGGTCTTCATATCGAGCTTGGACCTCTTGTCCTTTGATATGTGAACAGATGCCCTGCATTCAAACACCCTGAGATGACTGTACGATGGATTCTTCCAGTTCACACCTTCTCAGACACTTCTTCATTCAACGGGGCTGATGGAGTTCTGTTTATCAGATACACTGCTGTATGCATTACTTCTCCACAGAACGTCTTGGGCAATTTCGCATTGGATAACATGCATCTGATTCTCTCTACAATGGTGTGATTCATTCGCTCAGCTACACCATTATGCTGGTGGGTCTTGGGAACCGTTTGTTCATGCCGTCCCAGGGACTTGCAATACTCATGAAAGTCGCCAATGTATTCATCACCATTGTCAGTGCAGATGCACTTCAATGATCTACCTGTCTCTCTCTCGACCATAACATGAAACAATTTAAACACACTAATGACCTCATCCTTGGATTCAAAGCATAAACCCGAACCCTCCTAGATGCATCATCTATAAAAGTGACAAAATACAATGCCCCACCCAAGGTTTTTGTCCTCATAGGACCATAAACATCAGAATAAACCAAATCTAATGCATGCACTTTATTAACATGAGAAGCAGTTTTAACAAATGAAACTCTATGCTGTTTCCCTAATAAACAATTGATACAGGTTTTGAGAGGTGTACCTGTCATGTCTAGAAGGAGCCGCTTCCTCGCTAGTACCTGAAGCCCCTTTTCACTCATGTGGCCTAGATGCATGTGCCACATGTCAATAGTTGAATCTTCCGCTGCGTTCAACCCACCCTTGCACACACTGACACTTGCCTTGTAAAGGGTGCAACACTTTTTCCTCTAGTTGTGATCAATGAACCCTTGATGAGCTTCCAACACCCACCAGCAAACTGACTTTCATAGCCATCATCATCCAGCCTTCCCGTCAACATCAAGTTGAGGCAAATGTCTGAGATATGCCTCACATCCCTGAGAACCAATGTGCATCCCACATTGGTCTTCACACAAATAACATTGATCCCTACGATCTTCGATACGCCAGAATTTTCCATCTTCATGGTCCCATAGTCACCTGACTTGTAGCTTGTGAAGAAGTCCTTGAGTGTAGTCGCATGAAAAGAAGCTCCTGAGTCAATCACTCAGTCAGTATCCTGACTCGTAGCCGTGAGATAAACATCATGATCCACTGAAAGAATAACTACAATGTCGCCATCTGAAGCGACCGCAGTGGAATTTGATTCATCTTCATTCTCATTTCCTTTTCCTTTCTTGTCGTTCTTCTTACCACGACATTCATGCTTGTAGTAGCCTTTCTTGCCACAATTCCAGCATTCAACATCCTTCATGGTACTCAACTTGCCCCTTGATTTATCTCGGGCATTCCCGCCCTTCCTGTTCTTTCCTCTCCCCCGTTCCTGTGTCATAAGGGCCTCTTGCTGAGTAGACCCCTGAGACTTCCTCATTGTCTCCTCATTGAAGAGACAATTAGTTACCTGTTCCATGAATATCTTTCCGTCTGGCTTGGAGTTACTTAAAGACACCACTAATATCTCCCAATTGTCAGGCAATGAACTAAGCAATAGCAAAGCCTGCAATTCATCATCCAGGACCATATTCATAACGGAGAGCTGGTTCACTATATTGCTGACCTTATTCATGTGCTCGGCTACAGAACCACCATATTTGAACTTGAGATTCACAAGTCATCGTATTAAGAAAATTTATGCCTATTATTTCTTCCTCTACTTACGCCCTGCAGTTTCACAGGCCTGTTGCGGTCCTCTCATCAGCCTTGATAGCCATGCTAGCGGTTGAGGTCTCCCTAGACACATGGTGGAATATGGAATCATCCAACCATTGTCTAATGAACCCCACCGCCTTCCAGTCCATCTTCTTCCAATCATCATCAGACATATCCTTGAATTTTGCTGATATGCCTAAAATTGGAGAATATAAGTCCTTCTAATAAAATAAGTCCTCCATCTTAGCCTTTCATATGGTCCAGTTAGAACCATTGAGGCTGATCATCCTTGATGAGCCACCTTCCTTAATTCAAAACCGATCCCGCTCCGTTCAATGAACTTAGCTCTGATATCACTTTGTTGGAGGCCTTGCACAAAACCTTAGGATCTAGCCTCCCAAAACAAACCAAAATTATGGGATAATAAAGCAATGAAATAAATCAAAGCATAAACCACACGACACCAGAGAATTTTACGTGGAAAACCCTCAAAGAGGTAAAAACCACGGGACCTCGTCCAGATCAACAATCCACTATAAAGCAGAACGTTACAACCGATCACAAGCATACACTACTTGGATTAAACCTTCTTCACTCACGCAGGAGTGGATGAACAATAAGAGAATAATGGAAAAATAGAGGGATCTCACCGATCACGATGATGTAGAAGCACTGAGACGTGGACTGCGAAGTAGTTCACCTCTACGAGCAGAATCTCCCTTCCACAAGCTTCATTTCTCTCTTTCTTTCTCTCTTCTCTCTCACACATTTGATAGCCCTAAGCCCTCCTAGAAAACGTTTAGGAAACCTTAAAATATCCTAGAATACACCCTTTTATATAAGAATAGAAAGAGGTAGAATCCAAATAGGAAACAAAAATCGCAGAATCTGCGTTTTCGCAATCGCATCTGCGTAACTCTTCGATGATATCGAAGGTCCTTCGATGATAACCTTCGATTCATCTAAGGTCCTTTGATGATATCGAAAACAGATCAAAACTGTCCAGTGACTAGGGGTGAAAAATTTTGAAATTATTCGATGATATCGAAGTTAGTTCGATTTCATCGAACCCAACAATGAGGAGAAAATCTCCATCGGTAATATGTAATTAGCTCACTTTATGAGGTTACATTGGCGGTCAACATGTGGGTGGTGTTAGGTGCATGCATTATGGTTTGGTAGTAGCTCACACAGTTCGACATTGGGATCCACTTGTTTTCCCAAGGACATATTTTGGACTAATCTTGTGATTTAGATTGTCCATTAAGTGTTTTCTTAGCTTGTCAATGCATCCGTTGTTTTTTAGGGTCCATTTGGATACCTCCAAATAAGTAGCCTTTTAAACTTATGTAAGTTAATAAATTACTTTTCTTAATTAAGTTTAGTTTGGGTAATCAACTTATATAAGAACTTATAACAAAAAATAACTTATTTTGATATAAGTTTTTTTAATTTTACTTTTCAACTTACCAAAAGTAACTTATACTAGGTCAAGCTTGATGAATGGACGTTCCAATATTTTTGAGAAATCCACCCTATCGACTATTTTATTCATATCTTTTTAGGGGATGGGCCTAAATATGAAGTAGATCTAGCACTCAAGTGGGCTGCACAACTTGCAACAATGGTATTGAACACCCATTGCTGAAATCACGCCCATTGTTGTGTGGCCCACCATGATGTTTATGAAAAATTCATTACATCTATCAATTTTTCCAGCTAATTTTAATTGGTGTATCCAAATATAGTGAAGATCTAAAACTCAAGTTGGCCATAAAGCTTGAAAAAAATATTATTAAACCTCAAATTAAAATGGAGGAGCCTAAAAAATTAAAGTGTCCCAACATATATAATGCTTTTGAGAAACCACCCTATACACCATTTTCATTGGCCAAATTTAGGTTGTGGGCCCAAATATGAGGTAAATCCAACACTCAAATGGGTCACACTACTTGAAATAGTGGTATTGAATGTCCACCATTAAAATAGTCATGAGGCCCACATTTTAAAAAAATATCCACTCGTCCACCTGTTTCTTCATATGATCTTACGAGGTAGGAGTGATCTTATGACCAGTTTGGATGGCATATAATCATCACAATGGGCCTCGGAAAGATTTCAATGGTGGTTGTTTAATCTCAATTGTTTCCTTCAATATGGTCCACTTAAGCATTAGATCTCCCTCATTTTTTGGCCCACCTCCTAACATGATCTGGTAAAATGAATGAATGAGGACCTGCTTTGATGCATGTGTTGTATATCCATGATGTCCATCCATTTTTTCAGCTCATTTTAGGGCATGAGCCCAAAAATGAAGCAAATCCAAATCTCAGTTGGACCACACCATAAGAAACATGATGATTAAATGCCTGCCATTCTTCTTGGGAGGCAACAAAAGTTTTGGATTATGTTGATATTTGTGTTTGTCCTTCATCTTGGTCTATGAGACCTTATCAACATGTTAGATGGCAAATAAAAATTACGATGGGCCCTAGGAAGTTTTTAATCATGGGAGTTCAATGATCACTATTTCCTATGGTGTGTCCACTTGAGACTTGGATTTGGCCCATTTTTTGGGTCAATACCTTAAAATAAGCTAGTAAAATATATGAATGGAGTAGATATATAACATATACATTAAGGTGGGCCTCATTGTCATGGCATTGCTAGATTGGATGTTTCTTAACCAAATGTGCTTTTTGGATAAAGTGTTTTGTAAAACATACTTACCAAACATGCTTATCTACTGATTAAGTAGAAACTAGGATAAGCTACTTGAGGCATAAGAAACTTATCATCCAAATGCACCCTTAATGATTAATTGTTGGTTCTCATCCATTGATATTTAGTTTTTAGCCATTGATTTATTTTAAAATAATCTTGGCGAGCATACAAATAAGATTTGTTATTCCATCTCTAAGACTTGCATGGGATATTGGGCCAAGAATGGTGCCAGTGAGAATATAGGATTAGTTCAACATAGGTACATTGATAAGCAGGATCACAGACTTTAAATGAATTAGGGCATTCTAAGCCTGTGGAGGAGAACCATACTTGGTGTCTCTCCCTTAAACCTTAACTTGTTTCCTCATATATCAATTATATGTTAAAAAAGGTGAGAGAGAGAATTAAATATCCTCACCCCCATTGCCTAAAGATATTAGAGAGAGAGAGAGAGAGAGAGAGAGAGAGAGAGAGAGAGAGAGAGAGAGAGAGAGAGAGAGAGAGAGAGGCAATTAGAACTCATCTCCTTCTTCCATTTTAACCACATGTTCACACATGTGGGATCTACCCAGTGAATAGTTATCATTGTGTCCCTGCCCTGTTGTAGAGGCGTGTAGGTCTTCTTCACTTCTCATTTGGTATAGATAAAGAGAGACTTCCTAGTAGGAAGAGGTTTGATGGCATTTAGATGGGGATCCATTAATCTAATTAAAATTTGAGTTCTTGATAAGTATATGCTTCTGTTGTCTTTCAAAAACCTTACCAACATGTGTACTGAAGGAGTACAAATGCGTGTGGCTAAATCCATACATTCATTTCAGAGCTTGACCACATAAATGTTCTCATTTGATCTACACCCAACACAAAACTAAATTGATAATACCTGAATTAGATTGGTTCTGCTTTTGGGACAAGACTTAGACTCACAATACCTAAAGATTAAATTTGTATGAGCACTTTAGTACTTGGCTCTAGCCTACAACCCTATATTTCATGAGTACACTAATAGTTAATTATATTTATATATATATATATATATATATATATATATATATATATATATTATATATATATATATATAATATATATATATATATATATATATATAGATAGATTGTAATATTGTAATCTTTATAAATAAATTCTTGTTGGACTAGATCAATATACAAACACTTGAGGAGAATTCTTAAAAAATCTCTAGTTTTATGTGTTATCATAGGGCACAACATTAAGTCATCAGTGGGCAACGGGAGATTAGGGTACTAACGGACTTTAACCCGATTTAATAGGTTTGGATCCCATTCATTGGACCCGTTAAGAAACTGGATTAAGTACGAGACTTTCATTTTGGACCCAATTAAAAATTAATGGGTCTTGTTGATGGACCTAGTTGAAGTCAATTTATATAGGGACTATATATATAGTTTTAGCTTGTGTGTGTGTCTATATATATATAAAATTGTTAGAAGAGATGAGTTTTTGCTAGTCTACATGGAAGTAAGAGAGCCTATTTACACATGGTGTCACTACACCAAAATTCCTATTTAGGAACAGTTTTCAATCGAAAATTAGGGACGGTTGAAAACCGTTCCAGAAATAAGGCGTTGCAAAAAATTAGGGACGGTTGAAAACCACCGCAAAATTTCAATTTCCAGCCCAATTCTAAATCCTTAGGTTTTGGGAACGGTTGTTTTTGATTTCATGGCGGAGAGATTCTGATTTCATGGCAGAGAGATTCTGCTACTAGATTCTGACCGTCTTATCGCTGCTGCAAGACGCCAACATTGACAGAATCCCAGCAGCTCCTGTCACCGGATTCCATGCTAGCCCCCAAATCCTATCAGTGTGGCCTTCCAGCTTCTGTATCTCCTTTAGTTCCATTCCTTGGTCGAGGAACTCCATGAATAACTCCTCTCAGGGATGGAATATTCGGATCGATTCCGCTCTTTCTGAGTCAATTCGATATGGAGAGAGAGAGAGAGAGAGAGAGAGAGAGAGAGAGAGAGAGAGAGAGAGAGAGAGAGAGAGAGAAGAGTGTGTGTTTGTGGCAAAATCGAGAGGGAGAGGGAGAAGGGGTGCGGGCGTTAAAAAGGGATCGACTGAGAGAGAGAAAGAAAAGCTAAAGAATAGCAGCCCTCCTTTCCTTTTTCTTTTCCTTTTTCAGATTTAAGACCGTTTTATTTTCACATTTAGAACGGTTTAAAAACGATCTAAATTTAGAACGGTTTTAGGCTGTTCTTAAACCAAATCCCTAGCTGTTCCAAATCCATAATTTTGGCGTAGTGTGTATATGTCAAAATGGCACGTAGGTGTGATCTAATCCATCCATCATGTTGGCCCAACCATGTAAATGCTCTTATATATCTTAAACCCAACTCGAATTCTTGATCTAAAGACCCAAGATGGGTACTCAAACCCGATCCAATCTGGGTCCAAGTCTTCAGGAATTAGACTTGTTGGCAAGACCTATATTCAAATCTGACTCCCAAATATGACCCATTGACAACTCCACAACAGGACCTACTAGATGAAGGATCTAGATTAGCATGTGTGAGGCACAAGTTCAGCCAGTATAGGTAACAAATCATGGATGGGACTTATAAAGGCCATCCAAAATTCTAGAGAAAGGCAATCTATACACCATGGGCTACCGATGGCAGGCCACGGTGGCCATGGCCAAATCTCAAAACTTCAACAACTCATGGGCCACCTAATAATAATAATGATTGGAGCCTTGCGGGATGACAATTTGGATGGTATATCTTCTATTGGTCCCGTAGACCATGAATCATCGTGTGGCATAATTTAATAAAATGGAGACGAGAATGGATTAAGCAAATCCTTGAAAGACGAGAGAGGTTTGTTGGAACACATTCTGATGTAATTTAATACAATATATTGGGACTTTAGCCTTTGAATCTTGATCATTTTTCAATGTTTTAAATAATTTATATTGCAAGTCTCACTTTGTATTGTGGAAGATAACAAATAAAAGCTTTCAATTAACTTAGTTTAATCATTTGATAATTTGACTAGCTCTTTTATGTTGAAAATGAACACCCACCATTACTTTGGTCTAATCAATGAATTGAAATATTCAATTTAAGGTTTTTATTTATTTATTTATTTATTTTTTATGTAAGTATTTTGTATCGAAGGGAGTCCTATTAAATGAACGGCTTGTGTCATTGAAGTCTTGACAAGTGTTATTGTAATGAGTTTGGATCTATTTGTTAGTGTGGTATAAGACCATGGGCCATTTTGGTTTACTTATAGGGCCTACCCCATCAAGCCATTAGGGCATTGTTTTCCATATATAAATATATAATGATGAAGATCTTAATCCCCTAAAACATGGTCTCTCTCTCTCTCTCTCTCTCTCTCCTCTCTCTCTCTCTCTTCCTCTCTCTCTCTCTCTCTCTCTCTCTCTCTTTCCTTCTTCTTCCATGTTAGCCACCTCTCGCCCTACCCTGACACCTTGACCTGACGCCCTTCCCTAACACTCTAACTCGATGCCTTGCCGTAACTTTCTCCACCTGAATCACCTGTCACTGCACCATGCTAATTTCAGCTTGCTGCCCACACCACCCACCGCTGCACCTTTCACCCTCATTGTTTTCTCAAACGCCGACATGCCACCTCTGTCCTTTTCTCTGTCCCTATTCTCTTCTTAGATGCCGGCTGGCCACCCTGTAACTAGCACATTACCGGTCTAGGAGTCGCATTGCTTTGCTGCTTCAGGCATCCCCAACATAGGGAGTGTTGCTTCAATACTCTTACCGTCGTTGCTCTTGGCATTTATGGCATAAATAGTTGTTGCCCTAATTGAGGATCGGCATGGCATATTTGTAGGACAACAACTGTAAATATAAACTTGGATCAGGCCAAGTTGGGCAAGGTCAGGCTAAAATGACTTGAGTGTAAGCTCGATCCAAAAATCAACTGTGCCATCCATGCAAGACCTATGCTTGACCACGAACCAAGCAAGTAATCCAAGCTCGATCAAGATGGCCGAGGCAGACTACCGAATCCATTGTCACCATTAGAAATTACTTACAAATTCCATACACGGCATACCGGGCCCTTCATTTGAACATAGAAGTTTTAGGGTGGTTGTTCATTGTTTTCTATTGTATGAACCTACCAATTATTAGAATAAAATTGTCCTTTTTAATGACCCAAATCATTTATATGGTGGGCCATACCATGGATTGAGATACTCAGAAGAACATTAAGATTGAAATATCTCAACCGTTGACTATTAAAAAATGGAAGAGTTCATCCATATTTAAAGGAGGGTCGAAATATTCAGATTTTAAAATATTTTTAGTTATACTCCCTGTACAAGTGAGACCGTATAAATGCTTTGAAATTTTTTATATGTGGAGATGCATTCTAGCAACATTCTTTAAAAATAAAAATAAAAATCAGAGTTGATACGCATCATTTAGTGGACCATATCATATAAACTGTAAGAAAAATTGAGCAAAGGTTCAAATTCTAATTCACCGGTCTTGGTTTTGCATGACTTTGAGTGATTGAATGTCGCCCATATTTTCCCCACTTGGTTGAGGTGAATAAGATAATGGGTTAGAGTACTCATTGTGGTGAAATCCCACTTGGCGTGAGTGGTGTAGAACATTTGTATTTTCTATGAGGTGGCGGTCACTCAAAAGGGAAGTTGTTTGATACTCTGACAGGAAAGGAGGGCATTCAAAAATTTAGGTGAGGATAAGGGCTGTACGCGAACCGAGTTAGCTCGCTCGGCTCGACTCAAAAAAGCTCGATTTGACTCAGTTCGAAACTGAGTTCGAGCTGCTTTTTTGAGCTCGAAAAAATTTCAAACTGATCAGTTCGAGCTTGCTTGGGCTCGACTCAACTTGGATCGAACTCCAACTCAAATCGAACCAGTTCGGTGACTCGATTACTTTGATATTGATGTTGCTCATCAAGTGTTTGATGAAATGACTCAATGAAGTGTCAACTGGTGGCAAGGAAGGTATGCATATGAAACAAATACTATTTTTTTTTGTTGATTTTGATGTTGCCTACAAGGTGTTTGATGAAATATTGTAAACAACTGCTGTTATTTTACATATAGCAAGAAATTGAAAGTGCACTCCATGTGTTTGTGAAAATGCCCCACATGTTCGATATTGGCTCGAACATGGCTCGAATTGGCCCGAGCTGCTGACTGAACCAAGTCGAGCTGGCCAGTTAGGCTCAAGGACCAAGCCGAGCCAAGTTCAAGCTAGGGTTAGCTAGTGGCCGAGCTGAGTCAAGCTGTGCTAAGCTTGACTCGGTTCGACTCGTGTACACCTCTAGTGAGACGCGAATTCACCTGAGATGGTGCGACCCTTACCATGAGGCTCACATTGATATATGTATTCCGTCTAGCCATTTTCCCATATGATTTTAGGGCATTATATATCCCAAAAATGAAACAGATACAATTATCAGGTGTACCGTACCATAGGAAACAGTGGTGATTGAACTTCCTACCATTAATAACTTCTTAAACGCACCTTAATGTTTTACATAGTGTTATTAATTTGCCATCCAATCTTTTGATAATGTCACATAATCCTCTATGAGAAAAAAAACAAAAAAACAAAAACAAATATCAGCTTGATCCAAAATTTTGTGGCCCATAATGGTCAATTACCCTGTTACCTATGGTATGATCCACCTGATAATTGGATCTACTTCATTTATGGGATAACGATTTAAAATGGTTTGGAAAAATGAATGGACAGAGTGGATACAAAATACATATATCCAAGGTCGGCCCGATACATGATTTCCAAAACATGATAAAGACCGTTCCTGCATAAACATCTTGAAATAAACGTTCACGATGAATGGTCATGATGGGCCAAATACAAAGCCCAACACATTGTTTCTTATATGTCATCCATTAAAAAATCTGCAATAGTAAGAAATTTTGCACTCTATCTTAACTCTTGAAATTAGATACGTTCTATTATCAATCAACTTCAAACTTTCAATTGTGAAGTTGTCAAATAACATACAAAACTCAAATACAATCATTATATACGTGTGTAAACCGAATCAGTTGTAACTAAACACCTCTTAAAAAAGTGCAAAATTTATTGAGCTCATGATGCCAGTTGCATGTTTGGGAACAAAAACTGGGCTCTTTGAATTGATTGCCCCATGAGTACTCTCTAACAGGAACAACCCGCATCCTTCCATTTCTACAAGTTGTATCAACACATGTTGATTCCGGCATAGGTATGGTGTTGTTAATCCACATTTCACGTAGAACCTTCATGGATCTCATCAGGCATTTATCAATCTCACCATCATTGGTACTCTTCACCTTTTTCAAGAGTTCCATTCCTTCTTCTTGTGAGGATTTGTTACTGTACAAAATAATTCCCAACACATATGTCGATTCCAAATGACTTGAATTTGCCGCTCTCTTCAAAAAATTGATGCCCAGTTGGATGTGGGCTCTAGAGAAATACTCTATCTGACAAAAGAAAATAAAAAATCATTATAAATAATTAAAAAAATAGAATCCAATTAAATATAGTAGATTAGAGTGGCAAATTGCCCTGGTCCGGCCAATCCAAAACAAAGCCCAGCTCAGCCCACGATCTAAGGAATATTGTCTCGTGCTGGTCCATGTCCACCATCAATACTCAGCCAAGCAGTGTTTAGAATAAGGGTGGCAATGGGCCATGTGACCTGACCAACCCGGTGAGCCCGAACCGGCTTTAGCTCGCGCTTGCATAGCCCAATAAATTTTCAAGCCAGTCTTGACTCATGTCATTTTAGTCCGACTTTTTTTTTAGCCCCAACTTACGTGACTTCACATGTATGTCTTATATCTTATAAATATGCTACTATAATCCTCGAGTAAGCATCACATGCATTGAATGTAGACTGTGATTTTGTTCCTCCAAGTGAGAATTTCTTTTACACGTGTGGCCCACTTGATCAACGGTTAATTCGGAACATTCAAGTGTGAAATAGGGTCTTATAATTTTCAGGCACTGGCCCAGACAAATTAGCTTGGGTTTGTTGTGATAGGCCCATGGAAGCATGGGTTGGGCTCGGTCCTTGGACCTAAGTGTCAGGATGCCCGGCTGGGCGGGCCTAGCCTGGCTTGCCCCATTGCCATTCCCTGGTTAAGAGGGCAGGTTGGGATGGGCCTCATTGAGTTACATGCCCATGTTCAGCCCAATTAGTCAGTGGGCCTAAAACACTGTCCCTCGTGCTTGGGTTCCTGCCCTGTAATGATCTGGTGAAATGGATGGACGGATTGGATATAACCCAAACATCACAGTGGGCCCCACAGAGCTTGGGTTTGTAGGCAATATTCCGGGTCGCCAGTTGTATTTTGTATTTTAAACCAAAAGGCGGGAGACCAGGACGTTCATCAGGTTAGCCTCATCACGTGTTACCAAAACCAGATCAGTCTAGTTATCAGGTGGGCCACACACGCACATGAAAAAGGAACATGTGAGGAAAAAAAAGATCAACATTCTACTAGCGTAGAACTGCACCCCACGTGAAAATTCAACCATCCTGATGTTCTGCAATGGCACGTGTATGGTGAGGTGGTTCGTCTCACCAATGGACCGTAAGTTGCATGCACGTGCAATCTAATATTAGAGCAGGATCTAAAATCCTACCCTCACAATAATAACTATGCGTGTAGAACGTCTAAGAGGAAAAAGAAAAAGAAAGAAAACACTTACCATCCCTCGCTTGTAAACAGCATCTGGATTCCCGCTAGCTTCGCATTGCTTTAAGAATAAGGAAGCTTGGGAAGATGCTCTCCATTCGATTGTGGGCAGTGCTTCGATCGACGCCCGCTGAAAAACATGATTATCTCTTGCAGCTTCATGGAATTCCTTGCAACTAAAGAGAGATTAAAAAGAAAAGAAAACCAATCAAATCCAACATCGGATATATAATGATGAATAAGAAAAACTCAAGAGTATATATAGATATACGGTCCTCTCCCCAAAAAGTAAAAAAAGAAAACGAAAAGAAAAGAAAAGAAAGAAACGTACGTTAATTTCAGATTACAAAGATCGGATAATGAAGAAGCAGCAACAGAAGCAATAATATCCACAACCAGCTCTTGTGGAAGTGAATTGATGAGTGGAACCTGCTGTTGCCTTCTTTTCATCACCTTACAAAGGTTCATTGGAGGATTTTTCCAACAACAAAACCAGTATTCACAGATTATTTTGAAGAGAAAAGAACATGGGTTTGGAATTTATATAGGAAAGAGCATGTTATCCTTGTCAAGTTGAATTAGTATCTGATCCTTCCAAAGTTGGAAATAGTTAACGTGGAGACACGGTTTTCTTTGACCGCGGTGCGATAACTCGGGCCACGTGGCCACCAGGTTACTTTCCCAAAAAGAGAGCCATGTGTATATAAGATCCATTCCGTTCATCAACTACCCTTTCTAATTTTAACAATTGAAGATAAAAATCATAATAATCCAAAACTCGTGTAATCTATACCACAGGAAAGGGTTGAGATGGAACGCACACCATCTGTTTTGTGTAGGAACCACCGTGGTGTTTATATACCATCCAATCCATTAATCTGATCTGTATCACTAGGAATAAATCATTAATTAAATATTACCATACTCTAAAACTCAGGTAGACCATAACACGTGAATTTATATTTTTTTGGTATAAAGTTTTTTCTTTGGCTCACATTAGAGTTTAATCATTCTTATTTTTGGCTTCAAAGGTTAAAATATTGTGGATCAAGTGATGGACGGAGTGGATTTCATTAAAGTTAAGTATATTCTCCCACGTTAGTGAGAGTAACCCCGGTAATTACCTAGCGCGAAGTACCAAGTGTTTTTCAACGTCGGTTACGACAGAGGCACGGACCTTTCCGTTGACAACGTGTCATTCTGAATGCGTCCGGATCCTCTGTTTAGATACTTACAGGTTGAGTGGATTAGATACTTACAGATTTAGGGGGCGAGTCGGCTACTGATCTGACGTCACCAAGTTCTGTGGGCCCCGCTATGATGTATGTGTTATATCCACACCGTCCATTCATTTTGAGATATCATTTTAACTTTTGAGGCAAAGAATGAGGGAGATAAAAAATCTGTAGTGGACCCCACCACAGAAAACAGCAGGTAGAGTGATTCCTACCGTTGAAACTATCCTAATGCTCACCATAATGTTTATTTGAAATCCAACCTGTTCAAAAGTTAAAAAATACATGAAATAAGGGAAAAACCAAATATCAGCTTGATCTAAAACTTTTGTGACCTTTAGAACTTTTTAATGGTGGGCGTCACTGTCTCCACTGTTTTCTGTGGTGGGGTCCGATGAACCTTTGGATTTAACTCATTCTTTGGATATTGCCCTAAAATGATCTATCCGAATGGATGGAAGGTGTGGATACAAAACATACATCATGTGGGGCCCACGGAACTTGGTGACGCTACCTGTCAGTAGCTAATCCGCGCCCCCGACTTTCCTGCTTTTATCCTCTTTTGCTGTATAGGGACTGGTCCATCTCAGTCAATGATGCATTCATTACACAATCACGGTCGAATTAGAGTGCAACAACCGCAATTTTGATGCTTGACGCAAACAAACAGAGGATCCGTATTCAATCTGAATACATCACACAAACGTATAAGATCTAAACCGCACATTTCGTGATTCCAAAGGTGATATGGGGCATCATGAAAATCACACGTTTATACAGTCATAACCTTTTACTTGGTGGAATATAAATTAACACTAAAGGCAAAATTAAAAAATAAAAAATTAACGGTTTCTATTAAGCTTGAAAATTCCAATTTATTAGATGGAATAGAAAGTATAATTGAAAGAAACCTTTGGTTATCCATCAATCTAAAAGTATCCCACCATGATGTATGGTTCAGATCATCATACATACGTGCCACTTAAGCACTAAAACAATCTAAAGGCACGAAAATTGCCGTGCCTCCCAGGTAATCCGTTCTCAATTTGTAACCACAACTTCAGTCATTTTTAATTCTGGAAACAATTACGATTGTAAACCCTATTTTTTTAGGGTAATTATTTTTCTCCCATTCTTTAATTCCGTACTAAAGTATGATGGTTTATACACATGCGCTTGAATATTGTACACATAGAACATAATCAAATTTAAACCGTACAAATAATGTAACCTACACTAGATAGCTTGAATTGTGAAATTTGGATTGATCGAGACATCACAACAGCTGATTAACTGACACGTTTTGTTAAATTTGGAACGCTGTCTATTTTAGTATTGAACCATATTTATGTCCAGAATCGGCTATTTACTGCAGTTTTAAACATTATATTTATTTTTTGTTCATTTTCAAAGTGAGGTCTATTATTTCAACGGTTAGATCTAACTTCAAGATGGATAGGTGTACAATGCTGAGCACATACATGTGAACCATCATAATCGGGAGGATCCGTCTTTGCCCTTTCCTTTCCATATCAGAACTGAATATACAAAGGAAGTTAGTTGGCTGAAAATAGAAGTTCGGTAATTATTTCTATTTAATGCACGTGGATTTGGCCGACTTGGACAGTTTCCGAATTTAGAGAAACTTTCGATACTCTGGCAATTATGATGGTCAATATGCATGCCGTCGTATATTATCCACGTGGCACATATGACACATACCTTGTACCGTCCAAATAGGTGCCCCAGTTTAGATGGGTCTTAACTAAGGGCCTGTTTGATATTTAGGCTCAACTCTAATTATCTTGTAAATGGATAGACGGCTTATTTTTAACACTTAAATCAAAAATTTTTGTGAAATAACGATGAGGCCCACCACGATGTGTGGCTTATCCACACTACCCATTCATTATTCCAGCTGAATTTAGGGCAAGAGTCTAAAAATGATATAGATACAAAGCTCGTGGACCACACCATAGGAAACAGTGGGAACCAAATGCCTACCATTAAAATTTTCTTGGGGCGTAGAAGTTGTGGATCAAGCTGATATTTGTGTTTTGCCCTGTTCCATATCTGTGTTACCCTATGAACGGGTTAAATGATGAATAAACCTCAATGTGGGCCCACCGAAGGAAATTACTTTCAATAGTGGATGAATTAAGGCCACTGTTTCCATCTACTCATTTTTCGGCTCGTGTTCCAAAATGTTAATTTGAGTGTTGGATTTACCTTATTTTTCGGCTCATGTTCCAAAATATTTTGATAAAACAAATGGACGGTGTGGATATATCATATACATTATGATGGGCTCCATAGATTTAAGTCAACACTTTTGGAACAATTTTCGAGGTAAAATTACCTACCCATTTTAATGGGCTTCGTGGATCTTAACTACCATTTTTATATAAAAAAACCTAACGTATGACATATTACATGGAGCAATGTAGAACTTGTCATATGGGTGCTTCATCATCATAATCATTTGTTCTAATGAACGGTCTGAATGACCTATTATTCTTGCAAGGGAGGAGAGAACCTGAACATGTGTATATCATCAGGCCGCTGCCCACCTATGAATCAGAAGAACACATGTTGGTATGGCCCAATTATTCATGATTTGAGCCGTCCATTAAATGCGCTATCCTCTTATATATCTCCTGGCCCAAAAGATCGAGTGGGTTGGCTGCTTGGTTTGTTTTCAATTATGCAGGCATGCTAAAATTGATACAATGGCTCGATTCAAATTGATTAACTTTGACCTTAAGCAACAAAATTGTCACGCCCCAAAATTTGGTACCCGAGTTGGCTAAACCCGACTCCGAATCTTAGGTCATGATTTAATATTAAACATTCACAACCGCATTTGATGAAAAAAAAAATCATTACGATACACAAACGTTCATCCAATACAATGTTTAACATTATCAGTCTAGATTCACTTCTGAATTTCTATTATATATATTTTTTTCAAATACAAATAGAGATGTAACTACAACTAAGCCGATTGCTAGATCTTCGCTCTGCTTTGTCCTGATTAAATTCTGAGCCCTGAAACACTGTTATATTGGGTATGAGCATAACAACTCATGGAATTTTATCCAACCAAAATCTGAAACTTCTAGAATTAAATCATATGTATAGATAATGAAATACTTTACTTAAAGTTCATATCAAAACACGAATCTTAAGAATACCATGTATGCAATGTTGGAATCATAAAGATTACTTTAAATACCATACTCTCCATGAATTCCATAAATAATGAAATCAAATAACCATAATCTCTTACAATACCGTATCCAAGTGGTTGCATTAATGCCCACGCACTGATACTTCGTAGTGATGGACCTTTTATATGTTAGCAGGTCAGACTATGTGAACGCTAGGAGATCGGCGCCCACGCTCTTTGGCAATCTTGCTTTAGTTCTTTTTCGTGCGTGTTATATGCTGTGAGGTATGTAACATTGACTGTTGGTTTGGAGTCGTCACTGCCACTTAATCTCAAAATCCCGCAATCGGCTAAAACCTATGGAATGTGTAAGATTGGAGAAATCTGAAGATTCTCCTACCTTAGATTGACTCCTGGTCTGCGATCTAGAATTCCGAGTAAGGGACCTTGGTTACAAAGATGGAAGGTATAAGAACCTTCTCTACCCATACGAATGTACGGTCTCTACTTGGTGTAGTAAGAAAATCTCAAGGGATGAATGATGTAGTTGAAGTAGGACTAGACATACTTGAATTTCTAATGCGGTAAGATCTGAGATTTTGGCAAGCCACAGAACATACGTCTAACAATGTGTCTAGAAGGCGGGTGTGATGATGCTTATGCAAAAAAGTAAAGAAAAACAGACTAGATCGTTAGGAATTTCTTATGTGACAGGATCCGACGTACGACAAGTCACAAAGCATACGTTCATTAGAGATCTAGAAAAACAGGGAGGATGAGAAAGGAATATGTCATGATGAATGCTTGCATGTAAAATGAAAAGATCTTTAGCTTGATCTTGAGTAGGCTAAGACATGAATTGCACCACGATCAATTCGGGCTAGACTTATGAGTTGAAATGATTGGGAGAAGGCTAAGAGGTAGCTGAAAAATCTGATCTTAGAGGCTTGAGAGCTCCCTCTCACCCTCACTCTCTTCCTCTCTCCCTTGAAATGAGAAGAATTTTCTCTCTTGTAATTGTTGTGTGAAATGTGAAGAGGAGAGGGTTATTTATAGCCTTTTCTGATGGCAATGTAGTAATTGTTGGGCTTATGAAGGGTAAAAGTTGACATGACAGCTTGTGATTAGTTGAGGAGAGATGAATGCCACGTGACATGCTCTCATTGGCTCTTGGAGGTTGGTAAAATGGTAAATAAGGTAGGTTAGATGGGTAAATCCATATGAAAGTTGACTTTGGGACGATGGACAACTGTTGATTGGAGGAGGCAACTGTCCGTTTCTGGAGCGGCAGTCGGATTACCGCCCACGACAGTTCGACTACCGCCCGTGGTAGTCCAACTACCGGCCAAGCTTAGTTTGGTCCGGGCTTTAGTCGGTGGGCTTCGTTTGGTGCTCTGACTCGTCCAGAAGTCTTCTTTCGAGCTTTTAGGCTCAAATGGATGTGTTTTGTACTGATTTGTATATACGCTTTCGCTTGGGTGATGGTTTGAAGTTCAGATTAGGGTTTAAGCTAGAGTTAGGGTTTGGTTTAAGATATGATCATGGTTCCCGGATTGTCTTAGCTTTCTCAAGATACTAACCTGGGTGGGGTGTCTACAGATGCCCCTCTTTGGTCGAGGTTGCGAGCAACCGAGCGCCAAAGCGAGTGGACACCCCACCCTTCTTGTTAGAAAATGTAGTGGTTCGAATTTATTGTCTGCCAATGTATCATTGTCAGTCGACTGTTTGAGGAAAACGTTGTGATTGTCCCTATGCTTTGATGAGGCATTACGGGTCACCCACCACAATCCTTTCACATCAGATTGTTAATAGCATTGGAGGGTAAGTCTGAGAAGTAGGGCCTCTACACGTCGATGTGGCTTTACGAGGATTCTCGTACTATTTGAATCTGTCGTTTCCTTTGCTACGTAATCACACTGGGAGTATTCGTTTCATTTGATCGTCAAAGTGTTTAGCTGCCCTGTGCGTGGATGCGGTCTTACGGGGAACTCACTACGCCGACTTGGACTTGATCAAACTTCCAAACATCCCAGACTATGTATGTACGGGTAATCGTTTGCCATGCAGTCTACTGATTCTGATACTTTGGTTATAATGGATTGTCGTCACTTTTAGTTTGGTTATTCTTTCTAGAGATAGATCAAATTATTTTTACTTGCATTCGTCTCGTATGACTGTCCAGATATAGAGATAAGGCCAACCGTACTTGTATCATATACGGATTCGACCGTCCCGCGGGGAAATCGGAAGGGATCGAATCTTATTTTGTTATTTGCACTGACTGCAACTAGAGAATATGGAAGATTCATCAGTGTACTACGTGCCGCGTGCATTGTTTTTTGAAAAAATTTTTGTTTGAAAACTATCCTCTTTGGAACTGGACTCCTTGAGGATTTTGTTTGAAAGTTTTTTTTTTTTTTGGATTTTTTGAAAAACATCCACTCAATCTCGCGGGTAGGTGTCGTCGTTCGGTTTTTATTGTAGAATTTTAAACAGATATCAAGCAGTCATACTCCCTCCACTAATGAATTAATGGGGTTTTAACCATGATTTATTGTATTTTCTTTTCTTTCTCTCTCTCTCTCTCTCTCTCTCTCTCTCTCTCTCTTTTTTTTTTTTTTTTTAATTTAAAGAGGGAGGTCCAGATCATGAAATGGTGGGCCTGGATGGATGATTCGTGGTCCACTTGGATCTTCCAATAGTATGGATCTTGATGGTGGGCCATCATTTATGGAGTGGATCACATTCCTTAGCTTGATTTTTGGTTCCATGTATGGATGAGATTTCTCAAGTGGGCCCTAGATCATGGATTGGGGAACATGGGTCTGATTTGGACATGTGGGCCTAGGACCATGGGCCTTGAAATTGGACTTGTGAAGTAGGCCTTACTTTGGATACGGGGGCCTAAGAAATGGGCTTGAAAACATGGGCCTTGAACCATGGGCCTTTAGACAATGGGCTTGGTGGGCTTTTGACATGTGGGCCTTGTGGGCTTTGAGATGGGCTTTTGGACCTGTGGGCCTTGTGGGCCTTGTGGCTTTTGACTTGTGGGCCTCTGGGGCTTTGAATTTGTGGGCCTTGGGGTTTCAGCTTTGTCGGAACGATACAGATGATTACGTACCTGACGATGATTAGTTTAGTTATATCATATGATCATGTATCATCAGTTGTACAAATCTTCCGTATATATGGAACTTTAGTTGCCCGATGTCGCCTTTCTGGTTGCCTTTTAAGCCTTTCTGTTGATCTGTTGTTCCTGTTAGCCCCATATGGCCATCTCATATCTAAGCTTTCGATGTTTCGCCCTGCTTGCGAGGATACGGTCCGTCGTCTAGCGGTGGGGTGACGATATGGTGAGAGCATGATCGTATCGTGTCGTTTGGAGAGAGACGAGGTCTTTTACCTGCGCATGGAGGTAGAGAGACTTAGGCAGATGCTGACGATATATGAGGGATAGGATAGAGGCTTACCTTATGATCCCTGACTTCGTTAGCTACTCGTCCTGTATATGCATGTATGTTTTTATTTTTGTTCTTGTAAAGGAAGGAAAACAATGTACTTGTAAAAAAGACATTTTAAAGGAATGAACGTTTTTGTTTGTGCCAAATTTTTCAGTGTTTGCTTGTGTTTGGATTTGTGCTTTGGATGATTGGGATCAGAATATTGGGCTCAGCCCACGTTGTGTTCAATGGTTTGGGTTGTATTCTACAGATCTCGGTTCCCTGCGCATTCGAAACCGTGTCCTTTAGATTTGGGTAGAGTCTGACAAATTTTTGATCAAGGATAGGTCATTTCCTTACATTTCTTCGTTTTGCTCATTACCTCGACTTCTTCTTTACCTGCACTTTTATTTTTTTATTTTATTTCTTGCCGTTTTTGCCCGTAGCATCTTTCCAGGTTTTCACTACGACTGGTTTTCCCGTCATTTTTGCCCGTAGCGTCCTTTCGAATTTTCACTACATCCCGAGTCTTTGTTCTTGCCTGCCCCTTGGCAGCTTGTACTTTTTTTAAACCCTTAACGCCCTTATGGGTTTTCACCAAGTCCGCTATATGCCCGCTGTTTTTACTCGAGCCGCCCTTTCGGGTCTTCAACTCGCCCTTTTTGCTTAGGTATGTTTTTTTTTTTTTTTTTTCGAAGTGCTGGGAGAGACGGAGGGGTTTTCTTCATAGCCGGCCGATTGATTACCCTCCCATCTTTGTCTTTGATTACAATCACAAGCTGTTTTATGTTGGTCGGATTATTTGGGGGATATAGGATGACCTTATTTCCTTCTCCCTTTTTGTCTTCTTTTTTAGGTTTCTATCTTTATTTATTTATTTTTTTGCATTCTTTTTGTCGGAGTACTGATTTATTTATTTATTTTTATTTTCGTTAATCTCAGCTTAGCGATTGTAACCATTGACAAAGTTAGGTGTGGTTACCCGTGATAGATTTTCACGTTGTCGGTGTTGATGGGCTTGGGAAGATCTTCTCCTCTCAGACTGGTGAGCCGGAGGGTGCCTCCTGAGAGTACCTCCCGAATGATCAGCGGTCCGTCCCACGAGGGTTTGAACTTTCCTCTGGGATCTGGCAGATGCGGCTGTAGGATACGTTTCATGATCATATCACCGACTTTGAAGCTCTTCTTTTAAACCCTCTTGTTGTAAGCCCGTGCGATCCTTCTTTGGTAGCATTGCGAGTGGCTTAGCGCACGCATGTGCTTTTTGTCTGCTAGATGTAGTTGATTGTATCTTGCTTGTTGCCACTCGCCTTCCTCAACTTTACTTTCCAGTAATACTCAGAGTGATGAGATCTCAATTTTGACTGGTAATACTGCTTCTATTCTGTACGCGAGTTCGTATAAAATTGCACCTGTAACAGACCATATAGACGTCCAATAAGCAAAGAGTGCGTATGGGAGCATTTCTGACCAATCTCGATATGTTTGACCATTTTCTCCAGTATGCGGATGATAGTCTTGTTTGCAACTTTGACCCCACCATTCATTTGAGGAAGATATGAGCTTAACCGATAACGCTTGATCTTGAATTTGTCTAAGAAATCGCCCATCCTTTTATTGACGAACGGGATTTCATTGTCTGTAATGATGGCCTGAGGAATCCCATACCGGCTGATGATATTATTTTTCATGAATTTTATCACGTGGGATGCTGTGATGGTGGTGTAGGATGCTGTCTCTATCAACTTGGTGAAGTAATCTACTGCCACCAAGATGTATTCATGCCCTTTTGAAGCTTTGGGATTACTTTGCCAATGATGTCAAGTCCCCATATAGAGAAAGGCCATGGCGTCGTCAGATTGTATAGCTCAGAAGCAGGCACATGAATCCGGTTCGCATGCTCCTAACACTTGAAGCATTCCTGACGTGTTTGTAGCAATCCGTCTTCATTGTTAGCCAATAATAGCCGAGTCGTAGGATCTTCTTTGACATCATATGTCCATTCATATGTGGGCCGCATAGTCTTTCATAGATTTCTGACATGATTTGAGCCGCTTCTGTTTCATCCACACAACGGATAAGGACTTGATTGAAGGATCGCTTGTAGAGGATGCCTCCGATGATCGTAAACTGAGTCTCTAGTTGTTGGATAATGCGACGATCGGTTGATGTTGCTCCTTCCGGATACGTCTGATGCTCGAGATATTCCTTGATGTCGGTGTACCACGACTGATCGTTCAAAGAGATTTCAGCTTCATCGATCTGCAGGCAGAATGCGGGTTCCTCCTGGAGTTCGACGGTGAGTTCCCATTCAGCAATTCGTTTTGGAATCTCCAACATTGAAGCGAGGGTATCCAGAGTGTCCGTAAACTGGTTATTGGCATGGGGCATGTAAGAGAATGTAATCTCTTCAAATTCCTCGGTCAGATTCTCCAGATAGATGTGATAAAGGATAAACTTTTCATCTTTGGTCTTCCAGTCGTCATTCATCTGATTGATGATGAGTTGTGAGTCTCCGAAGACTCTCAATCTTTTTACGTTGAGAATGATGGCTTCTCTTAGACCGACGATACATCTTCATATTCTGCCACGTTGTTGGTGTAGTGGAATGCCAATCACCTGGAGATGGGGATTTGGACGTCGTCGGGAGAGTATAGTATTGTTCCTACTCTACTCCATTTTAAGTTCACGACTCCATCGAAGAAGAGTGTCCACTCTCCTGCCTTTCTTTCGTCTTCTTCCTCAATTAGGAGGATGTCCTCATCAGGGAAGAAGGTCTTCAGTGGTTGATAATCAGGCAGAGAGTGTGCTGCTAAATGGTTAGCTAGTGCTTGCCCCTTGATTACTTTCTAAGTGACATAGGTGATGTCTAACTCGAAAAGTAGCAATTGCCATTTTACGATCCTGCCCGTTATTGTGGTTTCTCGAACGAGTACTTTAATGGGTCCATGTGAGCGAGTAGAAGGATTGGGTGAGCGATCATATATTGTCGTAGCCGTGTGTCGTCCAGACCAGAGCGAGACATGTTTTCTCTAGCTGGAGTATTTGGCTTCGTAGCTTGTAAACCGTCGGCTTAGATAGTAGATCGTTTGCTCCTTTCTTCCTGTATCGTCATGTTGGCCGAGGATGCATTCATTTCTTTCTCTGCGACAGAAATGTATAACAGTAGTGGCCTACCTAGTGTAGGTAGCATGAGCACCAGAGGGTTTAACAGATACTTCTTGATTTTATCGAAAGTCATTTGACAGTCGTCGTTCCATTCCATTGGCGAGTTCTTCCTTAAAAGCTTGAATATGGGCTCACAAATAGGCGTGAGCTGTGCGATGAATCGGCTAATGTCCTGAATCATTCCGAGGAAACCCCGAAACTCTTTTTCGGTGCTGGGTGGCAGCATCTCGATGATTGCTTTAATCTTGGTCTCGTCCACTCGGATGCCATCTTCGCTAATGATGAAGCCTAGCAGTTTGCCTCCAATTGCGCCGAAGACGCACTTTTGCGGGTTGAGGCGGAGCTTAAACTTTTCTAGCTTGTCGAAGGGCTTCTTGAGGTCTTCAAAAAATCCTTCGATCATGCGAGATTTGACGATCATGTCGTCCACATAGATTCCATTTCCTTGTTTATCATGTTATGGAACAAGGTAGTTATGACTCGCTGATATGTAGCTCTCGCATTCTTCAGCTTGAAGGGCATAAGCCGATAGCAGAAAGTTTCCCATGGTGTGCTAAAAGATGTCTTCTCACGATCTTTGATGGCCATCTTGATCTGATTGTAACCAGAGAAGTCGTCCATGAATGAGAAGATCTTGTGTCCAACAGTATTGTCTACCAGTGTATCGATGTGAGGCAGAAGGAAATCGTCTTTAAGACTTGTTTTGTTGAGGTCTCTAAAGTCGGTGCACATCCTAACTTTGCTGTCCTTCTTTGAAACTGGTATGATATTTGCAAGCCATTCCGGGTAGTTGGAGACTACCAGGAATCCCGCATTGTATTGCTTGATTCTGGTTTCATTTTTTGGAGTTTTTGCTTGACAGGCTTCATGTCCGGCTTTGTTGGTAAGTGGTGTACCACCAATTCTTCATCGAACCCTGGCATGTCTTCATAAGAGAAAGCAAAGTTGGATAACCTTGGCTTTAAGAATTCCATCATCCTCTGCTTGTATTCCGGAGGCAGTGATCTACCGATGCGTACTTCCTTAGGGAGTTCCAGTGATCCCAAGTTCACAACTTCCAAATCGCCTGCCACAACGTTGGCCTTTATTTCGAACCTTTTGAAGGAATCCTCAAGTTTGAGAGCTGTATCATCATTTCCCGCGTCTGGGGCTTCATCCAAACCCATGAGTTCGAAATCGAACTCTAGATCGAAATATACGAGTCGACCTCGAACTCTGGTGCTGTGTGGTATGTTTGGCACATTGAAGTTTTCTATTATTTTTTTTGTTTTGGAAGATTTTATGATGTTTTGTGATTTTGAGAAATATTTGATGTTTTTGTGATTTTTTGGAATATCTGCTGTTTTTGTATTTTGAGAGTTAAAAAAAAAAAAAAAATTGTGTCACCAAGGGATCCCGAACAGGAGGGTGTTGCAAACTAGGATTGATCATGTTCTGATTCGAGATGCTAACTGCTATTTACATTGGCATTTTTTTAAAAAGATCGGTATCCGTGGATGGCTTATTGGCTGATTCAATCGTTAGGGGGATGGCCGACCAGCTCGGTTCTTTCCCCATTTCGACCCTGTTGCATTGATCTGTTCGTACCTGTGGGTCATCCGTCCCAATGACCATGATGTCCGCTGGACTGGGTTCAGAGTCTGTATCTGACCCAATCTCTTCACTCAGAAGTTGGAGTTCTTCAGGCTCCTCAGGTCCACACTGTGGTGGGATCCTAATGTTTGTCAAGTCAAGGGTAGGCCACTTCCCTTTTTCAATCCAATGGAGGGGCTGCTTTTGCCCCTTGTACTGTTGAGCTGTTGGTGGGGATGGGTGCCTCCCTACTCTTATCTGTTTGTCTTGTAATAAGCACTTCTGGTCTTGGGTCCTCCGCGGGTGGCCCTGCTTCCGTGCCCTTAACTTTGTTTGATGGGTCCGGGGGTTTTGTCCCTAGCATTGGGTGTGCTTCTGAAGCTCTGAGGATCTTGTCCCATCGTATTGGCGGCCAAATGGACTCCTGGCTGGAGTGTTCTGTCAGCTTGAGCCGTTGGAAGTGATCCTCGAGAAAGGTTATCGTGTCACCACAAACCGTCCTGGATTTTACAAACTCGATGGGCGTACACTTGAACGGTTGCCTCTTTCTAGGCCTTGTGGCCTGATCTTCCGATGTCGTTGATATCTTAGTCCCTGTCTTCGCTCGTTGGCATGAGCTTGCTTTACTACCATACCTCTCTTATGGAACTCAGTACTGTAGTTCAAAATTAGTCGTTCAGCCAGGGGGATGAGTATTCTGCAGCGAGTGGGTATGGGTTGGCGATGGAGTTCACAATTTTGAACTCGAAACGATATATGATACGGTATGTCACCCTCCGTGTGCTGGACGTCTATTGTAACAACTCATTTCTTTTAATGGGGGTCATCTCACTCCCCACTATTTCTTATGGTGTGGCCCACTGGAACTTCGGATCGACCTCATTTTTGGGCCCATGCCCTATTATGATCGAGCAAAAATAATGGACAGAGTGGATTTATATTGCCTTCTCTGCAGGGCCCACCGTCATTTTAAAAAAAATAAAGAAAAAAAAACAATGCGGTGACGTGCTAGTACTAGCACGTCACCGCACGACTTAACCTCTCTCCCCAATTTCCTCTCCCATTCAAACTCTCCTCTTTCTTCTTCTACCATTCTTCATCGGTGGAACCCACTAAACAATCCAGACCACTCACCATTAACTCAAGAAGATTTTAACGACAAACGTTCAACCCCACTGTTTCCAGTCTTATGGCCCACCTAAATTTCAAATCTGCCTTACATTTAGAATCATGTATTATTATGACTCGACAAAGTAGCTGGATGGAATGGATTTATCACAAACATCTCATTGGACCCACCTAGCTTCCTTTGCAGTAAGGGATTTGGAAGACTTCTACAATGCGATCCACGCAGATTGAAACCTCTCCGATTTTTCCTCCTTTCTCTTTCCGTTTTTGAGCCAACCTATAAATCGGGAAATCTCGATTGTCCATTGGATCCATCTCCAATCTGCAACGTCTAAACTATGTCATTTAACCTCCACTGATCAACATACCGGGTAGGTGATTTTCCTGATTGAAAAGACTACATTATTATATACTTTAATTTCATTAATTATTTATTTCGTATTGCTGATTTAAGTCATTTAATTTTGATTTTACGTGATGTAGAATGCATTTATTTGATTTCTAATATGTAGAATAAATTCATTTAATTATTGTTAAATGCTTTAATTATATTATGGGTGCTCTGCCTTGAAAGGACCATTATGTTATTTTTATGGGGTGCTCTGCCCAGGGTCATTTCCGAAAGGATCGGCACGGTACGGGTGATCTTCCCAGGGTCATTCCCGAAAGGATTGGTACGGGTGCTCTGCCCTAGGCAATTCTCTAAAACGATCAACACATACGGGTGGTCTGCCCTGGGTATTTACCCTAAAATCTATTCACCAGGTGCTCTACCAATGGTCATTCTCTAAAAGGATCAACACCAATACTCTGCCAAGGGTCATTCCCTAAAAGGATCAACACGCACGGGTGCTCTACCTTGAATTGAACAAAAAAGGATTTTAGATGACTGCATGTCTTATTTTGTTGTTATGAAAAAATAAATTGCTATTGTTGTCATATAAAATGACGATTCAATACTCGTAATTAATCATATTTGTATTATTGAGTTTTATTTGTATTAACGTAAAATTTTCAATTTTGGGAACGATGTGACCCTACGAGCTGTCGCGCTTACACCCATATAGATTATTTTGCAGAGTTTGTATATGAAGAATCAGTTGGGTAATATTGAAGACTTTTTTCCTTATTTATTTAGAAGTTAATTAAAAATCAATATATGTTGTTATTAATTATTTTTTAATATCAATGTAACTAAATATTCACTAATTGATTTGTGGATGTTATTTAATGATAATTATTTTGACTCTTTTTAGTTGCTCTGATTGCCTTGAAAATGCATAAAAATAATGTGGGTTGCGATGTATATTTTGTTTAAGTATAACCCACAGTCCTAGAATTCGGGTTCGGACCTGGGCAACTCGGGTACCAAATTTCAGGACGTGACAATTGGTATCAGAGCCTAGGCTTTAGATTGTCACGAGGACCTTACATGTATGTTACACTAATGATTAGATTAAGCCTAGGTTAGAATTAACTCATGACTTGGAATAGAAATTGAATTAGAGACCCCAACTTAAGACCCAACGCTTCATATAAACTTAGATGTTTTTAGGTGGTTTTTCATTGATATCTATTGTACGAACTCACCAATTATTAGGATAAAATTGTCCTTTTCAATGAACCAAGTAATTTATATGGTGGGCCATACAATGGATTGAGATACTCATAAAAACACTAAGATGACTATTAAAAAATGGAAGAGTCCATCCATATTTAAAGGAGGGTTGAAATACAGATTTTAAGATATTTTTAGTTAGATACTCCCTGTACAAGTGAGGCCGTATGAATGCTTTGAAATTTTTAATACGTGGAGATGCATTCTAGCAACATTCTTAAAAAAAAAAATAAAAAAAATTCAGAGTTGATACGCATCATTTAGTGGACCATATCATATAAACTGTCTAAGAGAAATTGACCTAAGGTTCAATATCTATTTCACCTTCCTAGTTTTGCATGACTTTTGAGTGATTGAACGTCGGGCATATTTTCTCCACTTGGTTGAGGTGAACAGTAGTTTGTTTGAGTCCTTACTCATGACTCAATGGCAGATTCCACAAGAGTTTCAACACAAGTACATGGGTTAGAGTACTCATTGTGTGGAATCCCATTGTGAGTGGTGCGGGAAGAAAAAGAAAAATAAAAAGTAGTACTTTGTTTGGCAAGTTAAGTACCGAGTACAATTGTATTTTCGTATTTTCTCTGAGGTGGCGGTCACTCAAAAGGGAAGTTGTTTGATACTCTGACAGAGTACGAGGCTTGGTAAGCGGGCACTCAAAAACTTAGGTGAGGATGCAACGTCAACCAAGATGGTGCCGCCCTTACCATGAGGCCCACATTGTTCTGTCTAGCCATTTTTGCATATGATTTTAGGGCATTATATATCACCAAAAATGAAGCAGATTAATACAATTAATTATCAGGTGTACCATACGATAGGAAACAGTGGTGATTGAACTCCTTACAATTAAAAACTTTTTAAACGCAATTTAATGTTTCATAGTGTTTATTTGCCATCCAATTTTTTAATAAAATAAAATAAAATTTTGTGGCCCATTAATGTTCGATTACCACTGTTTCCTATGTTAATAATTGGATCAACTTCATTTATGGGATAATAATCTTAAAACGATTTGGAAAAATGGATGGACGGCGTGGATACAAAATACATATATCAAGGTAGGCCCAATACATAATTTCCAAAACATGATAAAGACCCATAAACGTCTTGAAATAAACATTCATGATGAATGGGAATGATGGCCAAATACAAAGCCCAACACATTATTTCTTATATATATGTCATCCACATAAAAATCTGCAAAATTTGCACTCTATTTAACTCTTGAAATTAGATACATTCCATTATCAATAAACTTTCAACTTTCAATTATGAATTTGTCAAATAACATACAAAACTCGAATACAATCATTATATATGTATAAACCAATACAGTTGTAACTAAACACCTCTTAAAATATTGCAAAATTTATTGAGCTCGTGATCCCAGTTGCATGTTTGGGAACAAAAGCTCGGCTCTTTGCATTGATTGCCCCATGAGTGATCTATAACATTGGGAACAACATGCATCCTTCTATTTCTACAAGTCGGATCAACACATTTTGATTCTGGCAAAGGAATGGTATTGTTAATCCACATTTCACGTAGAACCTTCATGGATCTCATCAGGCATTTATCAATCCCACCATCATTGGTACTCTTCACCTTTTTCAAGAGTTCCATTCCTTCTTCTTGTGAGGATTTATTACTGTACAAAATAATTCCCAACACATATGTCGATTCCAAATGGCCTGAATTTGCCGCTCTCTTCAAAAAATTGATGCCCAGTTGGATGTGGGCTCTAGAGAAATACTCTATCTGACAAAAGGCAAAAAAAAAAAACATTATAAATAATTAAAAAAAATAGAATCCAATTAAATATAGAGTAGATTAGAGTGGCAAATTGCCCTGGTCCGGCCAATCCAAAACAAAGCACAGCCCAGCCCACGAGCTAAGGAATAGTCTCATGCGGTCCCTGTCCACCATCAAAATACTCAGTCAAGCAGTGTTTATAATAAGGTTGGCAATGGGCCATGTGACCTGACCAACCCGGTGAGCTCGAACAGGCTTTAGCTCGCGCTTGCATGACCCAATAAATTTTCAAGCCAGTCTTGATTCATGTCATTTTAGTCCGACTTCTTCTTCTTCTTTGTTTTTCTTTTAGCCCCCACTTACCTGACTTCACATGTATGTCTTATATCTTATAAATATGCTACTATAATCCTTGAGTAAGCATCACTTGCATCTTGAATCTAGACGGTGATTTTGTTCCTCCAGGTGAGAATTTCTTTTACACGTATGGCCCACTTGATCAACGGATAATTCAGATCATTCAAGTGGGAAATAGGGTCTTATCAATTTTCAGGCACTGGCCCAGACAAATTAGCTTGGGTTTGTTGTGATTGGCCCATGGCAGCATGGGCTGGGCTCGGGCCTTGGACCTAAGTGTCAGGATGCCCGGCTGGGCTGGCCTAGCCTGGTCTGCCCCATTGCCATCCCTGGTTAAGAGGGCAGGTTGGGATGTGCCTCATTGAGTTACATGCCCATGTTCAGCCCAATTAGTCAGTGGGCCTAAAACAGCCCCTCGTGCTTGGGTTCCTACCCTGTAATGAGCTGGCGAAATGGATGGACGGATTGGATATAACCCAAACATCACAGTGGGCCCCACAGCGATTGGGTTTGTAGGCAATATTCCGGGTCGCCAGTTGTATTTTGTATTTTAAACCAAAAGGCGGGAGACCAGGACGTTCATCAGGTTAGCCTCATCACGTGTTACCAAAACCAGATCAGTCCAGTCATAAGGTGGGCCACACATGCACAGGAAAAAGGAACATGTGAATAAAAAAAACCAACATTCTACTAGCGTAGAACTGCACCCCACGTGAAAATTCAACCATCCAGGTGTTCTGCAATGGCACGTGTATAGTGAGGTGGTTCGTCTCACCACGTGCAATCTAATATTAGAGCAGGATCTAAAATCCTACCCTCACAATAATAACTATGCGTGTAGAACGTCTAAGAGGAAAAAGAAAAAGAAAAAGAAAAAAAAAAGGAAAAAAAAAAAAAACACTTACCATCCCTCGCTTGTAAACAGCATCTGGATTCCCGCTAGCTTCGCATTGATTTAAGAATAAGGAAGCTTCGGAAGATGTTCTCCATTCGATTGTGGGCAGTGCTTCGATCGACGCCCGCTGAAAAACATGATTATCTCTTGCAGCTTCATGGAATTCCTTGCAACTAAAGAGAGATTAAAAAGAAAAGAAAACCAATCAAATCCAACATCGGATATATAATCATGAATAAGAAAAACTCAGAGTATATATAGATATACGGTCCTCCCCCCCCCCCCCCCCCCCCCCCCCGAAAAAAAAAAAGAAAAGAAAAAGAAAAGAAAGAAACGTACGTTAATTTCACATTACAAAGATCAGATAACGAAGAAGCAGCAACAGAAGCAATAATATCCACAACCAGCTCCTGTGGAAGTGAATTGATGACTGGAACCTGCTGTTGCCTTCTTTTCATCACCTTACAGAGGTTCATTGTGAGAGAGAGAGCCTGTAGGAGGATTTTTCCAACAACAAAACCGGTATTCACAGATTATTTTGAAGAGAAAAGAACATGGGTTTGGAATTTATACAGGAAAGAGCATGTTATCCTTGTCAAGTTAGAATTAGTATGTTATCCTTCCCAAGTTAGAAACAGTTTACGTCGAGACACGGTTTCCTTTGACCGCGGTGCGATAACTCGCGCCACATGGCCACCGGGTTACTTTCCCAAAAAAGAGAGCCATGTGTATGAACATTTCATAAGATCCATTCCGTTCATCAACTACAATTTCTAATTTTAACCATTGAAACTAAAAATCATAATCATCCAAAACTCATGTAATCTATACCACAGGAAAGGGTTGAGATGGAACGCACACCATTTGTTTTGTGTAGGAACCACCGTGGTGTTTATATGCCATCTAATCCATTAATATGATCTTTATCACTAGGAGGAAAGCATTAATTAATTATTACCATACTCTAAAACTCAGGTAGACCATAACACGTGAATTTATATTTTTTTGGTATAAAGTTTTATCTTGGGCCTACCTGAGTGTTGAATCATTCTTATTTTTGTCTTCAAAAGTTAAAATAGTGTGGATCAAGTGATGGACGGCGTGGATTTCATTAAAGATAAGTATATTCTCCCACGTTAGTGAGACTAACACCGGTAGTTACCTAGCGCGAAGTACCAAGTGTTTTTCCACGTCGGCTACGATAGAGGCACGGAATTTTCCGTTGCCTCCTTGTCATTCTGAATACATCGCACACATGTATCAGATCTAAACCGCACATTTCGTGATTCCAAAGGTGATTTGGGCCATCATGAAAATCAAACGTTTATAAAGTCATAACCTTTTACTTGGTGGAATATAAATTAACACTAAAGACAAAATTTTAAAAATAAAAAATCAACGGTTTCTATTAAGCTTGAAAATTCCAATTTATTAGATGGAATAGGAAGTATAATTGAAAGAAACCTTTGGTTATCCATCAGTCTAAAAAGGATCCCACATGATGTATGGTTCAGATCATCATACAAACGTGACAATCTGAAGGCACGAAAAATGCCGTGCCTCCTAGGTAATCCATTCTCAATTTCTAACCACAACTTCTGTCATTTAATTCTGTACCAAAGTAAGATGGTTTATACACATGCATGCACTTGAATATTGTACACATAGAATATAATATATCAAATTTAAACCGTACAACTAATGTAACCTACACTAGATAGCTTGAATTATGAAAATTGGACTGATCGGGAGATCACAGCCGCTGATTAACTGACACGTTTTGTTAAATTTGGAATGCTGTCTATTTTACTATTGAACCATATTTATGTCCAAAATCGGCTATTTAGTGTAGTTTTAAGCATTATATTTATTTGTTGTTCATTTTCAAAGTGGGGTCTATTATTTCAACGGTTAGATCTGGCTTAAAGATGGCTACGTGTACAACGTTGAGTACATATATGTGAACCATCATAATCGGGAGGATCGTCTTTGCCCTTTCCTTTCCATATCAGAACTGAATAAACCAAGGGAGGTAGGTAGCTGAAAATAGAAGTTCGGTAATTATTTCTATTTTATGCATGTGGATTTGACCGACTTGGACAGATTCCGAGTTTAGAGAAACTTCCGATACTCTGGCAATTATGATGGTCCATATGCATGCCGTCGTATATTATCCACGTGGCACATATGACACATACGTTGTACCGTCCAAATAGGTGCCCCAGTTTAGATGGGTCTTAACTAATGGGTCTGTTTGATATTTAGGCTCAACTGTAATTATCTTGTAAATGGATAGACGGCTTATTTTTTTAACAGTTAAATCAGAAAATTTTGTGAAATAAAGATGAGGCCCACCACGATGTGTGGCTTATCCACACTACCCATTCATTATGCCAGCTCATGAATTTAGGGCATGAGCATATAGATACAAAGATCGAGTGGACACACCACAGGAAACAGTGGGAACCAAATGCCTACGTACCATTAAAATTTTCTTGGGCCTTAGAAGTTGTGGATCAAGATGATATTTGTGTTTTCCCCTATTCCATATATGTGTTACCCTATGAATGGGTTAGGTGATGAATAAACCTCAATATGGGCCCACTGAAGGAAATAACTTTCAATAGCGGATGAATTAAGGCCACTGATTCCATGGGTAATTTGAGATCTATCTCATTTTTTGGCTCATGTTTCAAAATGTTAATTTGAGCATTGGATCTACCTCATTCTTTGGATTGTGTTCCAAAATGTTTGGATAAAACAAATGGATAGTGCAGACGTTTCATATACATTATGATGGGCTCCATAGATTTAAGTCAACCCTTTTGGATCAGTTTTCAAGGTAGAATTACCCACGCATTTTAATGGGCATAGTGGATCTTAACTACCATTTTTATATAAAAAAAACTATGGTGGGACATATCACATGAAGCAATGTAGAACTTGTCATATGGGTGCTTCATTATCATAACCATTTGTGCCAATGAACGGTGTGGATGATCTATTATTCTGGAAAGGGAGGAGAGAACCTGAACATGTGTATATCATCAGGCCGCTGCCCACCTATTAACCAGAAGAACACGTGTTGGTATGGACCAATTATTCATGATTTGAGCCGTCCATCAGATGCGCTATCCTCTTATATATCCTCTGGCCTAAAAGATTTGGTGGGTTGTGTTGGCTGCTTGGTTTGTTTTCAATTATAATGCAAGTGTGCCAAAATTAATACAATAGCTCAATTCAAATTGATCAACTTTGACCTCAAGCACCAAAATAATTAGATACATCTAATATGAATGCATATGACTAACTTTTGAGAAAATCAATCGCTAACTTAGCCACTTGTAAAATTTGATAACGATTAGGCGATGGTCAAATACTCAAATTGTAGGATTCTTCCTTCCAAAGATTAGTTATTTTGTGCCTTCCATCAGAAAGGACTTTCAGAATACCAGTGCAAATCAAATAAAAGAAAAAACTCACAATCGGTCATTAGGAGCAGCAACAAAAATATGTCTCTTGAAAGAACTGCTTGATATTGGATAAAAAATAAATCCAACTTATGAGTGTAGGCTTGGATTATACTAAAGATTATAACTACTCTTAGGATGAGTTGAGATAAAGTAAATTGATAGTTTTGTTTGTTTGATGTGAAACTCATTTTTTTTTATTAATTTCATCTATTATTTATAGAGTTGTACAAATTTTTCTTTCATTATTGCGACGGTTACATTAGTTGAAAAGCTTTTTTTAAAAGATCTTTCTCTTATCTAAATTCTTCTTTTGTTACGTTTCTCTTTACGACAATTCTACTTCTAAACACCTCTCGGCCGCTTACTTCCCTTTCGTCGGCCAAGGTTTTGTTTTAATTGTCACTAGTCGCCTTCTATATCTTAAACAGCTTGACTGCGCTTCATGTATATCCACCATAACCCTTCATCAACCATATGTAGCCATAGTAAAAAATCAGGCCGGTCAAACAGTCATGTGAGGTATACTGTCCCGTTGCATGGAATTCCTTTTGGCTCCTTATCACTTTTTCTGCCCATGTGCGGCCCACCTGATGACTGGACTGATCTGATAGACTGAGTATATTTGATTACAATCCAAAAACAAGGCGTGATAGAGCGAACCCGAGAACATTGGAAATGGACAGAGGTACAATCCAAAAACCGGATATGTCAGAATAAACCCGAGAAAATTGGTAACGGGACCGCACATTTAACAAGCCTCCCCAACAACAACTTCAACGGTCAACCATAACCTGACCTGTCTTGACTCGGCCAGAGTCGATATGTGACTCGAGAAATCTTGCCCTACTCCTATACATACCTAGTTCTCTCAACCTAGTGACCAGCTGGTTATTGAACAGTACATGTCGACTTGTGTTAACATTTAAATAATAATTAATACTACATTATATATATATGCTTGTTATTAATAGTCATTGGTTTATGCTTTTAATCCAATGACTATCGTTCTATGTGCATGGTAGTAGTACAATGAAACTTAGCCCACTTGACCATTTCTCTTTTTACACAATTTTATAAAACAATGTTACCAGATTAGGTTGGTAGCATGGTATATGGTCCTTTTTATCAGTGATATCTCCAACATTATGATGGCTTTATATAAGTAAAAGAGGCCCTGGACACCCAATCTGACTCCCCAACACAATATTAGTGTCTACCAAACAAGCCCTTACATTTTTATTTTTTTTATTAGAGCATAGGGCTGTCAATGGGCTGGGCTTGAGTTGGGCAAAATAAAAATTTTGAATAGGCCCAGCCCGTAGGCTAGGCCCAAACAGTTCAAGAGTCGGGCCAAAGCAACCAAAGCCCAGCCCATTAACAACCCTAATAAAATGGTAAAACAATTCGGCACGTGTCTCTATACTTACCTAATTTTACCTTCCTTTAGTACTTCCAATCATTTAAATACCTCTGTTGTCCCTACTTAACTCTATTTTTCTTACCAACTTTCAATTTCAATGCAACTACTACCCTCACCAAACTCTTATTTCCTTCAAATAATTTTAAGAAGAATCTCAACCATTTATCTAGAGACACGTGTCGTTATTAATTTAACTTCTCAAATTACTTCTTTACTGCACGAGTATATATATTTCAACTCTATAAATAAATTACTGATAAACTTTGTTCTTCAAAACGACTCTAAAGTATATATGTTTAATGGAATTTGAATATATTTCATTAAAAGAAATGAGTTGGGTAATTGCTTGCTTTTAATTTTCGGTTTAGAAAATTTTATTTTTATTTCCTTTTTACACACATATAAAACCTAAGATTAGAGAGAAAGATCACGTATTATGTAACCGAAGATTTCTATACAATCATAAATTATATTACTTCTTTAATAATTTTATAATTTTAAATCACAATTGCTAACAATATATTTTAGCCTCAATTACAAACTGAGGTTAAAAGTGTTTAATTTTTTTAAAAATATTTGTTTAAATAAAACTGTGCATGTTTCATTGTTCAACCTGCATAATCATTCATTTTTCATTTAATCCAATCATTCACCGAAACATAAAACAAATTATAAAAACACAATTTACTAAATATAATATTTTAATTAAATTATTATAAATAATAAAATCTTATGTATGAGCTTCACTATATAATTATGAAAAAATGACAAGAAAGAAACCACATTAATTATTCTTCTCTTCAACTGCAGTTCTCAACCTCGAGTGTGTTTCTATGTAATGAGATAGCTTGTGCAAATGTAGCTGTTAATTCACATATGATGACCTCTACATTGAAAATATTGCTCGAAGTTAGGGATATTGTCAATGAGCTCACAATGTCCCACATCCGTGCTATCGTCTGCTCCATCATCTGCTGTTCCAAATGCTCAATATATCACACGCTCCATCATTCGCTCTTCTATTATATGCTCTACCTGCTCGTTCATCTGACATCTCAACTCCTCAATCTCCCTCTACAATTTGTTAAAATTGTGAATTTCGTATCCTATAATATGAAAGTTATGAGACTTAACTCCATCACGGGGATCCGACCGAAATGATCCTATCCCAACATTTAGGATGAGATATTGTCACTCAGGTACCGGGCGATCTCCTGTATCATCTCTCCTGTAGTTGGGAAATCATTAAAAGAGTTGTTCGCTATTATAATTTAATGAAACGTGTGATGTCACGTGAATGATACATGTAGAGGTACATGTAGGGTCAAAAGAGCTCTACGAAGACATTAGTATAACTAGCTACCTTTTTTCAAGAAATAACTTTTAGGTCCAGTGGGATAATGTACAATATGGATAGATGATTCCAAATAGTATAATACCTCCCGGAATTACTTGCATATTTTAACATCTATATATTGTATATAAAGAGAAAAAAATTCACTTCATTTCAAGGACATTTACATTTCCTCATGCTTTTTCCTTGTTGTTTTGTAGGTAACCAGCTTTCTCTTTGCCAATTTCAGTGCACGCATTTACTTTACGGTTTTCAAGTTCAGTAATTGTTTTTCTCATAGAAAGCAAATCCAACAACTTCCTCAATAATACTTCAAACAAAATGCACTCTTTTGTTGGTTTTCTGAGGAAGATAAGCATGGAGCTCATAATACAGTCGGCAGAGAATTAGGGGCAAAGTTTTAAGTACCATCCAAAACTAATACATATACCAAAACGTACCCCATGAAAGGTCTTAATGTATCGGCCCTTTATCGGACCAAAATAGCTCAATATGGGGAAATACATAATGGTATCAGTTGTGAACAATACGTCACGCAACAAAAATGATTTCAAACCTTGACTAGGGGTGTAACATGTTGGATCCTTACTCTTGCTCGGGTGGTAGACTCTCGGGAGTTTCAACACCCCGGTCAAGGATTCGAGTATCCATGGGTGGTGAAATTCCACTAGTGTGAGTGGTGGGGGGTGTGTGTGCGTGTGTAACAAAAAAAAAAAAAAAAAAAAAAAGGGGTGTAATATGTTGTTTAACAGATGTCTCCAATTTTGGATTCTAATATCCTCGACTAGTCGAAGGTTATGCAGACTGCGCGTGAACTGTGTAAATTTGAGGCGGTTTCTAGACTATTCCAAGTCGGTGCGAAAGTGAAGTTTCCTAAACTACAAATAGGAGTCGCTATGGCCTTTCTAAAACATTCTAGGGCTTTCTAAAGGGTTTTAAAGGGTGTAGAAAGGGTGAGATTCAAGCTTGTTTGAATCGGGTAAGTCTTCTCTTTTTGTAATTTATGCTTTCATAGTGGATTTCTTTCGCTTTGTGCTGTGGTTTTTTCCTGAAAGAGTTTTCCACGTTAAATCTTTGTATCTTCTTGTGTTTGCTTGGTGCTCTTGGATTGCTATCCTAGATCCATAATTGTGTGATTTCGTAGCATAAATCTCAACAAATGGTATCAAAGCAATCGTCGAGGCACAAATCTAAATATAAAAAATTAACAATAATGGAAAACGCAAAGTTTGATATTGAGAAGTACTCAGGCAAAAATAATTTTGAGTTATGGAATATTAAGATGATTAGTCTATTAACCAAGCAAGGTGAAGCTAAGGCTCTTAAAGAGCGAAAATCTACCATGAAAGATGAAAAATGAGAAAACCTTGATGGCAATGCTTTAGTTTCTATCCGTTTATGTCTCACGGATGAGGTTTTCTATAATGTTTTGAGGGAGAAAACTGTGGCTAGTTTGTGGGTTAAGTTAGAGAACATCTATGCCAAGAAGTTCTCTGAAAATCGCTTACACTTGAAGCTATAGTGTTATACCTTCAAGATGGCGGAGGGCGGAGATATGGAGGCCTACATCAGCAACTTTAATAAATTGATGTGTAAATTGTTGGATATGGAGGAAGTCGTTAAAGATGAGGAATATGCATGTATATTGCTGAATTCTCTTTCTACATCATATAGGTCATTCAAGGACACAATGTACAGCGCAAATAAAACCTTAAGTGTCGACACCGTTATCTCAGCCCTTCAAGGGAATGCCATAAGAAAGCTAAACGACGACATGGGGACATCTTCCGATGCACTGATTACGAGAGATAAAGATTCTGAGCTAGATATATAATCTTCAAGGCCTTGATCTAAATCCAAGGGCAAGGGCGAAGAAAAATTAAAGTGTTGGAACTGTGGGATGTCTGGACACATGAAGAATGATTGCAAAAATCTCAAAACAAAGAAAGAAAATTCAACGGCTTCTTCCAAGGAGGTCAATGTCGTCACATCTGATGAAGAAACAAGTGGTGGTGATGTTCTGTCTGTTTTCATGATTGGTCACTTACATGACAATCATAAAGACGATTGAATACTTGATATAGGAGCATCATATCACATGACTCCTCATCGGAGTTGGTTCACCAGTTACAAGGAATGCAATGGTGGACAAGTTTTTATGATCAATGACAATGCCTGTAATGTTGTGGCTATTGGTACAGTGAACATCAAGATTTTTTATGGGATAGAGCATACCTTGACTGATGTTAGACACGTTCCTAATATGAAGAAAAAATTGATTTCTCTTGGTGCATTCGAGGCTATAAGGTACAATTTACTGGTATTGATGGTATCCTTAAAGTTTCAAAAGGGGTACTCGTGGTTATGAGAGCGCAAAGGTACGAAAACCTTTACAAGTTGATCGGGAGTACTTCTACAGGTGGAGCGGTAACAACTATTACAAATTCCACGTCTCTACATTTTTGGCATGCTCGTCTGAGCGACATGTACGAGCGGGGCATGAAGGTACTTTCTGATCGATGTTTGATTCTAGCTTTTAAAATTTTTTATTTAGATATATGCAAGCATTGTATATATGGTAAACAATCTAGATTATCTTTTAAATTTGGAAAGCATGTATGTAATGGAGTACTTGATTATGTGCACTCTGATGTACTAGGGTCATCGCTAGAAGTTTCCATTGGGGGTCGTCATAGTTTGTTTCATTCATTGACGACTATTCTAGAAAAGTTTGAATTTAATTCATAAAACGTAAATCTGAAGTTTTCACCATATTCAAATAATGGAAGGCAATGATAGAAAAATAGTCAGAGCGAAAAATAAAGGTTTTAAGGACCGATAATGATGGAGAATTCACTTCCACTGAGTTTAATGAATATTGCAAGGATGAATGGATTATTAAGCACAACACAGTGCACTACACATCCGAATAAAACGGTGTGGCCGAGCGAATGAATCGAACTCTCTTGGAGAGGGCCCGATGCATGTTAAGTAATGTTGCGTTGGACAAGGACTAATGGACTGATGCCATTAACACGGCTTGCTATTTGGTGAACCGGTCTCCTTCTACGGTAATTGAATGTAAAATCTCAGAGGAAGTATGAAGTGGTCATAAGATCAACTACTCAGATCTGCGCATATTTGGTTGTGAGGCTTACTTTCATGTACTGTCAATTGAGAGTGATAAGCTAGACCATATAGTTAAAAAATATATTTTTGTTGGCTATGGTATTGGTGTGAAAGGTTACAAGTTATATGACAAGGTCACATGCAAGGTCATCACTAGTCATGACGTCAGATTTGATGAAAGCTCCCTATTCCACAAGAATGATCAAGAGGAGCAAGAGGAAGCAGAAAGGTCAACCGTAGACGTCCAGATTGACATGGATGATACTTAGGAAGAGACAGATGCACAGACAGAGGTACATGATCAGGTGGAGCAGCCACCTGTGAGAAGAAATTCACCGTATGATCATAGGTTACCGACAAGGTACAGGGATGACTTTAAAATTGCATATGCCCTCATTATAGATGAGGGGGACCTGTCTACTATTCAGGAGGCTTTTGATGAGCCTGATGTAAAAAAGTAGAATGTGGCTATGGACGATGAGATGGACTCGTTGCACAAAAACCACACATGGGAGCTGATGGAGTTTCTAGTGGGCCGAAAAGTGATCGAATGCAAGTGGTTATTCAAGAAGAAACGGGATAAATATAAAGCGAGATTGGTAGTGAAGGGTTATACTCAAAGAGATGGAATCAACTTCACACAGATATTCGCGCTGGTGGTTAAGTAGGTGTCTATCAGATTCGTGTTGGCGCTGATTGCCCAATACGATCTCGAGCCGGAATAAATGAATGTCAAGACTACATTCCTGCACAAGGAGTTGGAAGAGCAGATTTACATGAAGCAATCAAAGGGCTACGAAGTTAAAGGGGCAGAGAAAAAAGTTTGCAGGTTAATGATGTTGTTGTACGACTTGAAATAGTTGTCTAAGCAGTGGTATAAAAAATTTGATTATTTCATATTGAGTCATAAATTTACTCGGAGTGAATACGATCACTGTATCTATTACAAAACACTGAGTAATGACAAATTCATCATCCTAGTATTGTATGTTGATGATATGTTGATCGCCAGTCATGATATGTCTGAAATTAATGTACTGAAGACTCAGTTCTGAGGAACATTCAAGCTGAAAGATCTGGGAGCTGCAAAGAGAGGGTTCTCGACATAAATATTCATAGAGACAGGAAGAGGAGCAGGCTTTGGTTATCACAGGCAGAATACCTTGAAAAAGTACTGATCAAGTATGAGATGGACATACAGGCAAAGCCAATGAGCGTTCTCCACACGGCTCACTTTAAGCTTTTCTCAGAACAATGTCCTAAATCAAATGAGGAAAAGCATGTTATGTCTCATGTGCCTTATTCGAATGTGGTTAGCAGTTTAATGTATGTCATGGTCTGTACGAGACCAGATATTTTACAGGCAGTCGGTGTCGTGAGTAGATACATGTCAAACCCCGGCAAACATCATTGGGAAGCAGTGAAATGGCTACTTTTATACATTCGATGTATGAAAGACTATGTCTTAAGTTTTGAGAAGACAGAGACAAAGTTGGTAGGGTATGTGGATTCCAACTACACAGGCAGTGTGGATTCCAAAATGTTAACTTCAGGTTACTCGTTTGTATTAGCGGGTGGAGCAATCAGTTGGATGTTAAAGCTTCAGTCCTTGGTAGTTCTTTCCACGACTGAAGTAGAGTATATGGCAGTGACAAAAGCGTTTAAGGAAAGTGTTTGGTTGAGATGCATGATAAATCAGTTGGGGCTTTAGCAGGAAGTCGTGTCGGTTAATTGTGACAGTGAAAACGCTATAAATTTAACTAAAAATTCTGTTTATCACTCTCATACTAAACATATTGATGTTCGTCACCACTTTATCCGACAGGTGCTTGTGAAAGGAGGCGTAACACTGAAGAATATTCACACCAGCGTGAATCTAGCAAACATGCTCACTAAGGTCGTTCCTACAGAGAAGTTCAAGTTTTGTGCAACTTCTCTTGGCTTGGCGATGACATAAAAGAATGACAGAGTGTGCACGAGGAGCGTAGATTGAAGCTATGATGTGATCCATAGATAAGAGAAGAAGTCAAGAAACAACACGGTTAAAAATTGAAGGCATGGTGGAGATTGTTGTTAAACAGATGTCTCCAATTTTGGAATCTGAGATCCTCGACTAGTCGGCTCGACTAGTCGAAGGTTATACAGACTGTGTAAATTTGAGGTGGTTTCCGGACTATTCCAAGTCGGTGCGAAGGTGAGGTTTCATAAACTATAAATAAGAGTCCCTAGGGCCTTTCTAAAACATTCTAAGGTTTTCTAAAGGATTTCAATAGGTTTCTAGGAGTTCTAAGGTTTCAAAGGGTGTAGAAAGGGCAAGATTCAAGCTTGTTTGAATCGGATAAGTCTTTTTTCTTTGTAATTTATGCTTTCATAGTAGATTTCTGCCACTTTGTGCCGTGGTTTTTTTCCCGAAAGGATTTTCCATGTTAAATCTTTGTTTCTTCTTGTTTGCTTAGTGCTCTTGAATTGCTATCCTAGATCCATATCTGTGTGATTCCGCAGCACAAATCCCAACATAATATACAAACAATAAAATAACAATACCTATTTTTCCTGAATGATAATCAAATTTTCCATTAAAGAAGATCAAAAGGCGTTAAAACAAAGGGAAAGAATTGCCGAAACAAATCAATCTATGCTCAGACGCCTCTTTTGGTATTACAATAATTGGCCCTACAAAGCAAAGTGAAAGCTCTCTAATGCCTCGGCAATCACAAGAAAACATACATTTTGGCCAAAGCACCAAAAATTGCTCCAATCGATCAAACCTAACCATCAACTGACGGTTGAAAATGCAGCGAAGTGGCCCCGTGCAGTAGGCAGAAGTCCAATTTGAGTAATTTCTCGGCTAAGGCAATCTAAATGAACTTAGATGATTGGCTAAGATCACTTCCACGAAGTAATTCTAACTAATGTATCCATTATAAAAATTTTTTTTAAAAAAAAAAAAAAAAGATAACCCGGCTTTAAAACAGGAGCCTCTACTCATCAGGCTAGCCCCCATCTATGAAAAATGGGCTTAAAAGGGGATTGACCATTGATCCATGAACACATGGGGCCACCTGATAAGTGGACTAGAGTACTGATTTTTGAGATCCCCACATATGCTTGTGCAGGTTCTAGTAGAGAAGTGTGTGTGGGATTAGATGGGACTCATGGGATATACCACCTCCATCTCCCTTATCAGATGATGCTAGCAGATGGGGTGGCTTCCAAATGGACAGTTAAAACCAATGGCCCACATTTAATGGGGCCCAGTGGGACACCTTGAATAAACTGATAGTGAAAGTTTTTTGAGTTATTTACCGAGTGATTCAAACCGTTCATCTGGTGGCCCCAAGAAGGATACATGCAATGAGCCAAAAGCACTTCCACCAAAGACTTCCCATTTCATTCGGAACATTGGCTAATACTCTAATTTCAATAGGTCGGGCCCCCACCAACACAAAATGCTAACTCAAAACCAAAAAGCCAATGATGTGTTTGGATTGAGCTTTGTATATTTCTTCAAAATAAAACTAAAATAACACATCGAAAATAAGACCGTTTTTTCTTTGAATCAGCAATAGTAAACTTGGAGCCCTTCTGCCAGTAATCTAAACCGTCCATGCCATCATGGATGGGCCATGGCCTAATATCTCCCCCACCAAATGATCATAGCCATCCAGTTGGCAGATCACAAATGTAAAATTACATCCAAAAGTCTATTTTAACAGTGGCCCAATCAGACAGAAAGTACTGGGATTTCTCCCGTCCAAGACCAGGCCCACCATATGAACGGTTGAGATCACCAGAAGGTGGGGACAACATGGACAGCCTTGTTGGCGGAGAAACTGATCAACCATACTAAGATGATTTGTCAAAATGGATAGACGGCGTCGATAAAACACATTCATCATGGTGGGCCCCACAGAGCCCCGACAAGACCGTCCATCTATTTTAACAGATAATTTTATGGCTTCAACCGAAAAATGAAACAGATACAATGTTCAAATGGACCACACCATAGGAAACAGTTGAATTGAACGTCTACCGTTGAAAATTTCTTGGGGGCCACAGAAATTTTGGATCAAGTTTATATTTATTTTTTTACCTTCATCCATGTCTGTACGATCTTATGAACAGGTTAGATGACAAATAAACATCATTGTTGGGCCTAACAAGGTTTCAACGGTGGATATCATTATCCCTGCTGTTTCCTGTGGTATGGTCCACTTGATCTTTGGGCATGATTCAATTTTTGGCTCAACCCCTTAAATTAGATAGAAAATTGAATGGACGGTGTGGATAGATCACATACATTCAAGGTGGACCCAACTGAGTTTACTCAGTACCATAATACTGAGTAACTCAGTACGCAATCCAATTTCATTCGTCCCTACCTAGTTGGCCCTAAAAAGGTCTCCATTGGCACTAGTCCTATAGGGCCAGCCCCCTAGGTAGCCATATAAGAAAAAGTAGCACACTCAAAGGTTGAAGCACTTTGCAACTAAGTAACAAAATCAAAGGATCAGAATGCTAGTAAGACTCTTTTGCAATACTCCCTCCATCTCCATTAATCTCATCAAATAAATTACCTCAGGTACCTAATTCAACACGGGTAGGTAATGCAAAAGGCTTGTAAGCCCTACCATGATGTATATGTCTCATCCACTCCGTCCATCCACTTTATGGGATCGTTTTAGGGCATCATCCAAAAAATGAGGTAGATCCAAATCTTAGGTGGACCACCCCAAATGAAACAGCGGTAATTAAACACCCACCGTTAAAAACTGGAAAAGCCCTAGGGGCCCACAATAATCTATATGTCTCATCCACCCATCCATTAATCATTTTAGGGCATGAGTCATCAATACAGAAGGATCGATAGTTTTCTGAAAAAAAAAATAACAAATAAAATAATTTTAGGGCATGAACCTCAAAATGGGATAGATCCAAATCTCGGGTGGACCACACAACAGAAAACAATGGTAATTAAACGGCCACCGTTAAAAAACTTCTGCACTATTACCTGGGAATGTTTTTTTTTTTTTTCTTCTTCTTCTTTAGGAAGGATTTAATTCTTACTTAGTTGGAAGAGTTTACATCTGTTCCTAAAGAAAAAATATCATTGTTTTGTAACAGTGAAATTATAATTTTATGGTGGAACAATCAAGGAGCTGCTTGGACGTACTGTTTTTTTTATTAAGATGCTTAATTCACAATTTCCAAATACATAAAATTTCATACTAGGAAAATGGGTTTCAATCTCGTAATTCACAATCTAATTTTGAATTGAAAAAGGAACCAAAGACCATTAAAGATCTTTGCTGGAATGGTTCAGAAATGGATGTTATATTCTTATGCTTGATTGAATGGTTCAAAAATCAATGTGATTCTTAGGCTATGCTCCATCAACGTTGGTGCTTGTAATTTGTATGAGTTGTATGGTGTGCTACTCGTCTAGTTCTCAATTTGTGAAGTTGAATACTTAGATACCATATTCCATGTCTTTACACCCTGTGGACAATCCCAACCATTCTATCAATGGTCTTCAAATTAATAATTATGAAAAGTAAAACAACCACCACAATATTCTATGTGAAAAAGTCCACTAATTGGATTTATAGGATCTTCCAATTCCAAGTCATCTTTGAGATAAAGGTTATTCACCGTGCATCCCATCACATAATGTGGACCCATTAAGAAATTTGGTTGAATTTGAGTCTCACCTTTTGATCTCACTTAAAAATCGAGTCTAATCAAGTTTAAATTGGATACATGAGATGGACATGTTAAAGTTGCATTGGGTCTGGAGAAAATAGTTAAAATCAAATATACTTAATATATATATATATATATATATATATATATATATATATATTATATATATATATATATATATATTGATGATTCTACCAACCAAATTAATTTAGTCTCCTAAACCACGCGTGTAGGAGAGCTCGTTAGATGCCAAGCCAAAGCCTAGCTCATTCTTTCTCATAGGTTGTCCACATAAAAGTCCACAATGTGATTTTAGCTCTTAAAATTAAATACATTCCATTTTCAATTAACTTTCAGTTTTAAAGTTGTTAAATAGCATACCAAACTCTAATTCAAACCTTAAAAAATTGTATGTACAAATGGATACAAAATTACATGCAGTTGTATCTAAACACCCTTTAAAACTTTGCAAAATTAATTGGGCTTATAATCCCAGTTGAATGCTTCGGAACAAAAGCTCGAATATTTGGATGGATCGACCTACCATCTCTCTTTAATATTTGGAAATAATCACATCCGTTCATTTTTACACTTTATATTGACGAATGTGAATTTCTCCAAATGGATGATGTTGTTTATTCACATTTCACAGAGGACCTTTTTGGATCTCATGTAGCATTTATTGATTCAACCATCTTCTTTTACTTTCACCTTATTTATGATGATTCGTGTGTATTTAAAATGATCCATATAGCCAACTCTCTTTAAAAGATAGAGGAGGTGCAATTGGATTTGAGACCTGGAGAACGATTATACTCTTATCTGAAAAAGAAAAATAAATAAACTCACTATAAATAATTAAAAGTAATCTAATTAAACGTAAAATGACAAATTGGATTGGTGGGGCCAATCTAAAGCCCAGCACAACCCATGCTATACTGAATTAGTCTCAAGCTGGTCCATGTCCACTATCAAACTACTCAACAAAACAGTGTTTAGAATAATAATGGCGGTTATGGGTGGGGTGACCTTTTGGTATGGCATGCATGGCCAATAAATTTCCAGGTTAGCCTTTATGCCGCCTTTATACCAACCAGACTTCACTTGTATATATCTTATTTTAGATGTATTATGAGAAATATCCAGTGATCTTACTTGAAAAAGCTACAAGTTAAAACAATTTTATAATTTAATATTCTTTTAAAATTTAAGTTAAAATGGAAATAAGACTCGTTAAGGATCATCGTATTTATTATTATTATTTTTTTATTTTTTTATTTATTTTATTTGGAAAAAGGCTGCTAGGGCCTTGATTTCATTTCAATCTGCCTGAAAATATACATTCGGGTATGCCCAAGAAATAAGAACTGGGCCAACCTATCATAGCTCCCAAAAAGGGAGAGAAAACGAAAAAAACTACTAAAAAAAAACTCCTAATTAACAGAAGGAGAAAAACTAACACTCTGTAATAGCATCCAGCCCCACCTTATCAAGAATAGCAGCCCCTTAACCTCAGGCGGAATGTCAGCCAGCAATGAGAAAGAAGAAGAGGACTAGGAGTCGGAACCTACCCGGGCCAAATCGTCAGCCAGATAGTTGGCCTCCGTGAAGGTATGCACAAAACAGGTCTGGCCAAAGTGTCAGCTGGATAGTTAAGGATCATCATATTGTTTGCATATGTTATATATATGTACTTGTAGTGCGTGTTCTTTCCATGAGTGTCAGTTTCCTCCCATACCTCAATAACTTTTTATAGATTTTTAGTGTATACATCCTATGATATTAAAAAAAGTTTGTTAAATTAATTAATTGAATATAACAATATTTGTCTCCATTAATAAATCTAACATAAAATATATAAATTAAATATGATTTTTTTTATAGAGAGAGTTAAGAACTTCACCTTCATGACTTTCATACGAAGCAACAATCACTTTACAACAGAAATTTTATAACTGCATCTTTAAGTAAGAGAATAACTCAATAAAAACCACACAAAACATATGCATCAGCCATAAAATATGTATGATTAATGTAGATGGTTTTAGAGTTACTTCCTTATGATTTGACCATACACATGTATGTAAGAGTGTTTACTTTAATTATTTGTATTCTTAATAAATCACTCTCTTATCCTATAGCTAAAATAGTTTCAAATCCTATTAGTCTTTTAGGTAAAATGAGAGTTCTTTCCAAACTTATTTTTATCTAAGCAATCACTAATAGTATATAGAGAACTCTAAAAACTTTTTCTTACCCACGTATGCATACTTGAGAAGAAGAAAATTAGAGGGGGTTTCTCTAAGAAGAGATCTAAGATATAGATTGACGCATTGTCTTGTCATTGGTCCAACTTGGCTATGCCTATCAAGCCAAAGTCATTCAAAATATTTATTGCTAGAGTTCTCGATAAGTACTCAGTTATGTGTGTCAGATCTCTACACATAATATCAAAGGGGATTTGTAGATGATCTCAGCAATAGTAACTTATGGGAATGCACATGTCATTTGATGATCTTAGAAACATGTGAGCATAAACCCTTTTAGATCTATTTGCTTAATATTAAATATGCTAGCAGTATATGTGATTGTTTATTAGATATGGACCGTCCATGCTGTCAATCATGTTATATGGACCATGCATGTTACTGTTTGTCAGTTCTGAACCTCATATCACTCATCACGCTATCTAGACCATGCATGTGTATTGTTTTGTACATAGCTACACGGTACACATAGCATTAATTACTGAATAAATATGGTACGGAGATTTTTGAGACAAAGGCTCTGGCAGTGATACGATAATGCCTTATTTGTGGCCAAAACCTGAAAAGGAATTAAGCGACAAAGGCATTGTTGGAAGGAAAAAACATCATTTACATTTCTCTCCAATCTTAGTCAAATATAGAGAAACATGGGGGAGCGTTTGGGCAAGATCTAGCAGTTTTAGATTGATGGAGCCACGTGGTATACGTGTGGTAACTTCATGGTATGTGCTATGGTAACTTCATGGTATGTGCTAATTATTATACGGAAGACATATCATCGATGAGCAAATCGTTAAGGGGTTGTAACGTTCACGCGATTCGTAAGTAAGGGTTCGTAACCATTAGGGTTATGTTAGCACTGAAGCTTGTATGAAAGACTAGTGGCAGGATAAGAATGCATTCGGCAAGGACCAAGTACGATCAAATGGAGGTAAATTGTTATCTTATAGTTGTCACGCCCCAAACTCGGAAAACGGGCTCACAAAATTTTCGATCGCCGAATCCGGCGCCGACAGCCTCCGTAGTACCCCATTCTTGGCTCCTAGCGCCCATACGCCAGATTCCGATCCTGGGATCCTACAATGAGGATTTTCAGTATGAATTTTTTTTTTTTTTATTATTATTTTTTGTATAATTGAGCATAACCACAAGCAATACCAAGTCATAAAACAACATCACCACATATCCACTATATCAAAACTTCAAGTACAATGCGGAAAGGGAAATACAATATAATGAAAGTAACAGAAACTCCAGAAGCTCAGCTGCATGCTCCAAGCTCAACGCTGCTACAACCTAACACCACATGCACGCATCCATCGTGCATAAGCTTATAGAAAGCTTAGAGGGTGGTGAAAGTGTGTGTAAGGCGAGTGTCAAGTGTATAATATCAGAGTAATGCGAAAATATGCGGTAAAACCATGAATGCTATCAGCTATACCAAAGCCATGCGATGCGAGGCCTATGTAGCAAAATGTCATATGCGAGATGCAATACAAGCATGTCAGTACTCATCAAGTACACATATCAGTACAGTTCCTCTCTAGATATCACCAGGGTCTAATACACCTCACACTGACTGCCTCCTCCCTAGCTGCATAGTCAAGCAAGTGGAAGAGGCCACACTATCCTCCTGACCAGTAGTCTGCTAATACCTACTCGGTCGTCGATAGCGGACTCATTCGCGAGATGGTCAAACTTAGTCTAGCTTATAGCTTCCTCACTCAGGCGGATAAGGCCACACCCCCTCCAACCGACCACGACACAGTGGGTGACGCGGCCTACTGGTATTCGGCATTCGGGCGCTCGTGTATCCACTCGGTCTAGACGTTGGAGCATCCCTTAGTACCAAAAAGGTTCTAGGATTTTCACCCAAGGACATCCTAAGTGCCCACAATACTAGAGCCAATATTTTCGGTATCCGATACGATCATCCACGATGTATCTGTGGAGGCCACGGCCCTAATGTCGCTAGGGCATGTAGTGATCAAGTCACACATATGCGAGATGCATGAGTCACATCTTTCAAACATGCAGCAATCTCGCGCGTACCACACACTCATGTCGGGCACTCCGTCTCATATGAAATCCCGTAAATGTCTCAGCCCAACGGCTTATGCTATGATCAAACATTCCTCATATCAAGCATACATATGATGCATATGGGCATGAATCATGGAGTTATACTAAGCATTTTATAAAGTAATGAACTATCCTTACAATGCAAATGGGCATAAACGACCTATACACAACAAGTATGGGCCTATCAATGGGCCCTAAGGAGAGTCATAATGCAGACATTTAACCAACATTATTCTTACAATGTGAACGTCAAACCAACATTGCTCCCAAGGCATGACCTGCCATAAATATCATTACATAAACCATGGAGGAATCTCACATTGCAATGGACCTTAGGTATATCCCATTCGGCCTTAAATACATCCAATGGGCCATATCACATCGGCCTTATGTATATCAAATGGGCCACACCAATTGGGCCTTACTAATGTGCCTTAAGTGCATTACAATGGGTTATAACCCATGGGCCTTGATTACCTCACAATGGGCCTCAACCCATGGGCCCTAATGCATCATAATGGGCCTTAACCCGCGGACCTTAGAATACATCAAAAGGGCCTAATGTCATGGGCCTTATATATGCACCAAGGTGGGCCTTAAAAATGGTCACAAATACATACATACATATATGTGAATCATGTCAAAGGATCAACTAATCCTTACTTCAAATAATAGTGGTGGGACCCACTTGAACCACGGATCTGACTCATTCTTTAGCTCATACTATAAAATGAGCTTTTAAAATGGATGGACAGGTTGGATGCAACACATGCATCATGGTCGGCCCCAAAACAGCCCACCATTATATATATATATATATAATATATATATATATATATATATATATATATATATATATAGAGGAACGCTCAGCTACGCACCGGTTCGCACGTCATTATGTGCGAACCTTTTTATCAACCGTCAGATATGACAAACGGTATGGATGAACACGCTCTTAGCGCGAGCTTGAAAAAGCGAGTTTTATTCTTTTGCATGCCTCTTTACCTTATTCTCGAACTCTCCGACGGATGCGGCAGAAGCCTTTTCACATGAAATTCTTCTGCTAGGATGCTAGGTAAGTCTCACCAAGATGTTACTGATAAATCCACACCGTCCATACATTTTTAAAAATAATTTTATGGTATAAGCCTGAAAATGAGGCAGATCAAAATCTCAAGTGGGCCACACAATGTTGATTGAACTCTCACCATTATAAACTTGCTGGGGCTATCAAATTTTTGGATTAAGCTGATATTTGTTTTTTTCCATCATCTAGGTCTGTATGACCTAATCTTCAGGTTAGATGTCAAATAAATATCACGGTGGGCCCTAAAAAATATTTAACGGTGAGAATCATTATCACCGTTGCTTCCTATATCGTGGTCCACTTGAGATTTGGATCTACCTCAATTTTGGGATAATGCCCTAAAATGATAAGAAAAAAATGGATGGACGGGGTAGATTTCTCAAAGACATTATGGTGGGCCCTACCTAGGTTTCCAATGCGCGAAAGGCTTCCACAGGAAATCAGCCTTTCGCGCTTAGAAACCTGAGTGTTTGAGAAATCAAATCCGTCCATCCGTTTTATAAGATCATTTTAGGACATGCGTATAAAAATGAGCCCAATCCAATACTCAAGTGGGCGAAAACGTGAAGATTAAACTTACACTATTGAAATATTTGTAGGTCACATAATTTTTGAATCAGGATAATACTTGTGTTCTCAAATAATCCCGGTAGGAATGATGTTATGAATGGTATAGATGGCATGTAAACATCACTATTGACCCGAGGAGGTTTCAATGGTAGGAATTTCCCAGCACCTTTTACTTCACTACGGCTCAATTAAGTATTGTATACTGCTCACTTTTGGTCTTTAGTCCTAAAATGAGCTCAAAAAATGGATGAACGGGATAGGTTTCACAAAAACATCATGGTCGGCCCCACCTAAATTAGATTTCCAGCCAACTTAGCAAGATCCCGAAGGACCTGGACTCTTGGAGGCGGATTGCGTACCTCGTTATGGAGGTAGAGGCAGTTACGGACGCGGATTTCCTGCCAAAGCCTTGGGAAGTTCCTGCGCTAGAAACCCAGGTGGGGCCAATGTAATGATTTTGAGAAATCCTCTCCGTCCATCCATTGTGTGAGTTCATTTTAGTACATGAGGACAAAAATGAACCGTACCTAATTCTCAGGTGGGCTGTAAATGTGAAAATTGAATTTCGACAGTTGAAATAGTTGTGGGCCACATAGGCGTTGAATCATTGTAATATTTATTTTTTCAGTTCATCCCAGTATTAATGATGTTATTAACAGTATGGATGACATGTAAACATTACTGTAGAACCAGGGAGGTTTCAACAGTATGAATTTCCCTAGTCACCTTTTCCTTTAGTACGGCCCACTTGAGTCATGGATCCTGCTCAATTTTACTCTCGTAGCCTAAAATGAGCTCACAAAACCGATGGACAGGATAGATTCCATATAAACATCACGGTGGGCCCACCTAGGTTCCCAGCGCAGGAACTTCCTGCGAAAGGCTTTCGCAGGAAATCCACCTCCGGTAGTTACGAGGGGCATGGATCAGGACAGGTTGAGTAGCCAGACTGGCTGCTGAAGTGATGTCACCAAGTTCCGTGGGCCCCACCATGATTTATGTTCTATATCCACGCCTTACATCCATTAGGAGAGATCATTTTAAGGCAGTATTCAAAGAATGAGTTAAATCCAAAGCTCCAACGGACCCCAGCACAGAAAACAGTGGGGATTGACGTCCACCATTAAAAACTTCTAAAGGCTACAAAAGTTTTAGATCAAGATGATGTTTGTGTTTTCCCTTGTTTTATTAATTTTTTAACTTTTGAACAGGTTGGATTTCAAATAAACATTATGATGAGCCTTATGATAGTTTCAGCGGTGGGAATCACTCTCCCCACTGTTTTCTGTGATGGGTCCAGTACAGATTTTTATTTGCCTCATTCTTTGGCTCATGCATTAAAATGATATTTCAAAATGGATGGACGGTGTGGATACAACACATACATCATAGTGGGGCCCACAGAGCTTAGTGACGTCACTTCGGTAGGGACTTGAGTACTCAACTTGTCAATATCAAACTGCGTCCTACCTCTGCCCGTCTCTGGGAACGGGCGGAAGCTTTGAGTGGTCCACATGTATGAGAGCGGATCATGTGTTACTAGGGTAACGGGATAGAGGGTGTTTCCCTAGCCGTGGGGCACACCTTGATGTATGCGTGTGTATCCATGTCGTCCATCAGTTTTTCATGCTCATATTAGGGTCAAAATAATAAAAGTAAAGCAGGTCCAAATTTAAAGTGGACCACACCACAGGAATGAGTGGTGATTGACCTCTAAAAACTTCACGTGAACCATAAAGGTTTCGGATCAAGCTAGTATTTTTCTTTTCTCTTTATTCTTGTATGTGTGACATTTTCAATTGATTGGATGGTAAATAAACATTATGGTGAGACATGGGAAGTTTTTAATGGTGGCATTTTAATGACCACTGTTTCCTATGGTATGGCACACCGGAGAGTTGGATATGGTTCACTTGAGTATTGGATTCGGTTCATTTTTATACGTTTGTCCTAAAATAATCCCATAAAACGGATGAACGGATTGGATTTCTTAAAAACATCACGGTGGGTCCCACTTAGGTTTCCAGGAATTTTTTGCGAAACGCTTTCGCATAAAATTCGCGCTCATTTTTTCGGTCGCGGATTTCCGGCAAAAGCCTTTGTCACGTTGAAAACCTAGGTGGGGCCCACCATAATGTTTTTGAGAAATCTACCCCGTCCATCCATTTTTTCTTACCATTTTGGGGCTTTTTCCCAAAATTGAGGTAGATCCAAATCTCAAGTGGACCACGATATAGGAAGCAGCGGTGATAATGATTCTCACCGTTAAATTTTTTTTAGAGCTCACCATGATATTTATTTGACATCTAACCTGTAGATTAGGTCATACAGACCTGGATGATGGAAAAAAACAAATATCAGCTTGATCCAAAAATTTGGTAGCCCCAGCAAGTTTTTAATGGTGAGAGTTCAATCAACATTGTGTGGCCCACTTGAGATTTTGATCTACCTCATTTTCGGGTTTATACCATAAAATTATTTTTAAAAATGTATGGACGGTGTGGATTTATTAGTAACATCTTGGTGAGACCTACCTAGCATCCCAACGAAAGAATTTCACGTGAAAAGGCTTCTGCCGCATCCGTCGGAGAGTTCGAGAATAAGGTGAAGAGGCGTGCAAGAGAAGGAAACTCGCTCTTTCAAGCTCGCGCTAAGAGCGCGTTCATCCATACCGTTTGCCATATCTGACGGTTGATAGGAAGGTTCGCATATAATGACGTGCGAACCGGTGCGTAGCTGAGCGTTCCTATATATGTGTGTGTGTGTGTGTGTGTGTGTGTGTGTGGGAAAAGGTACAATGCGCTGGAGCTGACTTTAACATCCCATGAGGTCGAGCGGTGTGGGTCCCACCGTGATGCGTTTCGAACATCAACACCATCAGTCAGATGCACTAGCCCATCGTGGGCCCAGGTCTCAAAAATCAAGTCAATCCGTGACTTATGTGGGCTACACCACATACAGAAGTTAAGAGGTGTCATGTACCATTAAACATTCATAATCATTATTTTGGGCTCCCCAAGATGTGGTTAGCAAATCCAACCCACCCATTATGTGTGTCCCACTTACATGAGGGTTCAGACCAAGTTTCAGGCGCATGCAAATCCCAGGTGGGGCCCACCGTCCACGGCAGTGGACGGTGCAATAAAACACATACATTAACGTGGGCTCCACCGTCCGCTGGATGGTGGGAATAAAACACGTACATCACTGTGGGCTCCATGTGGGGCCCACCATAACGTTTACTTTCCATCCAACCTGTTAATAAGGTCGCACAGACCTGGAATGAAGGGGAAAAACAAATTTCATCTTGATCCAAAACTTATGTGGACCCAAAATGGATTTTAATGGCATACATTCAATCCACACTATTTCCTCTGATGTGGGCCACCTGAGCGTTGGAAGTGTCTGATTTTTGGAAGGTGGCCCACCGCCCTGAGGTCCCACCATATGAACAGATTGGATGACAAATAAACATCAAGATGGGGCCCACCACGGCTGGAGCCGTGGGACCGTGCTCGTCCGCCAACACGCAGGACGCCTGCGCATCCTCTTCTCTGACAGCAACAGCAGAAATGTTGTTGTTGTTGTTGTTTTTTTTTTTTTTAAACCAAGTCCCCTGAGGTTTTTCGCGTGTGGTGCCGGCGTCGGAAGCATCCGCCCACCCAATGGACTCTATACTCCATAAGCATTCCGTCAAGCCCAATATTGGGCATCTTTCCAAATAAAGATAAATTAAGTGCGTTTAAATGGTGAAAATCATTGTTTTCTAAGGTATGGCCCACCAGTTACTCGGATCAGATTCGTTTTTCAGCTCAATGGGTAAAATGAGTTGGGGAAAAGGATGGACGGCTTGGATTGAATACATGCATCAAGGTGAGGGCTATGTAAATGGGCCACCCCATAAGCTTGGAAAGAGCTAATATTTGTATTTTCCAAATTCACGTCCTGTGTCCAGGGACGCTGGACGGTTGGACATGGCACATACATTTGAGGTGAGCCTGCTTAGGTGGGCCACCACATGGAGGGTGGTGTTGGTACAATACATAAGAGTGGGCCCCACTTATAGATGGCTTGGATACAATACATGCCTCATGGTGGGGTCCATTCGGGTGGGCCACACAATCACACCAACATCACATGAAGAGGAGAATAAAAGGAAAGAGAGGGAGAGAGATATACACATGTGATGGAGGGACCCCGGCACTATGGGCCCTCCTTGCATCCAATCATACATCAAGTGATAATCAAGGTGGCCATCGGCCACATCTTAGAGTCCCAAGTGAGATTCATACCATTGATCGGTAGGCCTCACTTGGCCCATCATAAAAACATGAAAGGTTTAGCCTAACAAGCACCCACCATTGATCTTCTTAGTCCATTGGAACGCCTATCTCCTTGTGCTTCTCTTTGATGGTGGAAGATGAGAAATGGATGGCTAGGATGGAAGATCTTGGTATGGAAAAGTGGGTCACTCAAACTCTTTTCTCTCTCACATGAAATGCTTGGACGTGTGGTGCTCTTGTTTGGAATTGTGAAGGAAAAGAGAGAGAGAGGTGTGGTGGTTGTAAGAGAGATGTGAGTGATGGGTGTGATGGGTGAAAGGGTGAGTGATGGGTGAGGTGATAGATGTGTTGACTTTTGGGGTTTGCTTGACTTGTGGAAAAAGAAAGCATGGGGGTGCTTTGTACTTGACATGAGAGCGATTGATAGGATTGATTTGATATGTTGTAGAGATTCTCTTGGGATTGCAAATGCACGGCGTTTCTTCGAAATAAACATCGGCTCATATCTTCCGGCTTAGGTATCGGATCGGTGCACGAGTCGCGGCGTTAGAACCGGAGCGACGGTGCGGTCGCAATGATACCGGTCTCGGATTAAGCCGACTCAATTCTACAGGATATGACTTAGGGTCGATCGCAAACATCGGTTATACGTCACAGGTTGCCGGAATTCGACGGGAAGGATCACAGAAGTCGACGGAACAGTACGAACTAGGATACATATCTTACAATAGTTGACAGAATGCGAAGTTGACACTTAGGGAGCAATTATTTTCACAACTTCATCAGAAAATTTATATATCAGCGCAAAGCTGTTTATCTAGTCTTTCGTGACATTTAACTTTCTCCACTGCTTAGTAGCTGTGGAACCCTTAGTCTATAAGATTAGCTCAATTTGCCATTGCCTTAAGTTGAACCGACTTAGTGAGAGCTAATAGTTGTAATTCACTTCCATATGTACCTGTATGTCAAATCTGAAGGAAAACTTTAGCTTTGGGAATAATCCACCTACGCTCATATGCTGGGTCGACAATAGGTTGTAATTTCGGCATTACTCCATCCTTATTTTGTTATATTTTGTTTTAAAATAATATTAAAATTTGAATTTTCAAATTTTTAGTGTTTTCCCTCCACATTTGAAAAGTTGTGGTACTTTTGTGTTGTGGGTTTTGTCCCACATCAGATTTGACAAAGTGAACTATCTTGTATATAAGATAGTCTTTTTGCCTAGGGCTTGTGCCCCTTTCAGGGGGCATGTGAATTTGGTCCTGTAAGGGGACTATGCCAATAGCTCTAATCTATACCATTGACCACACACGCGCGTACGCGCGCCGAGCTGAGTCGTGCTGAGCCGAGCCAAGCCGAGTCTTTATCCGTGTGCGCGTGCGCGACTCGACGAGACAGGACGGGCTAGGCTGGGCGTGGGCGCAGGTGCGTGTGCGGGTGCGGGTGTGGTGTGAGTTTACTCGCGTGGGTGTGTGTGTATGGGTACTCGCAGGACTTTATTTGCGAGAGTGTACTTCCACTTGTCCCTTTTCGTTTTAAACCAGAGAGATGCATCCCTTCCGGTTGGTCGCACCTGTTGGGTTTAAACCCAACGGACCTAACCTTTTGTAAAGGATGTTTATACACCACTTCGGAGTCTATATAAAAACTTCCGATTCCAGTTTCAAAATACGAAAATTATTATCTCTCTTGTTAAAACTCTCTCTGATTTGGTTTAAGAATTTTACTGGTTCATCGCTGAGTCAACTCAGCACTTTCGGATTAAACTGCAAGTGGTTCGAGCCCGCGTACAGTGAGTACACCGTTGGGACCGGGTCATAGTCGTTATATCCTAGAGGTCGATTGCGCTGGAAACCTGTTGCACTTGGGACGCTGTCCAAGGGGAGCAAATTCGATTTCAAGCCGAGTAACTCAATCACGCCTCGACTCAATTCAATAAGTTTTTCTTTCTCAAAATTTTATTTTATTTTTGTTCTCGATTTTAATAGTCTTTTTAATTCAACCATATAATCCACATGTTCATCAATACGCTGGTTAGCGAAGCAGTTCATTGCTCTTAACTAGGTAGATCTCGCTTTACTGGTAAGTTTCGTTTTTATGCATCGATCTAGCTTCGACTTATTTCCACTCAATTGTATAATTGTTGTATATTCAAAAGTTTTTAATTTTAAGATAAAAAAGAACTCATCAGAAGAATATTCCTAACTTCTGCAAATCGCATGATATCGCACTTGACAGTTGACTAAATAAATAATTGGTCTTTTGACTATTCGACCAATCTATCTTGACACGTAGTTTCAGTTCGAATCATACCTAATAAATTCTATTGTGCGGACAAATCTTGTACTTGTAGCATATGGCCGAATTCCAGACAAACAGGTTGATTCGTAAAGTGAATAGAATGTACGTACAAAACAAATGGCTGGCGAGCCATTTTGCCGGGCTTCTAAAAGAAATTTGGACAATGTTCGTAGACACAAGTGTGCCATCTTACCACGTGTAAGATGGGCAGGCTACCTGTACACGTGGGATTAATGGACATCATTAATTTGTAACGGTCAAAAACTAATTACGACGGAGTTCTTATCCAAATTTTTAAAAAATATATATATGAAAAGAGATCGGTTCCCTTACAACCCCCGGAGAGTAAGCTAATTATACAACATGGTGTTCAGGGCACATGCATTACATCCAATCCGTGCATCATGTGTTCCCTCACATGTTATGCTTGGTGATGAAATATATTTCCGATCCACAACTCAGGTAGGACACACCACGTAAAATCGTGCCTAAAACCGTTAAAAACATGTGGCATATGGCTCACTTGAGTTTGACCACACACAATCTGAATGGTTTTAATGGTGCGCGTTCTCAGCCAATTGCTCCCTGCAACATGATCCACCTGCGTTTTCTGTAGGCCTGATTTCTTGGCCATGCATCGCTGTGGGCCCCACGCCGTTTGTAGAGAAACCCGGCTTTAGAAAGAAAGAGGCAATTTCCAAATCTCTCTCCAAATCAGGCGCTTGGTAAGATAAAACGCGTGTTGTTTGATACTCCTGCTGAGTGTGAACATTCATGCTCTTACACTCAGAAATTGCATACGTGGCACAATTCATCTCAAAATAAAGTGACTAAACCGTGGGGCCGGCTGTAGATGGATGATAAACCTAGAATCAAATTAACTGAAAGATCCCTAGCCTATAGAAAAAGGTCTGTATGTTGAATCTGGACTGTTGACCATTGATATAGTGGCCGTCCATTGAATGCATATCAACTGGGAGTTAGCACATTGCTCTTAGTTAGTACCCATCTAAAGAGGGGCAGATTATCTATACGGCTTAAAATGCTCCACGTGTACAATATCTGAGTGCATGCATATGAACCGAGCTGCAAGTGTGCGACTCTACCGTAGGGCCCACCTCGATGTATGAATTGTATATCCACGGCGTCCATTTGGTCTTCCCAGTTTATTTTAGGGCATGATCCAAAAAACGAAGCAAATACAAATTTCAGGTGGACCACACCTTAGGAAACAGTTGTCATTGAACATCCACCATTAAAAAATTTCTAGGGACCACTGTAATGTTTGTTGAACATCCAACCTGTTAATAAAGTCACACTGGATGAAAGGAAAGAACAAATATAAGGTTTATCAAAAGATTTTGTGGCCCACCAAAGGTTATCCACTGTTTCCTGTGAGGTGGTATACCTGAAATTTGATTATTACTCCTTTTTATGAACATGCCCTAAAGTAAGCTGGGAAGACCAATGGACGGCATGGATATATATACAATTTATACATAAAGGTGTGCCCTACGGTCAGGTTCGAACCCACATCCCTCGTCCAGCCAAGTCACGCTCATATGAAAAGGGGAATGGATTGCCTGTGGCTGCGACCCGCACAGAGATATACCTGTGCCGGGGCTGTGTTAGGTTCAAAAAATGTACTTGACAAATCTACTCCGTCCATATGTTTTGAAAGAAAAAAACAAGGTCAGGATTATAAAAAAAATATAAAAAAAGACATGCATATCCAAAACTCAGGTGGGCCACACCAACAAAACAGTGGGAACAAAATCGTCCACCTTTGAAACCTTCCTGGAGCCGACCATGATGTTTATATGCTATCCAAACCGTTCGAGATCATTTCGTGACTTCAGACTAAAAAATACGTGGATGCAAAACTCAAGTAGGTCACGCGAGAGGGAAAATTGGGGAAAGAAATTTCTTTCCTTTGAAACCTTCCTGAGATCCACCTTGATGATTATATGCCATCCAAACCGTTTATAAGGTCACTCCCAATGGGATGAAGTGAAAACACCAAAAATATAACCTGATAAAAAACTTTTATGCCTATAAAATTATTTCAACGGTGCTCACTAACTCCCCACTGTTTCCTATCTTATGGCCCACTTGAGTGTTAGATCCATCTAATAATTCGTCGCATATACTGAAATGAGCTCACAAAATGGATGAACGGGGTGGATTTCTCACAAACATCGCAGTGAGCCCTACCCAGCATCTTGCGCAGAAACTTCCTGCGAGAAGCTTTCGCAGCAAATCCACGTCCGGTGAGTCTGGGGTCTCACCGAATCCACTCCCAAGCTTTCTAATTGAGAATTTGAGAATCTGATAGATGTCGGATAAAGCTGCGAAACCATGCAACTGATATAACTACCAATTTCTATTTTCAAGTTTACTTCGTAGCTAGTTTCCTGTTTTGAAAAGGAAAGTTCCCGTGAGAAACTCTTCCTTTGTATGGGGCTTCTACGCACGTGAACTTATTAGTTACCAGAAAAACCCACGTCCTCGACATACGCGTTTTTATATCTTCATCTCTATAAATACATTCTATCGTCAGCTCTCACTTTTCACCTCTCTTCATCTCTATTAATACATTCTATCATCTGCTCTCTCTTTTCATCTCTCTCTTCATCTCTATTAATTTATTCTATCGTCAGCTCTCTCTTTTCATCTCTCTCTTTTTATCTCTATTTTCTCGATGGGTCTTTCCAAGGTGATGAAAAGAAAGCAACAGCGCTCATTCTTCGAGTCACTTCCACAAGATCTAGTTGTGGAGATTGCGGCTTCTGTAGCCGCTTCTTCATTATCTGATCTTTCTAACATGAAGTTGGTGTATGTTTCTATGCTATGAATTTTTCTTTTCTCATATATCTATGCTATGAATTTTTCTTTTCTCAAAATTACATATCTGACATTGGATTTGATTTTTTTTAATATCTCCTTAGTTGCAAGGATATGCATGAAGCTGCTAGAGATAATTATGTATTTCGGCACGCTTCGATTGAAGCACTGCCCAGAATTGAATGGAGATCTTCCCAAGCTTCCTCATTCTTAAAGCAGTGCGAAGCCAGTGGGAATCCAGATGCACTTTTCAGGCGAGGGATGGTAATTTTCTTTTCTTTCTCTCTTTTAAATTTCTTTAGACACGCAGCACACGTTTATGCAAGAGCCCAGCCAAAACTATGTTCTTGAGAGTATAGAATTTCATAATCATGCTCTAACAGCACATGGCACGTGCGTGCTTTTATGGTCAGCGCCCACATTGACCTAATCCATAGGAAGGGAATTACGTACTGAGTAAAGACTGTGGGGCCCACCGTCATTCATGCATTGTACCAACTCCGTCCATCTGTTTTATCATATAAATTTATGGCTTTAACCCAAAGATTAAGCATATCCAAATCTCAAGTGGACCACACCACCGGAAATGGTGTGAATTGAAGTCTACCGTTGAAAAGTTCTTGGGGGGCTACAGAAGTTTTAGATCAAGCTGATATTTGTGATTTCCCTTCATCCATGTCCGTGTGATCTTATGATAAGTTTGGATGACAAATAAACATCACTGGGGCATTAGAAAGGTTTCAACGGTGGAAATCAATACTTCCACTGTTTCCTGTGGTATGGTCTACTTGAGCTTTTTTTATACTTCAATTTTGAGCTCAACCCCTGAAATGATCTGGAAAAACGGATGGACGGCGTGGATAAACCACGTGAATTCACAGTGGGCCCAACAGAGTTTACTCAGTACGCAATCCGATTTCTAATATACGTGCTATAGATAAAAATCAGGCCGGTGCCTTCGATATGTCGAGTGTGGATTTTCTGTGTTGGAGGCACAGCGATTTCCTGAGCCGTCGCTTCTGATTGGTACACGTCATTGCCATTGAAAAACGAGCTCACAAAACACGTGCACGTTACACTGTACAACTTTATACGTGTGCAACCAGTTCGAGCCCATCATGACTTATCTGTTAGATCCACACCATCCATCAATTTTTTCAGATCATTGTATAATACCAGCCCAAAAATAAGGCACATGTATGATGTACTAATGAGAAACGACGGCACTGAATTTCCCTAGTGCCTTCAACTGAGAGGATTCGCATTCATGTACTGTCACGTCATATGGAAATTAAATCCGTTATTTTGGATCGTTGCCTCATTTTCCCGCTCATGTGTGGCCCACTAGATGACTGGACTGATCTGATGGAGTTAGTATATTTGAAAGTGAATCTTAGCCAGCCTGAGAGTGATTCCTTAGCTCGCTAGCTAGTCAAGATCCCTCCACAGAAGAAAAAAAAAAAACACTGGTTCCAACAGTCAAACATAACCCGACTACCATATATATAATAAATTGATATTAATTATCATTGGTAATCGGATTAAATTTAATTATATGTATCTACAATGTGTTTATTGTTTTCTTTTTTCTCAGATCGAGTACTTCTCTAAGGTGCATTGTCAAGTTGGGGTTGATCTTTTGAAAAGAGCTGCTGATTCAGGCAATTTAGAAGCCAACTATGTATTGGGAATGATACTGATTAGTGGCCAAACATCGTCGTCCGAAAGAATGAAACTTATAAAACATATGGAGAATATGAAAAACAGTGGAATAGACAGATGCCGCACAAGAACGACAAAAATACTTCGTGAAATTTGGATCAACACCATCATCCCTCGGCAGGAATCAACATGCATTGATCCTAAGTGCAGAAATGGAGGTTTGAGAGGATTGCCGAAGGTGGGAGAATGGTCATGGAGTGACCAAGAGGAGAGCTTTTGCTCTCAAGGATGCAAGTGGAACTATGAACTTAATTTATTTTGTAATGTTTTGGTTGGAGTTTAGATGCCATTTTTTGCAGTTAATTTTTTTTTTTTTTTTTTTTTAAAAAAAAAAAAATTTGGGTGATTCATTATTTTCTGTGTTGTGGCCCACCTAGTTGGATTGACCAGATTTCATGGTAGGACTACCTTACTAGACGGGTTGGATGTTGTACAAACATTATGTAAGGCCTCACACAAACTAGTTGAACGTACAGCTACTGGTGTTTGAGCATTTTTCCTGTTTATTTCAGTTTCAATGTTTTTTTTTTTTTTTTTCTTTTAACACTAGCATTGCAATTAATTGAAAGTTGAATGAGAATGTTATATATTTAATTTCAAGCGCCCATATGAAATACAATAATTTTATTAATTATTCCACACATTTTTATGTGACTTGTATGAACAATGATGAGAATGGTCTAGTGCTCTCATAGCACTGTAAGTTCTGGTGCTCAATCAGTCTGAGTTGTCCATTAGGTCCAAAGCACATTTCATAAGTTCTTATCATGCACAAATCACATGGATCAGATTATCCAATCCATCCTAAATGTCGAATTATTATTTCTAGCCATTCTTTTTTTCCTAAGCCATAGATTGGATGGTTAGGATTTGAAAAACAAAAAAAAAAAAAAAAAAACGATACTTTGTGTAAATGATCCTAACCGTCAATACAAAATGCTAAAGATCAGATGTTAAGACTGTCAGATCGGTGGATTTGGCCTTATCGAAAGATGTCTCTGGTTGGATTCCATATCCAATGGATGAAAAATCAGCCTGATGCTCACTAGGTGGGCCACACCTGTATGTTACCTCGGTGATCCATTGATTCAAACGACGTGATCCAACTGATGATGGTGTGATTTGGTTCTGTGATTGATGATTCCTGTAGTGGGCCACTACTTTTGAACCATATGTCGATGCCATACAATTTCACATCTTTGATTGGGATTGAATAGATTACATTTCAGACCGTTGAATTGAAGATAATGTGAAGTGGGTGCTTCAGGGACTTCCTGGAAGCACCACCATAGATATGGGCCATTGTTGTCACATGAATCGAGACATGGTTATCAAGGCACGCAGGCTATGGTGGCCAAGGAACACGAACTTCCCTCAGCGTTGGAAATCTTAGTGGGTCATGTTCCACGTTTTTTTTTACTGGAGAGAATCAAATCAGAAGGATCTGGATCTTATACACAATATACGATTGTGTCCTGATCCCATACACGGTAGTGTGGACCTGTGGGGCCCGCTGGGATGCGTGCATGACATCTATTCCATCCATATGTTAAACCACCTCGAGTTCACTTTTATCTCGAAATCAGCCCGATCAGAAACTCGAGTGGGCCACACCTGAGGGAGAACTTAAACCATCTCTAACACATAAATTCATTTGGAATGGCCCACCTGAGTCTTGGAATGGTATACTTTTTCGATGTGTCCCTTCATCCCAACACGGTCAGCCCCACGAAACAGTTTGGAAGGTTTTATAGGTTGGCCGTCCCTCCCAACTGTTCCCATTGGAATGGCCCACTTGAGTATGGTCTAACATTGAAGGGCACACATCATGGATGGGTTGGATTTGATGCAGGGATCACGTTGGTCCTACAGAGTCAAACACTATATGATCATTTTCCTACATGATTATGTGAAGAGATTGTGTGCATGGTCCAAAATACCATTCTGAAAGATGTGTTGTATTCCCGGATTTCCCTGGGAAATTAAGTCTCTCGCAGGAAGTTGCGGGGTGGGGCACAAATGATGTGAGGTGAACGCAAAACTTAAGTGGATCACAAAATTGGGAAAAGAAATGGCTACCGTTGAAATTTTTATGGGCTCACATTGATGTTTATATACTATTCGAACCGTTTATAAGGTCATTACCACTGGGATAAAGTGAAAATACACCAAATTTAGGTTCAAACAAAACTTTTATGGCCACGAGAATGTTTCAACGGTTCTCACTGAATACCCACAGTTTACTCTCGTGTGGCCCACTTCAGTTTTGGATTCACTTTAGTTTTGGTTGATTGTCCTAAACTGATCTCTAAAAACGGATGGATGGGTTAGATTTCCTAAAAACATGTTGGTGGGGCCCAGCCAGAATAATTAGGCAGTAACTTTATGGGAAAGGCTTTAGCAGGAAATCCGCGTCCGAAGCGGATTGGCTTGTAACGCACAGTGCGAAGACGACGGTTGTTGCAGCAACTCGAGCTCCGGGTTACATGGACGGTTCAAAGAAGATCAAAGTTATATCAACCCCAAAATGATGTATTTATTATATCCACATAGTTCATCCATTTTATGAGATAATTTTAGAGCACGATACTAAAAATGATTCATATCCAAAGCTTTAGTGGACCATACCAGAAATAGTAGCGGGACAATGATTCTCACCGATAAAACATTGGTAGGTACAGTAGACTTGGATTGAAAGAGGATAAACAAATATCATATGATCCAAAGTTTCTATGAACCCAAAAGGGTTTCAATGGTAGACGTTCAATCCCCACAGCTTTTTACAGTATGGTCCAAACTGATGTAAATGGGTAATAATTATTTATCCATTTACATAAGTTTGATTTTTTTTTTTGGCTCAAGCATAATTACCGTGTAAATGGGTAATAATTATTTACCTAAATAATTACCACATATTTTCCATTAATGATGTGACAACTTACTTTTTTAACACTTAAATTGAGAACTTACAACATCAATGTGGGGCCCATTGTGATGTATGTTACTTATCCACGCCGTTCATTTGTTATGACAGCTGAATTTATGGCATGAGCGAAAAAATGAGGTAGATCCAAAGCTCAAGTGTACCACACCACGAAACAACAGAATCGAATACCTACCATTAAAAACTTCTTGGGGCCCTTAAAAGTTTTTGATCAAGATGATATTTGTGTTTTCCCCTTATCCATGTACGTGTGACCCTAAGAACGGGTTAGATGATGAAAAAACCTTAATGTGGGCCTACTGAAGAAAATAACTTTCAATGGTGGACGAATTAAGGCCACCGTTTCCTTTCATGTGAGCCATTTAAGGGTTGGATCTACCTCATTTTTCAGTTCATCCTCCATAATGTTCTAATAAAATAGATGGACAGTGGATATATCATATACATTAGGGTAGGGTCCAAAAATTCAAGTCAACACTTTTGTTTTGATTTTCGAGGTAAAATTACTCTCCTATTTTCAAACAAGATGAAAAAGTAATAATAACTTATTTACCATGTAAATGACTTACATGTATAATGGAAAATCAAAAAGGCCCTAAAAGGGTTTCAATGTAGACGTTAAAGCCCACGGCTTTTTACAGTATGATCCACTTGGTCTTTGGATCCGTCTTATTTTCCGGTTCAAGCCTTAGGACGGCTTGGCAAATGAAAGGACTGTTGTGATATAACACATATCTAATGATAGAACCCATCTTACCTGGTGACGTGAAGAAAACAGCCATATCGATCGTGTGCGGTACACCAGCCAATCCGCTTCCTTTGGACAGGGACGCGGATTGCGTCCTACCCCGTCCGGAAGGTAATCCGTTCAGGCAGGACTCTGTGGGGCCATCGTGATGTAAGTATTTTATCCATGCCGTTCATCATTTTTCTAAGATCATTTTAATGTATCAACCAAAAAATTAGTAAGCAAAGGTCTTAACTGAACCACAAAGTGGGGATTGAACGCCCACCATTAAAAACTTCTTGAGAGTTGGAAAAGTTTCAGATCAAGCTGATATTTGTTTTTTCACTTCATCCAGGTCTACACGACCTTATGAATGGGTTGTATGGTAAAAAAAACATCACGGTTGCCCTTAGAAAGGTTTCAACAGTGAGTGTCATTATCACTGCAGCTTCCTTCGGTGTGATCCATTGGAGCTGTATACCTGATTCAATTTTATTAAACTATCTTAAACTGATATGAGAAAAGCTATGAACGGCTTGGATAAAACACTTACATCAAGATGAGCCCCACGTAGCTTCTGATTACCGTCGGGGCGGGGTAGGACGCAATCCGCCTCCTTTGGACAGGGTACGCGGATTTCCTACGCAAGGATTCTGGTTAGGGCCCACTGCGACGTTTGTGAGAAATACAATCCGTCCAGCCGTTTTTCGATCTCATCATAGAGAATGTGACCAAAAATAAGGCGGATACAAAACTTAAATGGGCCACACGAGAGTAACCGGTGGGGATTTAGTGACTACCGTTGAAATATTTATATGGCCACAAAAGTTTTGTATCCGTCTAAGTTTTGGTATTTTTCACTCCATCCCAGTAAAAACCACCTTATAAACGGTTTGGATGGCATATAAACATCAAGCCAAAGCCTAGGAAGGTTTCAATGGTAAGAATTCCTTTCCCCACCATTTCCTCTTGTGTGGCCCATTCGAGTTTTTGATCCACCTCATTTTCTATCTCATTTCCTAAAATGATATTGAAAAACGGATGGACGGGTTAGATTTCTAATAAACGTCACAATATGCCGCACCTAGAATCCATGGGCAGGAACTTCCTGAAAGCTTTTGGCAGAAATCCGAAATCCGAGGGCCACTGAAATATATATATATATATAACCTTTGTATACGTGTGATGGGTGTTGAATCCGATCGGTCCATAAGATGCGTAATCACATGAAACCTTAGAGGGGTGAATTTTCACACTGATTTAATATTCTAGTGGACCATAACTATGAGAAATTCAAATCAAGGAAGAAACTGTTTGCATATTTCATAGCCCACCAAAGTTTTGGTTCAAAGTAAAAATTTATATCATAAGGTTTCAAGAGGTTCTGCTTCATGTGGACCGTTCAGATTTTCGAGACTCATCAGATATGATGAGTTCTCAAAAAAGTTAGTATGTTATCCGTGCGAACTGGTTCGCAGGTGAGCGTTCCGCTATATATATATATATATATATATATTATATATATATAAACGACTAATGCAGGGTGGTAAATAATTCATTCTGTGTACTTCTCAAAAACATTTGAGCGGGCCCGGCCTACATAGCATCCTTGCGAAAGTTCCATAAGAAAACCGCTTTTTATCTCTCTTTTCTCGATGGGTCTTTCCAAAGTGATGAAAAGAAGGCAACAACAGTGCTCATTCTTCAAATCACTTCCACAAGATCTAGTTGTGGAGATTGTGGCTTCTGTAGCCGCTTCTTCATTATCTGATCTTTCTAACATGAAGTTGGTGTATGTTTCTACTACTTCTTGTTTAAATTTTAAATAAATAAATAAACATATATCTATGTAGCAATTTTACTTTTCTCATAATTACATATCTGACGTTGGATTTGATTTATTTTTTTAAAATATCTCCTTAGTTGCAAGGATATCCATGAAGCTTCCACAGATAACTATGTATTTCGGCATGCTTCGATTGAAGCACTGCCCACAATTGAATGGAGAATATCTTCCCAAGCTTCCTCATTCTTAAAGCAGTGCGAAGCCAGTGGGAATCCAGATGCACTTTTCAGGCGAGGGATGGTAATTTTCTTTTCTTTTTCTATTTTTAATTATTCGTATATACATGATGCACACACTCATGCAAGAGCCCAGCGAAAGCTAGGTTCTTGAGAGTATAGAATTTCAGAATCATGCTCTAACATCACATGGCACGTGCATGCGTTTTATGGTCAGGTGACCACATTGACCCAATCCATATACGTGATTTAGCGTAAATTCAGGTCGGTGCCTTAGACATGTCGAGTGTGGACTGTTCGAAGGCACAGCGATTCGTACGTGCACAGTCGCTTCTCATTGGTACACGTCATTGCCATTAAAAAAAGAGCTCACAAAACACGCTAAATTTCTCTCTGATGAGTAGTCTGCATGTTACACTGTACAACTTTTAACGTGTGCAGCTACTTTGGGCCCACCATGATTTATGTGTTAGATGCACACCATCCATCAATTTTTCCAAATCATTGTAGATTAACTGCCTAAAAATAAAGCACATTCAAAGCTCAATTGGACTACAATGGAGATTGAACAAACTTCCGTTGAAACCTTCTCAGGGCTAACCATGAGGTTTGTTTACCATCTAACCTCTTCATAAGGTCACACATGGTCACATAGAAGTGGATAAAGGGAAAACACAAACATCACTTATGCGGATTTCAAGGGAAAGCCTTTTGCAGGAAGTTACTGTGTTGGGATATGCTAGGTGGGGTCCACCTGATGTTTGTGAGAAATCCACTCCATCCAACCGTTTTCCTGATCATTTCATGACATTACACCAAAAATCAATCAGATCCAAAACTCAAGGCGCTGCACCAGAGGTAAAACTGGGAAAAGAGATGCCTGCTGTTAAAATCTTCCTAGGCTCCACCTTCAGATAATAATGAAACATGGATGGTATCCTCATTTTTTCCTCTCATATGACCGCCTTAGTTTTCGGTTCACCTGAATTTTAGTTTCTTGTCCTAAAATAAACAGGAAAAAGGGATGGATAGTGGATTTCTCAAAAACCTCATGGTGGCCTAATGTAACACCCCATATTTTAATCTAGGGTGTTAGTTTTAAAATTTAAAATAAATAGACAATATTCATTGTATGGCCCACCTAAGCTTTAGAGATTTGTCTATCTTTGGATAGATGTCCTAGTTGGATGTTTAGAATCTAATGGTCGGAGTGGATTCTACAAAGCATCAATGTGGACCCCACTTTTGATTGGTGTGTGTGCACAAATTGTGTGCACACGCAGTGCACTGTATCTCTAGCCCACTCAATTTGGGTGTAACAGAAAGATTCCAGTAGAAGGAAATCTCCCTCTTCCTTTCCCACGTTCCCGCCTAGCTTCGGTTTAAATGGAAGCTTTCTGTTTCAGTTCACTGTGACCCACCATCATGGATCTTAGAGATGATCTGAACCATCCATCCGTTGCAGACAAGAGTTCCAAACAAACCCCAAGTTATCTCGCATGTTAGCTTACTGGTGCCTATGCACAAACTTAAGAGAAAGAGAGCCTACACGAGGAGCGAAGTTTTCCGAAAAAGGAAACCGTATAACTGCCTCGTTGGTGATTCAAATGGGAAACTTTCTCCTTCATTCTCAACCGTCCAATGTAAACGATCCCAGCCTTTCATTGAGGAGCACGAGAACCGCCAGCTGTCCGCCAGTTGTTCGAAATCGTTACTCAAATCTGTTAGTGGAGAGAGAGTGCGAATAGGAAATCGAGATTAAATCCAAACCCTTCATTTTCTATCCAACGGCCTAGGATAGTTACGGCAATGCTATAAATGAGATTGAAATTGAACGCAATGGGTTTTTTTTTCTTCTTTCATCTCTGACATAAACTTCAAAATCTCGACCGTCATCTTCCATGTCCAAACCCACTAATCAAAGGCACTTGGAACTTCGTTTCTTCCATTCCTCAACCTCCTTGGAGATCATCCAGACCTGCCATAGAAAGTAAATCGAAGAAAGAAGTTGGGAGATTGGATCCGCCATTAATGGCGGGTCATCTTCTCCGCCGCATCAGCTAATTTGTCGGCGAGCTGCAGTATTGAGTTTGGATCGAGTCCAAACTCGCTTTCCATTAGCCGAAAAGGGAGGAAAAAGGAAAATAAGAGGAGGCAGAGTAACGGAAGAAAGGAGGAAGAAATAGACGGAAGAAAAAGAGAAAAAGAGGGTGTGTACGGTTGCTGCCGAGTCGAACGGGCCACCAAATCACTGAACTGAGTTGAGCCTAGTGTTGTCGAGTTAGATCAAGCTCTTCCCGAGTCCAGAATCTGTGAAAGTCCACAGAGAGGGAAATGAAAGCGAAATAGAAGAAGAAGAAAGGAAGGAAGAAGATTAGAGATAGAGAAGTGGGGATGATGACAGTGTGTCTCAACTGAGTCGACTCACCGAGTCAACTTCTGAATCACACGAATTGGGACTAGTTTGAGGTATCTTCCATTCATCAGTTCAAGTACAAGTTCAGTTTATGGCAGTAGGTGTCTAAATTGCTTTTGAAGATCTGTTTCAAAACTGGGTTTTAAATAAGCTTGCCATTGAGTCGATTCGGTTGAGTCACTAAATGTGGGTTGGGGCTGATCTGAATTCAGTCTATCCTTCTAACTATATTGATGATAGTCCTTTGGGTTTGGATTCACATTGGCTCATGGAGTTCATTTGCATAATGGATTGCCATCGAGTTGTATCGAATTGGATCGACTAATTCAGGTTGAGATCGAGAGGCATTAAGCGGACCACACATCAAAGATTCTCAATGGAGTTGTTTGCGGGCGAGTTCAAGGAAATTCGAGTTGATTTCATTTCTATCTTTTGAGAGGTGAGGATGCACCCTTCAAGCTTACTTTCATTATAATAGTTAATTTAATTCTCTTTTAAATTAATTACCTAATCACGTTAATGAATATTTTACATGTATGATCGAGTTACGAATTGTTGATTTTCGTTTTAGGATGACTCACCTTTATATGTGCACATTCATTGATTTGTTTAGCATGTGCATGTAAGTACATCTATTGATTTGTAGAAATTAATGATCTAAATCCTATAAGGTTATGATTTGTTTGAATGTGAAATTATTTCCTATAGTTTAGTTTGGATGTGTACTTACATGTGTATGTGTTTGATAACGTATATGGAATTGATTGTAATGTGGTTTAACACTTGATTGTGTTAAGTTGTAATTGAAATTTAATATTATATATTAGTGAATATGTATATTGGAGTGTTCTCGAGCTAGTGGCCGGTCGTGAATAAATTAAACGTTATGGGTCGTAGATTTACCATCTCATGGAGGATTTGTGTTCATGTAGTTTGTGGATTGTAACATTTGGTGGTGTCCTTGAAGGACTTGGTGCCAATGTGGCATATTGGAAGGACTCTTGTTGTTGGAAGTATATCTGGACTTGTAACGGTAATGTCTACGTGTCGAATCACGAGTGACCACTAGTTGTAGAGATTCTTATAAATGAAATGTCTTAGATTCTTTATTTTACAAATATTATTTATAATCATCTGAGTGTCTTAGAATCTTACTTGTTTGAGTCTCATGAGCCGGGAATGGTGGAATGGGACACTATGCCCGAGCTGTCGGCCTATGCTAGGTTGCGCGCACCCCCCATAGTGACCTTTGAGCTTCTCTGATATTTTGTTTGTAAATTGGACTAATAACTGTTGGGTTAATTATGCATACATGGCACGTGGGCGTTATCGGGTGCCTGGTCGACTGTTTGAAAGACCAGTGTACTGTTCGAACGACCCCTTTTTGTATTTTGAATGGGTTGACTGTTTGAAAGACCCGTTATCATGTATGAATGTGCCAACTGTTTGAACGGTCCATTCATTTGTTCAGCTGGATGTGCATCCCCAGGCTGATTGCATTCATGCATTCATTCATTAATCAAGATTAAGTTGGCGATTGAATATTGGCCGGTGTGAAATGGATGGTATCTTCTTATGTACTGGTGGTATTATCCTATATGTCACTTAGAAAACTCAAATCGTATGATTTTGTATTTGATTTATGAAGATTGCATTGGATATTGTATTCTCCTGAGTTATTTAAATTCCATTCTTGACTATTGTAATACTTAGTAATCTTGGAGGGTATACCTCACTGGGATAGCCATTGACGTTATCAAATCGTATTCAGTTGGTGCAGGTTATGTAAATGGCGTACAGGTTAACTTTAATATGGAGCACGAAGAACTGGATAATCTCGTGACTTTTTATTCTAAAGTTCCTATTTTTTTTTGTAGTCATTTCATTTGAATTTTGAGTCATTAGTTTGTATAAGCCCTATGGGCAACCATTTGTATAAGTCGAGATATATTTTAGAAATTTCCTCCATGTGTGGTTTGTTTGCTTCCGTTGCGATTGCTCACTTATACTTATAAAAGAAAAGAAAAAATTTTATTACTATGAAATGTGGGCTATCCTTGTAAGTTAACTCTTGAGATTTCGGAAAGCGAGTACAAAACTCGGGTTACGAAATCCGGGGCGTTACACCTAACATAGCACACCAGCCCAAAAACTTCCCACCAAAGCCTTTCACAGGAAATCAAAAAGTTTCGAAGACTACGCCCAACTCCTACTATTTCCTACCCTGTAGTCTATTTGAGCTATATATGGGTCTATCTTATTTTTAGGCTCATATCTTTAAAATTATATGAAAAAGGGATGGAAGGTGTGAACCTTAGAAATATATAGGTTGCGATGTGCACACTAAATTTCAACCGTCAATGAATTCCGTTGCTTCTATGAGGTGCGGGAAGAGAGAAGAAAACCGAAAGTGTTGAACACGGGCCATTATAATATATGTGTCAGATCCACACCGTCCATCCATGTTTCATTATTATTTGAGGGCACGAGAGAAAGGCAGATACCAGTCTCAAGTGGGCTACACTATAGGAAACCGTGGGAACTGGATGCCTACGTTGAAAACCTGCTGAGACAACAGAAGTCTCTGATTAAGCTGATATTAATGTCATGCCGGGTATACTGTCACGTCATATGGAAAGTTGGTTATTTTGGCTCATTTGCCTCTTTTTCCTGCTCATGTGTGGCCCATTAGATGACTGAACTGATCGGATGGACTTAGTATATTTGATAGTGGATCTTAGCTAGCCAGCCTGAGAATGATTCCTTAGCTTGCTAGGTGAGATCCCTCTACAGTAAAAACTGATTCCAACAGTCAAACATTTACAACACCAGTCATACATAACTCTGAGATAATCAGAAATATACTGCTACTATCAAGCACACTTATCACCGGACTAACTACCATGTATATTTATATGATAAATTGATATTATTATAGTTGGTAATCAGATTAATTTTAGTTATATGTATCTATAATGAGTTTATTGTTTCTTTTTTTTTTTCAGATTGAGTACTTCTCTAAGGTCCATATTGAATTCGGAGTTGATCTTTTGAAAAAGGCTGCTGATTGTGGCCATTTAGAAGCCAATTATGTATTGGGAATCATACTGATTAGTGGCCAAACATCATCGTCTGAAGGAATGAAACTTCTAAAAAAGCTGGAGAACATGAAAAACAATGAAGTACACAGATGTCAGACGAGAACTAAAAAGATACTTCGTGAAATTTGGATCAACGCCATCATCCCTCGGCGGGAATCGACATGCATTGATCCTAATTGCAAAAATGGAGGTCTGAGAGGATTACCGAGAGTAGGAGAATGGTCATGGAGTGACCAAGAGGAGAGCTTTTGCTCTCAAGTGTGCAAGTGGAACTATGAACTTAATTTATTTTGTAACGCTTTAATTGGTGTTTAGATAACATGTTTTTTCAATTAATTTTTATTATTTTCAAAGTTTTGGGTGATTCATTATTTTCTGTGTTGTGTCCCACCTAGTTGGATTGACCAGATTTCACGGGTTAGATGTTGTACAATCAGTATGTTAGGCCTCACACAAACTAGTTGAACTACATCTACTGGTGTTTGAGCATTTTTCATAATATTATATATTTAATTTCAAGCGCTAACATGAAGTTTCATGTTAGACTTCTATTTTAAAACCTTGCTGGTGAAGAAAATGATTACTAACAGGCAACGGTACCACAGCTTGTGGTACACTAGCTTCTTTCTCACCAACATGCCACTTGTTTTGTAAATTACTACCATAAAAGCGACAGGCCCGGCCCACCATGAAGATCACCCTTACTGAAAATCAGCCTGATCCTCACTAGGTGGGCCATACGTCTTTTTTTTTTTTGTTAGCTTGTTAGTACTCCCACTGTCAGATCACACTTCACTGTTAGCCACCCCCATTAGGGAATCGATGTCAAGACCTCAGTGTTGAAACGAGGTATCTTTCACTCAGTCTACCACTTGAGCTATGGATCTGGGTGTTAGGTGGGTCATATACCTGTATGTTAATTCAGTCCATTGATTCAAACAATGTTTCCCAACTGATGATGGTGTGATATTTGGTTCAGTGATTGATGATTCCTGTAGTGGGCCACTGTCTTTTGAACCATATGTCGATGCATACAATTTCACAGCTTTGATTGGGATTGAATAGAATGAATAGATTACATTTCAGACCGTTCAAGTGAAAAGTGGTTTTCTTGCTGTACAAAAATGGATTGAAGTTAGTAAAGAATTATAACTAACTTTGACGTGGGTGCTTCAGGGACTTCCAGCTGGAAGCCCCATCATAGATATGGACCATTGCTATGGTGGGCCATCATGTGAACGACCCATGGTTATCATGGCACGCATGCTGTGGTGGCCATGGAACAACGAACTTCCCTCAGCGTGGGAAATCTTGTGGCTCATGTTCCACGTTTTTTTGACTGGAGAGAATCAAATCAGAAGAATCCGGATCTTATCCACAATATATGATTGTGTCCTGATCCCATACACAGTAGTGTCGACCTGTGGGGCCTGCTGTGATGCGTGCATGACATCTGTTCCATCCATCTGTTAAACCACCTCAAGTTCACTTTGGATCTCAAAAATCAGCCCGATCAGAAAGTCAAGAGGGCCACACGTGAAGGAGAACTTAAACCATTTCTAACACCTAAATTAATTTGGGATGGCTCACCTGAGTCTTGGAATGGCCTACCTTTTTTGGTGTGTCCCTTCATCCCAACACAGTCGGCTCCACAAAACAGTTTGGAAGGTTTTATAGGTTGGCCGTCCCCTCCCAACTGTTCCCATTGGTGTGGCCCACTTGAGTATGGTCTAACATCGAAGGGCACACATCATGGATGGGTTGGATTTGATGCAGGGATAACGTTGGTCCCACAGAGTCAAACACTATGTGATCATTTCCTACATGATTATGTGAAGAGATTGTGTGCATGGTTTGCACCACAAACCGTCCCAAACAGTCCAAAGACTGTTGAGGAGAATCCCAACACAAATTTCAAAGAGATTTCAAAATCCCAATTTCAAAGAGATTTCAAAATCCCATTTTGAAAGATGTGTTGTATTCCCGCCCGCCCCCTTTGGACAGGGCCACTGATAAATAAAAAAATACAAACAAACAAACAAGGACTAGTGCATGGTGGTAATTCTTTTATGAGAGAAGGTTTCATCTCTACCACTCCTCGTGCAAGACAAACCTATCAGTAACAGAAATTGAAGGCTTCCCTCTCTCACCAGAAGTGTATAACCAGACCATTATCCAGAGAGGTAACATATGGTGTTCCACCATTTTTTTTTCAACTATATGCCCACAGTTTCAGTTTGCACATGCAAGGACCATCATTCAGTGATCCAAACTGTTGTTGTGGTTGGCCCCACTTTGGATAGACCATGCACTGAAAATTTCCCATATCAGGAAGTCCTAACCCTTCGATCTGTGTCCAGGAAATAGACGGTTAACAAAGAAAACAGAGCAACAGTCCATATAGAATGTAAAAAAGGGCAAGGTGTTTTTATGGCCAGGAATATCCAATCTGTTATAAGGTCCATCCATGACATGGGCTTATATCAACAGTTTTGGATCATTGAACCGCGGCCCACTTGTAGAGACCGAAAACGCAATCCAACGGTTGAATTTTTTTGGCCAAGCATTGTGTAACACCTCTATCCAGAGCCCATTTCTGTGGTGCAAATGAATTTCATTGATATAAATCTCCCATGATAGAAAACCAAGCTCATCATTATCAAGAACCATGAATGACACAGTGGACAAGCTAGTCATCTTCCTAGCAAAGAGAGATGGCATAGACAAGCTGGTCAAGACCTTCCAATATGTTTCCAAGCTTGTCCACTGGCATATAGAAGCCACCAATCCTGCAGCTGCCCAAAGAGCCAAGCAATGGGAGGTGGCCTCAGGCCTCAGCCGCAAAGCTTTTCGATCCGGCCGGTTCCTAACGGGCTTCAATGCCCTCCGACGGAATCCTGGTTCAACCCCATTCTTCCGCTTCCTCGCCGTTTTCGCCAACGCTGGCGAGATGGTCTACTTCTTCTTCGACCATTTTCTGTGGCTATCGAGAATTGGGGCAATCGACACTGGTCTAGCCAGGAAGATGAGCTTCATATCTGCCTTTGGTGAGGCTCTGGGGTATGTTTTCTTCCTCATATCAGACTTTATTATCATTAATGAGGGGTTGTCAGAACAAAGGAACCTCCAAAAGTGCATCTTGGTTGAGGAGTCTTCGACTGAGAAAGCTGCGGAGAGGATGGAGACCATGAAGAAGATCAGGGCTGATAGGATTATGAGGTTGATGGCAGTGGCTGCCAATGTCGCTGATCTAGTGATAGCAGTGGCGGACATCGAACCCAATCCACTGTGTAACCATACAGTTACGTTGGGGATTAGTGGGCTCGTCTCTGCCTGGGCCGGTTGGTATAGAAACTGGCCCACCTGAAGTCCTAAACTGTCATCTCAAGTCGAGTAAAAGGCAATCCGAATGCCACCTGACGATAGTTTACAGTCTACCTCATCATGTTATCTTATCCTTGTAGATGCAATTTCATTGCTGTGATAGTTCATGTGCTTGTATGGAATTGTTTGTGATGAAAATCATGAGCAGATACACCATGAAATGGCAAACTGCCTTTGTGGCAGTTGCGACAGGGTACTGAATTCGATGTCTTTTCTGATCTACTTACATCGGCTTATGATCTGCTTCAATTAACTGGTAAAAGTAGTACAGTTTATACAGATTGAGAGTAGATATGTGAATATCAAAGAATTTAAAATGCAGATACATTTAATAAGATATAAAAAGACCCAATTTTATAAAACATTGGCTAGATTTTAAAATGACGAAAGCTACAAATAGTAGAAAACCATTCAATGGTCTTGTATTTTGCATGCCACCTGGTGTTTCCATTTTTGAAAATCATCATCATCATCATCCAAGCCTCATCCTAATTAATGGGGTCGGCATTGTTGAAAATCAAAGAAACCATTAGATGGGCCTAGTTCATAGATGTTTCAGGTTCATGCAAGGTTTTAAGATTCAGGGACCCGGACTGACTTGTTTGGTCCTGGGTTGAGTCATGACTCAGCTGAAAAGGGCTGAGTCACCCCATATTTTCAATGATCATTCTTGGTGTTGAACTGGATTAGACTCGACCAAGTCCGAGTTGACTTGGACAAGTCGTCAGTCCCTATATTCATGGCTAAGACGAGCTCCATTCATTGGGATTTGAAGAGAGAAAAAAGGCAAAGGGATCAATGCATCAAGACTTGGGAGATGTCTTATTACCCAAGAAAAAATAACTTTATTGCATCATACTCTGCATTTTCTGGACTAAATTACTCCCACAATTTAGAATTCAATTCGGAACATTGTGGATATGGACACGCAAAGCCACAAACAACACATTTTTGGCTGAAATTGAAAACAATACTTTATATGAGTTGAATCTAGAACAATTTACTATCAGTAAAAGACTCCAATCCAAGCTACAAGAAAAATGCTTCACCCAGTTCATGTCTGCCAAACGATGGAATCCCTGTATTGCACTTCAACCTCCGTAAATTGCTCTGTCCTCTGAAAAGATGAGTTCACCTCTGTGATGAAATTATCAGAATTTGGTAAATTAGATAAGAAGTTTTCAGATATGCATCAAGTAATCAAGACAAACGTTGAGGAGATCACCAAAAGCAGATTGACAGGAGATCCAGTCAGCAGGTGGGCCCCATGTGACCATACCATGGCCCAAGAGTTGTGCTGGTCCACCACACATGCACTTGAATATAGACCGTTGATCTTTTTTTCTAATGTCCATTTGTGTATTGCATGTGTGCCTCACCTGATAAGAGGAACAGCATGATTTGCATCAAGGCATGTTCATGATTGGACCCACCCAATGAATGGCTCAGATCATTCATGCATGTTCCAAGTTGATGTATGAACCATGAATCTCCTCTTCAATCTGCCTTAACGGGAATCTCCTTAGCATTTCTCATGAATCAATATAGCGCAAGATGCATGTACCGGGAAAGCAAGTTCCTTCAGCTGTTGTATTTGCCTCACAAGCTCTTCCTGTTTCACAAGAAGTCTTTGCAAGATCTGCAATGAAAACCAAGTGATCAATTAGTTTCTCAACTGCTAGCTCCTGCCAAGGATGAAATAAAAAACATCTTCCAATTACTCACTGCCTTCGTTTCTTTGTATCCGACTTCCAATGCTAGAACTTTCTGAGGTAAAATATTGGTAACATAATCTGTTTGTGCATGTTGCTCTAAGCCTCCATGCTCTTTATCCCATGTCTGGCGTGTAGGACTATATGCATCATCCTGCATTAAATTGTTTCAACTTTGTTTCCTGCTTTGGGTTCTGAAAAATTGCTCTCATGAGCCAAAATATCCTCATTGAAGAGAATATCAAACACATACTGTAAATGTATAGGATCACATCATTAACATACGGACTATATCGTAATTAAAGAAAATATAGAAAAATGCCCTAGATTGAATGGGACCTGGATAAATCACCATGGTTGTCAAAAGAAGGGTGTGCCTTCTTCATTACTTCACTAATGTGGAAACTGATTTTTTAAAGAGAAAAGGTAGGACAAATGACTCCTGTCACAGCGTATTTTCCTAATTCCCAATGGTAAAGGAACAGTCCACCAAATTTATCAAATGTATGAGTTTTTTTATCTTTTCATTTTTTCCAAAATAAGGGACTGTTTAGTAACAAATGATTGGATTATTGAAACACAATAGCATAGGCAACTAAAAGTCATGAGTGCAAACACTTATCCATGATCCACATCCTTTTTGGAGAATGATGGGTGGTCTTCTGATGTGGTATATACGAACAGATTTTATCCATTGTTTTCTTATAGTATTATATTTGTTATCGTTCCGTTATGAAGCAACCAATTATTCACTCTCAAAATCTGTTCCCATAGTCCATAGCTCTAATGCTAATTAGGAAATTGTAACTTTGATCTATTCCTTTTGTGTATTGAAATATTTGTATTCGGAGTTTTCCACAAACATCCCAGGACATAAATACAAGACAAATGTATATGAATGACAAATAAGTAGAAATAAACAACATCACTTGCTATACCCCTAATGTATTGGCCACATGAGGTCATACGGAGGAATTTTATGATTTTTTTCATTCCATTGTTGCATGCATTGGGATACATCGAAGTTCTTTTCTTTTTCTCTTTAATATGGTTATTCTTAAAGTCTTAGGCCCTGTTTGGTTGCCACTTAAAAAACGATTTCATCTCATTCTAGTTAATAGACACCATCATCATCATCATCTAAGCCCTCTCCCAAACTAATTGGGTTCACCTATATGAATCCTTTTCTGCCACTCCACTCTATCAAGGGTCATAACTTCAGTAATGTCATCGAGTCTTTTCCAACTACCTCCACCCACATCCTTTTGGGCCTTTCCCTTGCCCCTTTAGAGCATTTGCTTGTACAAATTCACTCCTAACCGGTGTAGTTCTTGGTCTCCATTGCACATGACCAAAACAATCTAAGTCTACTCTCCCCCATCTTGTTACCTATTGGTACTACTCTATTTGTAAACAGTAATACATAATTAATGTTAACTGAAATCTAGCACAGACATGTTGGAAGTTCTATATTTTTTAATCCTTGCCAAAATCCAGCACAAACATGTTGGAAGTTCTATATTTTTTTAATCCTTGCCAAAATCTAGCACAGGCATGTTGGAAGTTCTATATTTTTTAGTCTTTGCCAAATCTAGCACAGACATGTTGGAAATTCTGCATTAATTAGGCATGTCGAGTTAGGTAGCATATCTGGAATAACAACATGAAACCAAGCATCCATCAAGTGACCAAAACTCTGGAACTCTGACAGAAAGCATTATACATCAAATAGATCCATGTTCGTGCATCACTTTTTGTCAATTAGAATATCTTGTCGAAGAAAGAAACCCATGAGTGTTAGAGGTGGATGTTTACACTATCAGGCACCATACTACTGGTTGCTTCACCCCAAAATTTCTGTTCCCTGTCAAAGTCTTCCTGCGAAAAAAGAAACCAAATACCTGTTGCAGGATGATCAAAGGTAATTTATGTGATCAAAAGCTTCTCAAAAATGAGGAAATATACAATGTCCGATCATATTTGCTTGGCCCAACAATCTCACACATAGGGCCCACCTTTTGGTATAATCATGTGGCAGGCCCCATGATAGATGGAAGATACGAAAGTGCTCCCTCATTGGATGAGGATAAAGATCCAATTGGGTCCCGTTAAATCAGGACCACTGGTTTTAAGTCCTTTTTCATCTGATGGCTAGGATCATCTGATAGAGGAGACATGCAGGAATGATCCCTCCCATGATATAGATCCGACCAGATAAATGGCTTCTATAGCTGAAAGTTGATCTTCACCTGTACCATTGCTGGGTCCAAGAAAATTTGCTGTTTGTTTCAATCGAGCATTATATAATACCTCTCTAGATAACAGTTAAGCAAAAAAAAAAATCTACTAAAAACTGATGATGTCTCAAAACAAAAGGTACCAAAGCTTCATCAAAAGCCGTATTACTAGTTTCTTCAATGCCTAAGGTCGGTTCTTTATCAACAACTGCCTGTAGAAAAGAAAGCAAACACCCATTCCAGAAATATCAAGATCACAAAAAGTAGGTAGAAATTTTGTGTCAAGTTCACAGCAACTGGAGAATAGTTAAAACTATTAATAAAAAATTTAAAAATAAAAATCTAAGATGAACCGAGACTTTTACCTGCAAAAGGTCTAATATTTCTGTATTAGTCCAGGGTCCTCTGTCTTTCAAAAGGCAACCTCCGTATTCGGAACATGTGCAAGTTCCACCAAGAAAATTTGGCAAGTTTCTGCAGAAGTGATTGAATTCCAATCACGAGAATTTAAAATGTATCTGAAAGTTCCATAGTGAACATATGCACTGCATACAGTACCTTGGATCAATAGCTTTGACCAGTTCGCTTTGAAATTTGCTTCCCAACACCTGAAAATGCAGTCATTGAAATTAAGCCAAGAAACTTAAAACTGTTCTGCTAGAGGAAAAGAGGATGAGATCTCATCTATTCCCATCCTACCCTCAAAAGAAAGCATAATGATAATGATGAAACAGAGGAGAAGAAACATTACATGGATCTTAGCTACTGTCCGTGGCTCCAGAAAAGCTTTTAGCACTTGCCACAAGGCCCTAAATCCAGATCCAGCATTGACAATAAATAATTGATGTAGTGTCTGTGAGATTATCAGTGACCAAAAAACGTAGATGAATCATCAGACAGGAGTGTTCATTTTGAATGAGGAAAAAAAAAAAAACACGTTAAACAAAATTACACAAATAATCAGACTAATGTTTGATTTGGAGAAAGAGAACCTTCTCATAAATTTCGACTCCATTGAAAGGCATTTCATTATGTAATTAGCGTTGTGAATGGAAGACTGCGAAGGATACAACTAAGAATGAGAAGGAATGAAGGCTTGTTCAGTTACCGAGGATAGAGCCTCGGATAGGAACAATTGGCAAAACAAGATTTTGTAAAGCCGACCGCAAATAGCTGGGACAAGCCTATGAAGATATGATGATATCATCTCTTATTTCAATTTTTCTTTTGCAAAAGGTGCCATCCTAGAGAGCGGCTGTTTCTACACATACTATGGCTATTTTTATATTGACCCACAAAAAATAAACACTCAAAATTGCCAAAGAAACGTAAAGAGAAATCAAATTGTAAGTATTGTAGATACCTCGGGGTAGTAGTTGGAATCGATCTTTTGAATTTCCATGAAAAGATCTCTAGCAGGCTTTGAGAAGTTGTTTCTACCCTACAGGAAGAAGACCGAATTTGTCAATGAAACCAAAATTAATTCGGACTGGTAAAATTATCTTTGGTTTGGCTCAAGTACTAGAAGGAATGTGACCTTTCTCTTATAAGATGTTTTATGCCCACTATTGGAAAGGCTAGGCTGCATTTGGATGGTCAATCAAAATGAATGACAATCATTCAATTCAAAAAGAGCGAGCGCCCAAATGTTGCTTGCGTTCATGATGAAGGACAAGCCCCAGATTGCAATAACCATCAACAACTTGAAATGTTTGGAGTTGAGATTGAGAGTTTGATTATCACTATGATTAAAATGGAGCAATCCTAACTTTGCTCTTTTCTCTATAATGAGTTAATGAAGCAATTCAGTTCAATGAAGCATCCAACCGCATGATAAATGTCAATGTAATTGTATACAAAAACACAGAAAACTCATACAACAAAAACAAAATTGCCCCATGGATACCAACCAATCCCTTCACATCCAGGATAGCCGTGGTGGATGCTATATGCTTCTTCACAGCAACTGAACATGCAGGATATCTTGAGTATAATGTTTTCTCTTGCTCCATGATGTGATATTTCAGGAAACGTTCAATTGTTGTTACAGTCAGCAGCGAATTGAGATCTAGCAGCCCCAGCCTTTCGATGTATAATGGCCTACCATATCTATCAACTTCATGAAATCCATGTGGATAGAATTTCTTAACATCTGCATACTCGTCGAAAATAAAATCCTGCAAGACAGTGTTGCTGAATGACTCTCGAAGTGAATTGAAATGGAATTGATAGTAGCAAAAGGTTCATATTTGTGTGACTAATCAAATGATGCCAAATACAAACTAGTTTAAACAATAGTACCATGGAATGTTAGAGGGAACTATACTATTAAATACAAGAACAGCATAGATTTCGCCATTTTAGGAAGTAAACCAAATACTTCATTCGTACGAAGCAGGACATAAATAGCTGAAATCTACAAGTATGATAGCACGACTTGTGAACAATTTCATCAACCAGAAGACAAGGAATAATTTCAAGAGTTATATGATACTCAGGTTGTGTATGATGCTTGGTACGCAGGCACTCAGATATTGTACACGTGGCATATATTAACTCAAATAAAACGACTAGATTGTGCAACCAACTGTCGCCAAGTCACAATCCCAAGATCAGGTTAGTTGAACAATCCTGACCTCAAATGCATGGACACTTGTTTGTGGAGATCAGGCCATTGGATGTTTTTCATTTTTCACCATCTAATAAATGTCCACTAATCTGACAGTCGGATAATCAAGTAGGCTTAATTTTTATTTCATCATGGATCTATACCGTTTACCATAATTTGGACGGTTTAATTTAACTACTTGTATGTCATGTGTGCAATTTCTAAGTAATTTCTAAGTTCATCAATATCACCCATCACTCTGCCAAAGTATTAAAGTTTTTTTTTTTCTCCAATGTCAATGAAAACTAATAACTTGCACAAGAAACCAAGCATGAAAAAGATCATAAAAGGTTGCAATAGGCTTTTTTTTTTTGGCACAACAAATACTAAAGCTATTACAATCACCTTGAAGCTTTGATACAACATGATAGACAAGAGAGGATCATATAATGTTAATTTTCAAACTGAAATTTCATTAGAACCTCTCATTTGTGCAGAAATCATTGTAAAGCTTGGTATGGGGCACACCTTATCAATTGTATCAATGTTGAAGTCACTACGCCACTTCAGCATCTTTAAATACATATCCTTTGCTTTTTGCATGTCGAAAGCCCTCATTCGAAGAAAACTGTTGGTTTTTAGATAGAAAAATAGATCAGAGAATTGCATACAACACCACTAATTTTCTTGTGAGAACAACACTAAAGGTTGTAATGGTACAGTGGTGAGTATTTTCCACCCGTCACGCAGGCAACTGGGTTCGATCCCCAACAACGGTGCTTTAAATTTATTGCGATGGGGACCACCTAATCAATGGATTTCCCAGGTCAATGCCCATTTATGGTTAGGTCCAAGTACTAAATGAGCTGAGCCTGAATATCAGGCCTAGTAATTAAATGGTATGGGGTCAGCCCAACACTGATCTTGGCCAGACCCAGTTGATTGCCAACCGTAAGATCTTGATTAGTCTGTTCCAATCACTACACAAGCTAGAAGTCCATCGCATGCTTAGAAAGGAAAAGGCTAAAATGAAGAAATAAATAGCTATTTAAAGAAGGGGGGGTGGGGGGAGGGAGGATCAAACTTTACCGTAGAAGGGTATGATAATCATCATGTTTCTCAGGAAGTTGGCCTTCTTTTAAAAGCAAATTGCGGAAATCCTGAACCATCTGTTCATCTCTTGGGTTGTGGGGGCCTCCATAAATCTTTTGCATTGCCTTACTTCTTCCAAACTTCTTCAGTGAGTTCCTCATAGATTTGAAGCTTAACTTTCCCAAAGAAGACTGCTTTTTTTCTACTACACGAAAATGAAAATGTTCTTCAATGGGTACATCGCGCGGATTAGCCTTTCCTTTCTTAGATGAGGATTGGACATGATCACTTCCGATTCCAGATCTCGTTGTTGCTACTGATTCATTCACACTTCCCTTTGATGGAGGCATATGTCCCTCTTCCAGTCTCCAAGGCTTAAACTGCGGAAATCATGTGGTTTTCCTTATTGGAAAATAAGTAGGGATACAACCTGTGAGTTCAAGGTTGCGACAGAGAACACCGCCAACTGATCTAATGGCTCAACCCAGTGAACTTTGTGCTACAACTCGTGAAAAAGCAAGTTGCCATCCTAAACCAAGCATTTTGCTCTCCCTCACTTCCATTTCTGCCACACATATATAAACCATAGCCCAAAATCAATGGCAATTGAACTATCTTAGTTTGAATCAGTGGCCCACAGATGGAAGGTTGAGGAAAGTGTACCAGAAATATGAGCATCCTATTACAACAGATAAAATGTGGACAGATTGGACAGATGGGTTTGTTCAATTGCCATGGTTATCCACCAGACTATGGTTCTGATCACCCTAGAAGTGGACCATATCCACGATGGAGATGATAGGTAGAGGATTGAGCAAAAGTCTTGCTTAAGTTGGTGAATATTGCAAGTTTTTTCCATAATCTACTACAAACAATGGCCAAATAAGAATGTCCGCGGCATGGTTCCGTCCAATGCAAGGTTTAAAAACACGACACTCGACTCAGACTCAGATCAATGGACCCTGAGTCCAAGCCAACTTGAAACTAGGTCGAGTATTTGATCGGTTGACTCGACTACTGACCAGCTCGAGTCAATTTGGCAAGTTTTTGAGCACTGGTTTGATTTAAGTACCCAATTGGGTTCTAGCCATTTAAAGAAAACTCAATCACCCACCCGACCCGGATATTGATCCACAATGATCAATTTAGCAAATTTTTCGAGTCAAGTACCCAAGCTAAGTTTTTAGATGCTGCTTCGATAAGCTTCCATAAAAAATAACTCAATTCAACTCCTATAAACTTGAATTGAGTCATGCAAATCGACCCTGCGACCTCTATTTTCAAAGCAAATTGACTCAATTCAACTCGTAGAGACTCGAACTGAGTCATGCAAATCGACTCTGGGACCTCTACTCTCAAAGCAAACACCCTATCCGCCATGGCATAAGCAACTTATTTGCGTCTTCTAAATACTTGAATTACTTCCAAAAATTCATAAATATTATAAATATTTGATTTAATTAGTAAACACCAAGTCGAGTTTTTGTCGTGATTTTACTATCATTCCAAATTGCAATAGAGTCCCTTACGAGTCGTACTCGAAAGAAACAGAGGTGCAATTTGAGATTACTTCTTCATTTTGAATACCACGAAGAATCATTAATTTTGCTTCTTCTTTCCTATTCATTTCTTCTCAATCGAACTGGACGTTTGCAATCCAATTCGTTTGTGCATCCAAACAAGGCCTGTGTGAAATTAAAGAAAAGGCATAACATACGGGAGCATGCGACGGAAATCGCATCGCTTGTAGTAGATTTTTCTATCAAATGGAAAAATAGAAGAGAAAATATCGAAGAATGAAATTCTAAAAATGGAAGGAAAGAGATCCAAAAAAAAAAAAAAAAAACGTGAGTAGAGAACATACCAGCAATTGAGGAGAGAGAGAGAGAGAGAGAGAGAGAGAGAGAGAGAGAGAGAGAGAATAGGAGGAGGAGATGGGGGTATCTAATGCCGTAGTTTTGTCTTTCTTCCTCGGAATTCGAATTCGTTTCTTTGAGAATGCAAAAGAACCGCGAAAAAAGCAAAAGCTTCTTACTTCCAATCTGCGATTCCTTGAGTCAAACGTGCCGACTCGGACTGCGCACGTGATATCTTGGCTACCAACTTCCGAAAGGTTGGCTGGTGTTTTCACAAGGACCCACACTGATGTCTACATTTATTCCACATCAGCACGTGTGACGAGTATCACCCGTTCAATCTCTCTTCTGCGAAAGCCTCGGCATTTATGTTTACACTGATACTTTTCTACAATGACCCACAAGTCCTCAGGGGCGTGTTTGGGCGGAGGGATTCGAAGGGATTAGGTGGGATGGGATTCAAAAAACATAATTATTAGCCATGGCAGGGATTCTCCCCTGTTGCCATGGGATAAGATTAATGTCTGAGTCAATGCATGAAGGAATGGAGAACATACTGGAAGATAGATAGATGTGGATATAAGCCGTTGGTGATTTGCTTTCTAACCATCCATTTTCCCGCACAAGCCTGGACCGATGTCCCACCTCAAGAGCGATCTGCGTCTGGGTACGTGTGTAGTACTGGGGCCAACCATCAGGATCCCCATGAACATCAGTCTATAGTGAAATCGCTCGTGTGGGGCACTTGATGAGTGGACCCTTCATGTCGGTCCCACCTAATTGGTGGCACGAACGGTTGTCCCATTTTCGTACGCGGATTGCGTGGTGAACCTAACACCGATTAGATACGTGGGGTAAGGACTGTGGGGTCCACCGAGATGGTTGTGTTTTATCCACACCGTCCATCCTTTATGCCCCCTCTTAGGGCATGAGCCTAAAATTAAAGCATATCCAAAGCTCAAGTGGACCTCAACACAGGAAACAATGGGGATTGGACGTTTGCCATTCTTCATTAGTCTGTGTGACCTTGTTATAAACATCACTGCCCTAAAATGAGCGGATAAAACAAATGTCATGGGTCTCTGCATAACCCGCGTCCCACGAACTGCCGCCACGGTGTGGTGTGGATTTTGTAGGCCCCATACGCTTCAACTTCTGTGGCCTCATGAATGTTTCAACGGTAGATGCTCAATCCACATTGTTTCCTATGGTGTGGCCCACTTGAGTTTTGTATCTACCTCACTTTTGGACTTTTGGGTCTTAACATGAGCTAGCAAAATGGATGGACAGAATGGATTTATCACAAACATTCCGGTGGGCCCCACAGTCAGGTCACCCAGGCTGTGCAATCTGCCATCCAAACCGTTCATCATTTGCATTTTGAAAATCCAGAACTAAGGAAGGCCATACCGCATGAACATTGTTTGCCGGGGGTGGCCCACACGAACTTTGTTTGGATTGGGCTTATTTTTACAAGATGTCACGCAGACGGTACTAATAACTTAGCGCAAGTAAACAGGACAGGCCAAAAGTATCCACAGGCTGGCATATCTAATACCTAGAGTGCCCTTGAAGGCCCAAGCGGTCCACGTTTTTGTTTGCATCGCATGTAGTTTCCGGCAAAGTTCTATGTGCCACACTGTCCATCGAGATCATTTTAGAGCACCATCCAAACCTCAATTGGACCACACCACAGAAAACAATGGGGGCAATGATGCCCACTGAAACCTTCCTAGTTCCACAATGCTTTGCATGGCCCCTTTCAAACATCCTTTACATGGCCCCATCTCTGTCAGATGCACCCGGTGGTTTCCAACCATCTTCGTCCACCCCATCTGTACCACACAATACAAGCCTCAATAGATGCAATGATAACTTCGCTGCCACACCTTACCAAGTTGCATGGACGATGCATACCAGTTAGACGATACTTTCAAACATGGTTCCAAATTCTAACCAAAACAGGTGAACCACAGGTACCTTTGTCCAAATCCAAACAGGTGCACCAAAGAATAATCAACACCACAGGGTTTACAGGGCTACTCTCCACCAGATCATCCTCGGCTAACCTAAACCAAATGCACGCCAACCACATAAAGAACCCATTTCACACATAATCCCACACCTCAGAAGGATTTAAAGAAAAGAAAAAAAAAAAAAAAAACGAGTCACCTACGCCCAACACACTCAATTCTAACAGACCGCATCACATGCATTACATGTCATCTCCAGCACCCACACAATAAGGCATTCACATAAAATCAGAATGGCCATCAATAGAACATTATATTAAGTCTTCAGGAAACAATTAGGAACTCGAAAAAAAAATTTAAAAAATCCATGTGGCAGCAGGAAACAGATGAACACTAGTAAAAGTAAAATTAGTCTTGGACACCAAGATATTATTTACCACTATTCTCAAACATCTGATGCATGCCAACTGACAGAAAGACAACATTGAAAAAGACCCAAAGACATTAAACACCACCAAAACCAAGAGTTCACAAAAGCAGACTAGCATAAGCACAAACACTGAATCCTACTAAGACAAGCACCAACAGCATTTCATAACTACTCATCATCACCACCACGAAGGCGCAGGACAAGGTGTAGCGTGGATTCTTTCTGAATATTATAATCTGCCAGAGTGCGACCATCCTCAAGCTGCTTCCCAGCAAAGATAAGCCTCTGCTGGTCAGGTGGGATTCCCTCCTTATCCTGAATCTTGGCCTTCACATTGTCAATGGTGTCAGAGCTCTCCACCTCAAGGGTGATAGTCTTCCCAGTGAGGGTCTTCACGAAAATTTGCATGCCGCCACGGAGACAGAGAACCAGGTGAAGGGTGGACTCCTTCTGAATGTTGTAATCAGCTAGTGTCCTGCCATCCTCAAGCTGCTTCCCAGCAAAGATGAGCCTCTGCTGGTCAGGCGGGATTCCCTCCTTGTCCTGAATCTTGGCCTTGACATTATCAATGGTATCGGAGCTCTCCACTTCCAAGGTGATTGTTTTACCAGTAAGTGTCTTCACGAAAATTTGCATCCCACCACGGAGACGGAGAACCAGATGAAGGGTGGACTCCTTCTGAATGTTGTAATCAGCCAGTGTGCGGCCGTCCTCGAGCTGCTTTCCAGCAAAGATGAGCCTCTGCTGGTCAGGCGGGATACCCTCCTTGTCCTGAATCTTGGACTTGACGTTATCAATGGTGTCGGAGCTCTCAACTTCAAGTGTGATAGTTTTCCCTGTGAGGGTCTTCACAAAGATCTGCATCCCACCCCTCAGACGGAGAACCAGATGGAGGGTAGATTCTTTCTGAATGTTGTAATCAGCCAAGGTGCGGCCGTCCTCGAGCTGTTTTCCAGCAAAAATGAGCCTCTGCTGGTCAGGTGGGATGCCTTCCTTGTCCTGAATCTTGGCTTTGACATTGTCAATGGTGTCGGAGCTCTCAACTTCAAGTGTGATAGTTTTTCCAGTTAGGGTCTTCACAAAGATCTGCATCCCACCCCTCAGACGCAGAACCAGATGGAGGGTAGATTCTTTCTGAATGTTGTAATCAGCAAGAGTGCGGCCATCCTCAAGCTGCTTCCCTGCAAAGATAAGCCTCTGTTGGTCCGGGGGGATGCCCTCTTTGTCCTGGATCTTAGCCTTGACATTGTCAATGGTGTCAGAACTCTCAACCTCGAGTGTGATAGTCTTCCCAGTGAGCGTCTTAACAAAAATCTGCATACCACCCCTCAGACGGAGAACCAAATGGAGGGTGGATTCTTTCTGGATGTTGTAGTCAGCCAAAGTACGGCCATCTTCCAGCTGCTTACCAGCAAAGATGAGCCTCTGCTGGTCTGGGGGAATGCCCTCCTTGTCTTGGATCTTGGCCTTGACATTGTCGATAGTATCAGAGCTCTCGACCTCAAGGGTGATGGTCTTGCCAGTGAGGGTCTTAACAAAAATCTGCATGCCACCCCTCAGACGGAGAACCAGATGGAGGGTGGATTCTTTTTGGATGTTGTAGTCAGCCAAAGTACGACCATCTTCCAGCTGCTTACCAGCAAAGATGAGCCTCTGCTGGTCTGGGGGAATGCCCTCCTTGTCTTGGATCTTGGCCTTGACATTGTCGATAGTATCAGAGCTCTCGACCTCAAGGGTGATGGTCTTGCCAGTGAGGGTCTTAACAAAAATCTGCATGCCACCCCTCAGACGGAGAACCAGATGGAGGGTGGATTCTTTTTGGATGTTGTAGTCAGCCAAAGTACGACCATCTTCCAGCTGCTTACCAGCAAAGATGAGCCTCTGCTGGTCAGGGGGAATGCCCTCCTTGTCTTGGATCTTGGCCTTGACATTGTCGATAGTATCAGAGCTCTCGACCTCAAGAGTGATGGTCTTGCCAGTGAGGGTCTTAACAAAGATCTGCATCTGCAAACAAAAAGGAAAGAAAGTGAGCAAGGAATTCTCATGACTGTTAGTTGCTCGCTCCTAGTCTAAGTTATTCAATGAAGTCAACCAAGGAAGCAAAGAATTGGCTGGGCAATTCATCATTCTTATTCATAAGTTCTAAGAACTAAAAAAATAAAAAATAAAAACAGCCAAGGAAGCAAAACAAAGTCCCCAGTTAGACGACAACAACAACAACAACAACATCAAACTGTGAATAGAGTGCAAACTCTATGATACACAAGAAACATAGCAAATAGGCACTCTCACACTTCCAATAATCAAACATGCATTACATGCCCAAACATCAAACATTAGAACAAAAATAAAATAAAAAAGCCTAAGATGAACTTCGATATGGAACTGCATGGAGTGGTGCAGTATATAAAGTGTGTACACACACAGGCATGTTATAGTGATGATACCATAAAAGGCAGAACATCAAACATTTGTAGAGGAACCCAAGTTCTTTCAATAGATCTCAGAAAATGAATCATAGCTAGAGAGTTTCCAAATGTGCTAAAAAATAAATCAGGTTCTGAGCAAAAAAATATATATATGTGAAACAAGAGAGACTAGGCAGAAAGGAGGGGAAAAAAAAAATGAAAGCAAAGCATGAGTGGATCAGCAGAACCAACACTTATTTATAAGAAACTTAATAGCAAGTAGCATTTTGGGAAGATTTTTATTTTCATTCCTCCTCACAATCTTAGGCAGTGACAAGTTTCATTAGCATTGCCTTCCCACATAGTAGAAAACTATGGAAAGTTTGTCTTCAAAATTTAGTTAAACTTACACAAATGGAAATGGTGGCTCTTTAAGATACTGAGTCTTCTAGCAGGTAAATCCAATACACATAATTATAGCAGAATAAAGAGGGGGCTTTTTTGAAGGCGCTGCGCATTAGCGCCTTTAACTTAAGTCATAATTGTTTTCACCAATGATGTTTTTAACAAAAGGTTTTGTGGACTTCTTGAAAATGGATTTTAGTGTGATCAGTAATGTGTATGGTGTATATTTAGGGGAACCTTCACCTTGGCAAAGTCCTTTGGTGGATGTGTGATGGTGTTTTCAGCCACACACCCACCCACCCACCCACCCACTCCAACTAGTAGGTCAGTGACCCAACTTTAAGACCTACGGATGAAAAATCAGCTCCATCTGTGATTCAGGTAGACGGTAGGGTTGGAAACAGTGCACAGACAACACTCACCCTCAAAAATATTTCCCTTAGTATGGCCCACTTGAATCACAAATAGGGCTGGTATGTAGGCCTTGGACCTAACATGAGATGACACACTTGGTGGTTGGGGTGGATTTCACATCACTATCGCAGTGGAGCCCACCTAAATGGGCCAAGCCAGAAAACCAGAAGCGGATTGCGTCGTGTGCCACACACCATCGACCTCGATGATGTGTTGATGTCACAAAGTTTTGTGGACTCCATCATGATGTATGTGTTAAATCCACACCATCAATCCATTTTGCGAGATCATTTTAGGGCATGGGCCAGAAAATGAGTTAGATCCAAAACTCAGGTGGACCACATCACAGAAACCAATGGGGACAATGACGTACACTGCTGAAACCTTCCTAGGACCCACCATGATGTTTATTTGCCATTCAACCTGTTCATAAGGTAAAACAGACCTAGATGAAGGGAAAAAACAAATATCAGCTTGATCCAAAACTTCAGTGGCCCCGAGAAGTTTCCAATCCTAGGAAGGATTCAATCCACCATGATGCTCCATATCTAATACGATTCAAAAATAGAAAACTAGTTAGATGGGAATTGTCAGGTGATTGCTCTCTAAGAAATGAAGTTGCAAGTGTTAGATGATAAGCTGCTAGACTCGATTTGGGGCGTGAAGCAGAAGGGCTGTATGCATGTGGATCAGCTGGGGGCATTGTTGTGACCTGGAACTGGAATAAGGTTCATTGGCACACAGTGGATTCATGGGTGGGTTCATTCTCCGTATATTTTCTTCTAGAGGACAAGGCTTCTTCTTTCTTTTGGGTTTTCACATCAGTCTACAGCCCATGCCAGCACAACCCCGGGATGAGCTCAATACCATTTGCAACAAGTGGCCCCACCCCTGGTGGGTTGAAGGGGATTTCAACATCACTCGGTTTTCATTCAAAAGACTGAAAGCCATGGGATTGTGGCTAGCATGAGAAGATTCTCCAGTTGGGTTCAGCAGCATGATATGTTGGACCTGCCATTGGAGGGGACCCTTTATACCTGGTATAATGGTCAGGAAGCCCCGGCGATGTCTCAGATTTTATTTTTATTTTTTAAAATGTCTCAGTGGGGATTGAATTGAAAGAGTTTCAATATCCAAGCAGGTGGTACAGCATGGTTGCTATCAGATCATAGACCTATCCTTCACGACGCAAAGGAAGAGAATTGGGGCCCAAGGCCATTCCGTTTTGAATTGACCTGGTTAGAAGTGGAAGGCTTCCACAAGACTGTTAGGTATTGGTGGGCGTCCTTCGAAGTGGAGGGTTTTGCAGGATTCATTTTAAGCAAAAAGCTCAGATTGCTCAAAGGGAAACTTAATGCTTGGAAAAATGATGCTAGGAGGAAGAATCTGATTTGATTCTATCAGAAATTCACAATTTCGATATTAAAGAGGGTGACCAGCTGTCAGCCAATGAGATAAAAAGAAGGAAGAATCTGATTTGATTCTATGAAAAATTCACAATTTCGATATTAAAGAGGGGGGCCAGCTGTTAGCCAAATGAGATAAAAAGAAGATCAGACCTGTCCTTAGAATATGCGAAAAGCGTTAAGGAAGAGGAGATCAAGTAGAGACAGAGATCTCACATGACTTGGCTCCAAGAAGGGTACAAGAAAGCATAGTTCTTTCACAACATGGCCAGTGATAGAGCAAGAAATAACAGGGTTACTAGTTTGTTGGTGGAAGGTGACTGAAAAGGACCGAATATGTTCTTCCATTGTTTAGTTTTTCAAGAAGTTGCTGATGGGAGAGGGTGTCCAGCCTTTCTTCGGGTCTTTTGGAACAAGGTTAAATGTGATGTGGTTGCATTCGTGAAAGAATTCTTCAAAAGGGTAAGGTTGTCTAAGGAGTTGGGAGCTTCATTCATTGCGATTATTCCTAAAATCAAAGGTGCAGAAAATTTGAAAGATTTTAGGCCTAATGCCTTTTGGAGGGTCCTCTCGAAGTTTTTAGCTTCTGGATTCCAAGATGTTCTTGCATCTATAATTTCAAAGAATCAAAATGAGTTTGTGGCAGGCCGTGAAATTCTGGACTGAGTTTTGTAGCTCATGAATGTGTCAACTTCAAATTTTAAAGAAGGTAAAGCTGGAGTGGTTCGCAAGTTAGACATCAAAGGCATATGATCGTGTGGATTGGGGTTTTTCCTAGATTATATGTTGAGTCGAATAGGCTGTGGAAGGAAATGCATATTGTGGATGAAGTAAAATGCATGAAGCTTTGCCCTTTTTCCGTACTGGTTAATGAGTCACCTAAGGATTACTTCAAGGCTTTCTAGAGGTGTACGTCAAGGCAATCCCCTTATCTTTCTTGTTCGGGGTGATATCTAAGGTTCTCAGTAGGTTGTTGTTAAAAGGTCAGGACACAGGGCTAATCCAAGGATTCAAATTGCCAGAGTCGAATCCTTTGGTTATGCATCTTCAGTTTGAAGATAACACCACTCTCTTTTGCAAAGTGGAGGATTAAATGGTTGACAAATTGTGGAAAATTATCACATGCTTTGAAGTTGTTTCCAATTTAAAAGTGAATACCTTGAAGAGTAATCCAGTATCCATATGTTCAGGGAGGGGGTTGGTTGGATCACAGCTTTGTTTGAATGAGGTGAGGGATCGTTTCCTTCCTCATATTTGGGGTTGCCTCTTTAAATCGGTAAGCTAACTAGACATCTCTGGTACCCCAATTGTAGAAAGAATCAAGAGAAAACTCTTTTCTTAGAAGAGCAAGCACCTATCCTTAGGAGGACAGTTAATTAAAGCGGCTTTTTCTAATATGCCACTTTATGCCAATGTTTAAATGCCCCAAATCAGTGTTGGACAAGCTTGAAATGCTAAGGTAAGCTGTTGTCGGAAGAAGGGGCTGGGCATGCAGGTTTTGGGGTTTATGAACCAGGCTCTCTTGGGGAAGTAGCTATGGTGGTTCACTTATGAGGCCAGTCTTTGGAGAGAGGTGTTGGTCTCAAAATATGGTATTGGACTAAGGGTTGATGGATTAAAGACTTCTTCAAGATACTACAAGGGTTCAGGGGTGTGGAAAGAGATAGTTTCAATGGTTCCAAAGTTTTAAAGGAGTTCCTTTTGTGGTATATGATGGTTCCCGAATCTAGCACCAAACAAGAACCATTCCGGTTGCTAGATGTTTTTCTAGGTCCAGAGATGACAGTGTGGGCGCCTCCTTGTCGTAGAGGCCTCTCTAATGAGGAAGTGGAGATGTTTTATCTCTCTTCTCGAGAGTCCTTAAGATGCTCAAGGAGATAGAGGTGGACTAGGAGGTCTGAAAATGATCAAAATCTAGCAAATTTTCAATATGCTCCTTGCATTCCCTCATTATCACTTCTCCTTTGCCCTCTAGTCACAACTTTTTGCTTTTGGAAATATGGAGCACCTCCTAAAGTGGCAGCTTTTGTATCATTGGTAAGCAAAAATAGGGTGTTTACGGTGGATTATCTTCGAAAGAAAGGAATGGTGCTTCTGAATATTTGCATTACGCATAAGCAAGATGTAGAATCTATGGATGATCTTTTTTTGCACTGTCATTTTGTGAGGAAATTTTGGGACTCCCTTTGACTCTTAACTGTTCTTGGGTTATATTGGCCTCTATTTCCTCCTTGTTTGTGTCCTATCTTGAAAAGAAATCTGATTCAGAAGGCCGGATTGATCATTCAGCGGTTTCTTAGGTTTTAGAATGGGCGTCTAGTTATAAGGATTTGGACGGCTCTTTTGGGCCAGTAACTTTTTGTTTTGTTTGTCGTGTTCTTTTCTGCCTTTTCTGCCTTTTGGGCCAGTAACTCTTTTAGAATGCTCAATTTTGTTTTGTTTTGTTTGATAACTCATATGCCATGACTACTCTAATCTACCCACAATACTACAAGTGTAATAAGAGCATCCGTCAACAAAAAGGATCACCCTTAAATGATCATCTCATGGCTTTTGAGAACAAATCAAATCAGATGGTTCTATTTCTCATATGAGTTATCATTTGAGGTGTTAGGATTGATTGTGATTGTGGATTTGATGCAAGTGTAGGTGATTAAACCACAAGCATAAATGTAAACACCTGAAAGCAACTATGAGCATAAGATGTAAGATGTAAAAACTGAAAAGATTAAAACAAGACCGTATTGCAAGAAAGCCTATATATATATATATATATATATAATATATATATATAGAGAGAGAGAGAGAGAGAGAGAGAGAGAGAGAGATGCTCACTTGCACACCTTCTTAATTGAGCACCCGTGAGCACTTTTGCACACGTGCCATGGGCACGGAATCTGAACGGTCCACCTTGAAACCCCACAAGCCCAACTTTCAGCCCGATACAAATCTCTGGTGGGCCATGGCAAAAGGAAACAGTTTCCTCACTTGCTTTGCCATTTCTCTTTGCTATGGCCCACTAGAGTTTTGGATCAGGCTGAAAATTGGGCCCATAGAGTTTCAAGGGGTGCCGCATCACGTGGACCATTCAGATTCCGTGCCCATGACACGTGTACAAGGGTGCTCATAATATATATATATATATATATATAATATATATATATATATATATATAGATATTATATATATATATATATATATATATATATAGTCTTATTAAGATTAACAGAGAAACCTGAACTGACCACAAGAAATCAACAAGAAAAGAGATTTTGCAAAGAAACCCTAAATTTTGTCCAGAGAGTGCAAAACAAAAACCGTACTAAGATAACATATACAGAAACCTCATATTATCACATGAAATACATGTCAAGAGGGACCATAAACAATCGCAAAACATCCATAACACAAAAGGATTTAACAAATAAACCCTAGATCTGATCCAGATAGCAACAATTGCCACAAATCGCAAATCCATAACCTAAAAACAAAACGTATTAAGACAACCCTTGTCAAAAACCTCAAACGATCACTAGAAAACCTTAAAAGAAAAATATTCTGTGAAAAAATCGTAGAATAGATACTAGATAGCGAAAATGCAAAGCATGACAGATGGCTTCTCAAACAATCTCAAGAAATCCAAAGCAAAAAGGACCTTGCATAAAAAATTCCTAGATATGTACCATAGAGAGAGAGAGAGAGATCGAACGAGCAAAACCAAAATTAGTAACAACAACGTAACGTCTACAGAGATCGAATAATTAGCAATCAGGATGTCGAAATCGCGCTCAGGAAAAGCCGTGAATCTACGAAAAGCAATTACAATCATAGCCATTAGCAATCAAGCTAACACGATAATGATCAAGAAAAGAAATGATCTAGGGCAGGAAGGGATTTTTTGAATAATAAAAGAAGCAAGGATGGAAAGTGGTAGAGAAAGAAATCTAAGGCAGAAAAGGAAGGAAAATAACGTACCTTACCTTGAGAGAAGAAAATCTCAAAACAAAAGAAAGAAGCTCTTGCAGCGATCAATAGGAACAGAAGGGTATTTATAGGAGAGAATGAGAGTCTTTCTATAGGCCGGTGGTTGAGTGCGAATAGTACGTCTACACGTGTAAAACGAATGCTGGAACGACAGGCGCGAACCAGGTGGGGCCACTGTGCTGTTTGTGACTCTTGTAAGAAATCCACCACGTCAGATCGTTTTTCAAGTTCATTTTAGCACATTAGGCCAAAAAGGAGCCGGATCCAATACTCAAGTGTGCCGTTCTAGGGGAAAATGTAGTTAGGGAAATTCCTACAGTTAAACTTCCATGGGTCGACGGTGATGTTTACATGCCATCCATACCATTCATGACGTAATTCCTACCTGGATGAACTGAAAACACAAGTATTAGTACGATTCAGAACGTCTGTCCCACGAATATTTCAAGCGTGGATGTTCAATTCTCACATTTTCAGCTCACTTGAGCATGGGATCCGTTTCTTTTTGGAATCGTATCCTAAAATGAACTCACGAAACGGATGGACGGGATGGATTTTTTAAAAACATTACAGTTAGCCGCACATGAGTTCCCAACGCAGGAACTCCGTGCGAAATGCTTTCGCAGGACGACGGACGGGCATTTCCTGCGGAAGCCTTTTGCTGCGCTGGATGCTGGGTGGGGTCCACCTTGATGTTTGTCATAAATCCATTACGTTTTCCGAGATCATTTTAGGACATTCTACAGAAAATTAGATAGATACAAAACTTGAGTGGACCGCATTAGAGGAAACAGTTGTGATTCAATCACCACCGTTGAAACATTTTTAAGGACATAAAAGTTTCTTATCATGCTAATTGACCTTATAAAACCGTTTGGATGCCATATAAAAAATCAAATGATCTCGGGAAAGGATTAACGGAATGAATTTATCACAAACATCAAAGTGACCCCACCCAGCATCCAAGCGCAGGAACTTCCCCCGAGAGGCTTTCGCATGACATCCACGTCGTCGAACGACGGGGTGCGGATCGGGCACGGATTAGGTACTACCGCCACCTGTTCCAAGCTCCGTACAGGCTGGGCTCTGAGGGGCCGCCGTCATGTATGGCTTTTATCCACACCGTTCGTCCGATTTTCCATATCATTTTTCACGTTATATTCAGGTTTTTCAATCCTGGGACGTCAGTTCCAAGATTCAATAATCCAGGCCACTGATACGTTGCATCTATAGATCCAAACCATACATCCTGTGGTTCAGCAGTCGATTGCCCTTAACTAAAATTTTATTTCCTAGGATTCTCGCAACCATCTAACATATAGATCTTTCTTCGATTAAAGAAAGCCATTGCTGGTTTTTTGTGTCGTCCGTGTATATGCCACCTAAGTAGAGGGCTAGAATTAGGCCTGAGAGTCCAGTTAAGAATTCTCAACCCAACCCAACCCAACCCACATCCGGTTAGGAAATCTCAACCCAAGCCCAACTCAAGCGATCTCAGTCAGGTCGATATATACTAATATTTTCGTTATTACGTTAGTCTATTATATTTCAATATAATTCTTATTTTTTATATCTATGATTTAATTAATTACTATATGTAGTATTTATCACAAAAAATATCATTTTTTTCTAATAAATGAGCTAAAATACAGGACAATTACTCTTTTAAAAGTCGTGTTCTACAGCACTCAATCTATTTGGGACAGAGAAATCTAAGCGTATCTGGTTAGCCCGAGTCATCGAAAATGACATGGATCAATGAGACCTAATGGCATTGGACTTTTTTATGCCTTCAACAAAGACTATCTGCATTCAATTATAATTTATAATTTATATATTGATTGGGTTCGGGTTGGGTCCGGCGACCTGAGACTTCAACCCAAGTCCGACCCAAGTTTTATCGGTTTAGTGTTTGTACAAACACTAAACCTAATACATTAAGCCCAACCCCAACCCCAACCCAATGTCGGGTTGATTACAGGTTGGTCGGGTTGAACCTGCCCAACTTTCAGCTCTAGCTAGAATCATCCAAAATTTGTGATTTTGGTCCATTGCCTACTCGACTATTGAAAATACGAAATTAACCGTTTCGATCACATCCTTGTGTGACATGTGCTTATAATGCCACGAAGGCAGGTCCATTTGACCACGCATGCACAAAGTAGCAGACATTTTAAAGAAAACCGACCATACATTCAAGATTGATGGGTAGCTTAGTCGAAGATTAGAATGATATATTTTTAGAAGATATCATGTACATTTAAAGCCCAAGCCCAACTTGGAAATTGGACAGCCCATGCCCACCCTTAATCCGGACTGTTCTTTTATTGTTGTTCTTATTGGCCTATTCATGGGCCACGTGGGACAACCATGCGTATGAGGACATGATTATTCATTGACATGGATGGACGACGTGAGTGCACCAACACATCTTAGGCCTTGATCCATGAACATTACACTAATCCGTGACTCTATGTGGGCCTCACCAGGGGTGCACATTTAACCGGTAGAACCGTGGAACCGGACCAGAACCGACCAAACGGTACAGTTTGGTCCGGTTCTAGAGTGCACCGGTTCCGGTTCCGGTTCCAAAAATCAAAGAATTTGGTTCTCGGTTTGAGGGTATGTAGAATCGAACCGAACCATGAACCGATCCGTAGAACCAAACCGTGGATCCGATCTGTAGAACCGAACCTGGAACCGAATCAAGAACCCTTTGATTGTTTTCATACTTGACTCATGATTTATAGTTTATAATGCACCATTTAATTATTTTCATAAATATATTTTTGCACACCTTATACAATATCTAAACCATTCATCAAATGGACCACAACATAGATGGACATGGGCTTGCAATTGGGTCGGATTATAAAAAGCCCAGAACCGTGGAACCGATCCGGAACCGAACCGGTTTTAACAGTTCGGTTCTAGGGTGCCAACGGTCCGGTTCCAGTTCCAAATATCCTAGAACCGTTAGGAACGATTCGGTTCCGAGTTCACCCCAGAACTGGACCAAACCGACTCGCGTGCACCCCCAGGCCTCACCATGAGTATAAAATCTACCTAAAACTTCTAAATTCACGTGGTACGATCCACCTCGTCTTGAAATTTGATGAGTTTTGGAAAGTACCTTCATCCTGGTGAACAGAGTCACTTGAATGGATTGGATGGCATATAAACCATGATGGCCCCGTGCATAACTAACAATGGGCACCCATCCTAACTTTTCCTCGTGAGGTAGCCTCCCTAAGCCTTGTAGGGATCTAATTTTTGGTTTCCAAGGTGAACATGATGCAATATGCACTTGATGGTTGGTGTGGATGAGATCCACGGTGTCTCTCACATGGTGCTCAGTTAGTTGTAAGTAGGATGTTGCATCAAGCATATTTTGAGTGACTCACCGGGGTAGTGACCACAAGCGACTGAGATGGCTTAGTCTTGACTCGGTTTGGTTAGCAACTTCAACTAGAGCTGAGTTCAAGCTTGTGCTTTAGATGAACAATGACAGAGGAGAGCAAGTGACTAACTCACCGAGTCGAGTTCGAGTCAGGGAGCTGAGTTGAGTTGAGCTTTAGTAAGCTTAGACTTAGCTTCAAAAATTTTCAAGCCCTAAAAATCAGCTCAACTCGGCCCGAACCCAATTTCAATCCGAGTCGAGCAAGCTGACTAAGCTAACTCAATTCGTGTCAAGCTCTACACATAGTTCATCGTTGGTTAAAGACAGTCAAAATAAAGTTTAGCTTACCCTCTCAGGTCAGTTTTTACATTCTCAACTATTACTTAGGATTTAAAAATTTGGGCAAAACTATAACATTCTGCCTAAAATTAAAATGGAGGAATGAATTATTGGGCAACCAAACAAGCCCATAAATCGAAGGGGTCGTTTCAATGCCTATAAATGGCTCAAGTTGGTGTAAATCATTTACAACCTATTTTGCTTGGCCAGTTTTTTTATTTATTTATAGCCATTAGGCTATTAGTGTAAATGAAACCCAAACTTTTTGTATATAAATAAGATGGGGACAAATGTTGTAAATCATTTACAGCTAAATGATTTATAGGCAAAAACAAAAATAACGGGACCTTTTTTTTCACCCCCGTAAGAGATTAATATATTAGGGAGGCATATTTACTACTCTTAAGATTCAAACATAGGACCTTTCACTTTGATGTCATGTCAAATAATTATTTACTCTAAAAGCTTAAGCTATTAAAGTGTGTGTATCAGTGCATATCAAAGGACTTTATTATCACTCCAATATGTCTCTCCATTTTCTCACTTCAAATAGGTTCAAAAGAAGATGGGCTTAGGCTCCTCTGTTATTTTGCATTTTTTTTTTAATGATGGCGACTCATGCTCTAAGACGTGGCACCAATCTAAAACTATCCAAATCATCTAAAAATGTAGAACCCTTCGTTGATGGATCATGCATCTAAAAATCATGAATGTATCCCTTAATGGATGTAGGCAGAAACAAATCTTGTTTATGCCACTGAATGTAGTTAGGATTGACGGTAGTGGAGAGTTTGCCATTGTCATCTTCAAAATTTTCAGGAATGGACTGATAACTACTATTAACATAGCCAATCACGTCATGAGTCCGGAGGATCGTGAGAATTGAGTGTGCCACAATAAAAGCTGTTGTCCAGTTGGATTATGCAAGATGAGTCACATTGAAGAAAATGGAATTAGGGGAAATTGGGGGCATTGGGAATGGGGACATTGGAAGAGGAAGCCACTACGGATGAAGTGGAAGAAGCAATAGAAGTGATCATGGAAATGTAAGGGATTGTTTCTCCCAAGTAGCTTATTTTTTTGCTATTGCGGTTAATAAGTTCATTTTTTTTCCAAAAAAAATAAATTTTAATTTTATAATCACCTTTAAAATGGCTTATTAGCCTAAGCTTACTTATGTAAGTAGAAATAATAATTTGATTTTTTATTATTTACTTTTTACACTCCCTCTCTCTCTCTCACTCTGTCTCATCTCTCCGAGTGATGGATGGTCTATATCAAAGGCGACTCTGCTTCCACATGAAGGCTAGGCCCACACAACAGGCAATCTACATTAAAGGTGTGCCCTATATGATGGATGACCCATATCAAGGTGGGCCTGCCTAATGGATTGTCCACATCAAAGGTTAGCTCTTAATGATGAATGGCCCGCATCCAAAGCTAATCGGTGTAATGGGCAACCCACTTTGAAGGTAGATCCATAGGATGGACAATATAGATCAAAGGTGAGCTCCACATGATGGGCAGTGGACATTGAAGGTGGGCTCCACATGATGGATGACCCACATCAAGGTGGGCCCCACATATGTAGACAGCCCCTAATGATGAACAACTCACATCCAAGGCAGCCCCAAATGATAGACAACCCATTGCAAAGTGGGGCCCAAACAATGGACAGTCCACATCAAAGGTGGGCTCTACAATGATGGGTGGTGAACATTGAAGGTGGGTTACACATGATATACTATTAACATTGATGGTGGCCCCACATACAAGATGGCCCAATCAAGGTGGGCCCCATGTAATGGACGGTCCACATTATGAGGTCAATCCCTTGTGATGAATGGCTTACATCCATGGCGAGCCTTGCATGATGGATGCCCACATCAGGCATTATTAGGTGGATGGTCAATATTATATTAAAGGTAAGTCTCACACAATGCATGGTTCGCGTTGAAGACAAGGTTAAAGTGGGCCCAACATAATGAATGGTCCGCATCAAAGGTTGGCCCCATGTGATCGACAATATATATTAAAGGTAGACTCCACAAAAATAAGTAAAGATTATAAGAAATTTTAGTGAAAAATATTTTTTTTAAAAAAAAAATTGAAAAGGAAGAAAGAAGAAAGTGAGATCAATAGAAAAGATTTTAAAATTACCTATATGATATTAAAAATAAATCTTTTTTTTAAAAAACATTTTGGCTGATAAATATTCCATTTAATTACCTGACAAACTTATCTTTTGGATAAGTAGAGATCAAGATAAATTACTTGAGGCATACATAGCTTTCAAGTAGCTTAAGCAAAACAACTTACAACCTAAAGGATTGAAAGAGTTGAGCATTAAAAAAAAAAAAAACCTCTAGTATCACGATTAGACTGATCTATTCCACTCAACCATAACGAGTGGAGGATTTAAATCTTATTCATATTTATAAAAGGTTGTGGATAAGTACGACATTAATGATAAAAAAATTTTAAACAAAAAATAAAAAGGAGTACAAAAGAAAATGATACAAACGACAAAACAATAATAATAACCATGTAGAGAAGCATGTTGCATTATTGAATTAGATAAAGATTGCTAGGCTGCACTATCCTTACTTGGGCCCTCTGACCAAATTTCTTTGTAATGATTAGTATATCTATTGCCATCCACGCGTAGATCAGCTATTTAGACAATCTTAGCTAGGTTCAAGAATTAAGCCTTGTACGTAAGTCTGGTTTGGTCAGGCCTAAACTGGGCCCGTTCCCACCCCCAGGTGGAATGTGGAATTTGAAGGCTGAGATCTTATTTGGATTGGCATCATGAAGATGAATCAAACCATCCAATGGATATACCTTCTTTTGGAGGGGCAATATCCAAAAATCAGAACAAAATGGAGTTCTTTCTTGACCACTGTTGCAAGTCGTTTCTCAGCCATCTAAACAAGTGATGCTTTGGGTGGCTATGAACTTATACGATCGGGCTCATCCAGGAGGTGATCCAATGATTGGGCAGTGCAGATCTATCTCCAGATACATAGAATCTGCCATTTAATACTGTGTGGTGAAATGGCTAGCAACCTTACCTAGAAAAGAAATACACACTTCTATTTGGAATGAAGAAATTCTATTTGGACAGTTATTACTTGCATAGACTGGAATTCTAATTAATGAATTGTGCTCCTCAGGTATCTGAGGTTTGGCTATTCTGAATACATACTTGCTCTCAAAAATACAAAAATTCATGACCCAACTAAAGCTTCAGTCCACAATGAAATTGTTGTTGTCAGAATTTGGTTAACAGATGAGGTTGATGTAGAGCTAAGACGTCTTGTGGCCTCGTTATTGTCCTCTGATAGATTTGCGAAAAGTAGAAAAAATGTGAGCAGCGGGGGATGCCGATGTCCGACTGTGGACCCTTCGATGCCTAAGTCAGGTTTGTGGAAGATTATCGCCAGTATATTAGATCTTAGATGCAATACCTCTCTTCTTTTTCCTCCCTAGTTCAGAATTTGTGGTCATATGCATAAGGCATGGGAGAAGGCTTCGGACATCCATATCCCATTATGCTCCTTCCTTGCAGGTTCCTTGCTCGTGTTGTAGACATTCCTGGCGAGGTGAGTCCTCTCCTACCGAGCTGTCCTCTAACCTCAGCTTGGCGACTCATCTCCAAACTAGAGGAACTACTCATCTCATGTCGATGGCCCTTTTGCTCGGGCCTTGGTCACCCTAGCTCAGGGAAACTTCCTCAGCTTAGAGGCATATCACTTGTAGATAACTACTGCATTTTCCATGTGAAGGACCAATTCAGTTTTCCCCACAATAGAAATGAAAGTGCTTTCACAAGTAAATCAATCGTGCCGCATGCCTCATTTTGGGACTCCCATCTCCATTGATTCCACTTTCAAGCATCTTTGAAACAAGTGAAAGTCATGCAAGCATATTCATAGAAAAGAAAAGCTATTGTCGGCTTTGTAGCAGGGCAACCCCTTGGATATCAGTGTTCTTGGTCATTGTCTGCCCTTTCCCAACATATGGTGGTGTGGGCGGCAGTAGAAAGGGTTTACTCAGTTGCTGGTTAGGGGCGTATATGTTGACCTTGGTGACAATGTTGTCAATGGGGAGAGAGAATGTTAGGAAGAGGTACGAGCACAGGAGTTTTGACTGCTGGATTTATATTGTACCAGTATAGTTAGTGGGCATGGCATATAAGTGGGAGACAGAGAATCAACAAAACTCCTGTGCTCGTACCAATGAATAGAATTGGGAGAATGATCCAATGAAATTTTATCACTCTTGATCTCTCGTGGTAGTTGGATGTCACATCCTTTTGTATTCACAAAATTACGGGAAACGGTACTATGAGATCGACCTCATGGGAAGCCTCTCATGAGGTTGAGCTCTGTGGGTTCCACCATGATTTGGACATCGACGCCATGCATTTGGTGGGTCCCCTCTACTTGATGGGATATACCAAAAATCAGTCATATACTGAACTCAACACTTGATGGGGCCCACCTAAGTTTTGGATATGGTTGAAACTTAGTGTGACCCCTCATCCAAGTGGATGAACTGGATGTCTAAACCACATCTCAGTGGCCCTATAAATGATTATGAAGTTTCAATGGGTGAGTATCCACTTTCAACTGTTGTATGTGATTTGGCCCATCCAAGTGATGGATTGGCTTGAGTTTTAGGCTCATGGCCCACCATAGAAGGGTGCATCTGATTGATGGGGTGGATGTCCGACATAGATCGTTGTGGGGCCCACACAACTCGACCTCACAATACCTTTTCCCCAAAATTAGTTAATAAGTAAAAAAGAAAGGAGCCTAAAGATGTCAATACTTGCATAAACTTTGATCCAAATCATTAGACAAGGGATTACTGTATTTATGCATTTGTTGTTATCAACTATCAAATATTGGCTACTCTTTTTCTTTCCTTTAATTTTTACATGCATTCACACTCCACATAGTTTTTCACCATAGTGGGTACCGGAACCCATGACCTCATGTTGAAACTCTTGTGAGTCCAACGCATGAGTAAGAACCTTCAAATATTAGTGGTAGAGATGATGATGTAGAATAGGGGCAAGTGACTTCATGGATGGTCCGGATTGAAAGAAACTAGCTGGAAAACTAAAACCTGAGCCTAAAGATTGTGACTTGTTGTTCGTTTTACACAATATATATATTATTGAAAAGCTACCCACGGGCTCTTTAATATAGAAATTGGTAAAGTTGGTTTTCACCAATAAAATTTTAAAAGAAATGTTCATCTTATGGGTTAAAATTGTATTTTTAGTTCAAAACTTACTATTTTTTAATGAGTTCCATTTTTACCATTGTCAGGGTTTAAAAAGTACAACTGCAGTCCAAAATTAACGCAGGGAAGGACGTGAGGTCGAGCACCGTCTTCCTCAAGAGGATAATTGTTCCGAATTCACAGAACTTTTCTGGACTCCTCACAGAGACTTCTCGAATCCACGAGAAAGAAAGCAAGCAAAATAGAAAATAAATTCTATAAAATTCAAAATTAATTGATAAATAATATAAATGAGTTCACAACCCTTTAAATAGGGGTACTAAGCAATGGGAAAGAAATCAGAATCAAACTACATTTAATACTCCTAGAATTCGTGACTTACTATAAAAAGTAAACTTACTAGTTATAGACGATCGTGATGTCTACTAGTGCGCAAGGTTTTCGGCCAAAAATAGTAAGTGTCCTATTTGGCGTCACCAAGCTATTCTCCTAATTTTTCTAAGCTCTTTTCACAATGCAACTCTTAAAGCCCAACGGGTGAAGAGTTATAATCAAACTAAAACTTACTATTTATAGTAAAAATGGAATTAAAATAAGGAAACGACCATCGATCTAGTGGTATTTTGCAAATCTGGCTTGGGCAACCCGGCATAGCAGGGTTAGTTGGCTAAAGTAGCTCGTTCTACCCCAAAATCATATATTTTACGTCTGATAACTCATTCCGGATTGCGAGATACGCTTGATTTAAGGTCCGACGGTCCGGATCACTTTGTCGTCGACCGGGCCTTTTCTGATCCATCTTGACCATGTAACTATCCGCGATCCTCTCTACATGAAAAATCCTTATCTTAAATATTTAAGAGTTATTTATGAGTTTTCGTAAAATTGAATGTCATTTTACTCTTTTTGGTAGATTTTATTACTTGGGAAATTTTTCTATTATTATTTTAAATAGTAGTAGTGTATTACATGGTGTTTGTCACAAACTCGGAGACCGGGCTCACAAAATTTCCGATCGCCGAATCCGGCGCCGACAGCCTCCGTAGTACCCCATTCTCGGCTCCCGGTACCCATATACCAGGTTCCGATCCTGGGATACTACAAGGAGAATTTCTTATATCAATTTGATTCGTAATGAGCATAACCACAAGCATAACCCACGAACAATAACCACAAAAACACCATCACAGAATCCACTATGAACAAAAACTTTAAATACAGTGCGTATAAAGGGAAATACAGATACTGAAAATGACAAAAACTCCAAAAGCTCGGCTGCACGCTCCAACTGCGGCGAGACTACGGCTGCGTCCTGGCGTCACCTGCACGCATCAATCGTGCATAAGCTTATAGAAAGCTTAGAGGGTGGTGTAAGTGTGTGCGAACGTGCTCAGAATGCAATGCCAGAGTGATGCAGAATCATACGTAAATGCAACCATCCGTACCAAGGCTATGCAGTACAAGATGTGAATGCTATCGGCCATAACAAGGCCATGCGAAACAATATGTAAGTCAAGCATGCCAATCCTCATCCAAATCCTCATGTCAATATAGTTCTCAGTCTGGATAATCACCAGGGTTCAGTACACTCCAAATGGCACTGTCTCTCTCCAAGCAGCACAGTCCAAGTGAGCGTAAGAAACCTCACTATCCGCCTGGCCAATAGTCAGCCAATACCTATCCGGCACGTCGATAGCGAACCCATTTCCGAGCTGGTCAAACTTAGCCTAGTAATGCCCCCTGCTCTCGGGCGAGTAAGGCCACACCCCTTTCCGACCGACCACGACACAGTGGGAGACCCGGCCTCATGGTATTCGGCCCTCGTGCGCTCGTATATCCACTCGGTCTCGACGTTGGAGTCATCCTCTGGTACCATCGGGTTCAGGGACTCTCACCCAGGGACATCTATGGCGCCCCAATTGCTTGGAACAAGATTTTTCCGGTATCCAACCAGCCACCCACGATATATCTGTGGAGGCTATGGCCCTGATGTCGCTAGGGCATATCTCAATCATACAGATGCAAGTGCATGAACCACACTACCAATCATGCAACCATCCTGCGTGAAGCATGCGCTCATGTAGGGCAATTACGCCTATCAGGGAACCCGTAAACAGTCTGCCCGAAGGCATATGCTATGATCAGACACTCCTCATCTCAAGCATACATATGATGCGTATGATCATGAATCATGGGCTGTGCTAAACATGTTATAAAGCAATAAATTATCCTCTCAATGAAGATGGGCCTATATGGCCAACATGAAACAGATACGGCCTATCAGGGGCCTTAGGGAGAGTTATAATGTGGACATCGAACCAACATTACTCGTACAATGTGGACGTCAAACCAACATTGTCCCCAAGACTCGGCTCACCTCAAATACCATTAAATAAATCCTGGTAGAGTCACACATTGCAATGTGCCTTAGGTACATCCCACTGGGCCCTAAATACATCAAATGGGCCGTATCTCATAGGCCTTATATTCATCAAGTGAGCCACCTTAATGACTCTCACCAATGGGCCCTAGGTACATTGCAATGGGCCATCACCCATGGGCCTTAGAATGCATTAAAATGAGCCCAATCACGTAAGTTTTATGTGTATCAAATGGGCCTAATCACATAGGCCTTATACATATTAAAGTGGGCCTCAGCAATGGGCCACAGGTACATCGATTTGGGCCTCAGAACGTGGGCCTATATATATCGAGGTAGGCCCCGACAACAGGCCTAAAAACTCGTCAAGATGGCCTACCAACATGGGCCCATATATGCCAAGGTGGGCCTCAAAGATGGCCTGAATATACATCAAGATAGGCCTGAACACGCTAGCCCATATGCTTCCAAGTGGGCCTCAATAATGGGCCTAAAAAAAAATACATCAAGACGGGCCTAAGTACATGGACACATATGCATCTAAGTGGGCCACATGTGAAACCCACCATAATGTTTATTTTACTATCCAATCTATTGCTAAGGCCATGTGGCAAGGGGCCCACCAAAATATTTATTATCCATCCGCCTGTTGATAAGGCCACATAGACCTAAGGGCCCACTATAATGTTTTTATTTTTATTTGAAATCCAACCCATTCACAGTATCACCGAACCAGGGCCCACCGTGATATTTATTTTCCATCAAACCTGTTCAAAAGGTCACACGTGACCTTGGCCATGATCAGGGGTCCCACCGCGAGGTGGTTCACAGATCCAACCCATACATTATGTGTGCCCCATCTGTCTAAGGGTCCAGACCAAATTTCAGCCCCATTAAAATTTCAGGTAGGCCCCACCATGTGTTTTTATATGGTTTAGGCATGTCTTCACATGATTTAAATGGTACGGCCACCTGAGTTCCGTATACGGCTGATTTTGGGTGGCCCATGGCCAGGGGGGAGGCCCACCCAATGTACGGTGCAGATGCTCGAAACGCATCACGGTGGGGTCCACAGCTAGGCCGTGAGGCCCAGCCTACTTCGTCCGCCGCCAGCAGCCGCAGGCGCTGCCTGCGCTGCAGCAGCAGCAGCAGCGCTGCTGTGTTATTTTTTTTTTGTTTTTTTTTTTTGTTTTTTTTTTTTTTTGTTTTGGGGCCCACTGAGATGTGATTCACAATCTAGCCCATCCATTATGTGAGTTCCATCAGTCTGGCCGTCCAGACCTAGTTCCAGCTGCATCCAAGCTCCAGATGGGTCCCACCAAGTACTTTTATATATTTTGGCATGTCTCTACATAGTTTTAGATGGTATGGCCCACCTGATGATCAGATCACTTTAACATTTTGGCTCAACGCCTAAAGTGGACTGGAGAACAGATTGGACGGCGTGGATCACATACATACTTCAAGGTGGGGCCTGCATGAGCAGCCCACTCCAACCTTCCCTTCCTTTCATCCCTTTTTTTTTTTGAACTGGCGCTGCCAGTCCAGCGTCCAGAGACACTGGACGGCGCGCAAAGAAATACATTCGGGGGCTACCACATGGACGTGCATCATGGTGGGTCCCACCCATATTAGCCACCTCAACTAGGGATAGATACTAAGGCCTCAAGTGTTGAAACTAGGTATATCCACTCAGTCTACCAGTTGAGCTATGGATCAGGGTACTTCATGGTGGATCCCACCATTCATGATGGATGGTGTAAATGGAACTCTAAATGGTGGGGCCCACTACATCCAATGGGTAAAAGAGAGGAGAAGAGAGAGAGAGAGAGAGAGAGAGAGTGAGAGAGAGAGTGAGAGAAAGTGACGGTGAAGGAGGGAGGGACCCCGCCACTAATGGGTCCTCCCTTAAACAATACATACATCATGTGGGTCCCACAACAAGTGGACCCTTAAAATTGAAAGCAACGGTATAACACCCACCTTGTTGGCCTCCTTCTTGCTCCCTTAAACTTGTAAGCTCCTTGCCTTTGCGTTCAACGGTGGATGATGGACTTTTAATGGTGTGGATGAGAGATGAGAGGGTGGGCCACACTTGGAGTTTTGGGAGAGGGAAAGAGAGAGCTTGGATTTCTCATGGAATTTTTCATGGGATTTATTTTTAAGAAAAGAATGAGGGAGAGAGAGAAGTAATGGAAGGAATGGGTGGAGGGAATGGGTGTAGTTAATGATGTATGGTTAGGTTTGAAAATGTGAAAAAGGAAGAATGGTGAGGGGAGGGAGAGTTTGACTTGTGGGAAAAGGGGGAGAGGCCACTTGTACTTGTTGTTGGGTGAGGTGGCATGGAGGTATGGTGGTGTACTTGACTTGATTGATGGGACATCTCGTAGAGATTCCCTCGAGATTCGCAACGTGCGGCGTTTCTTCGAACCGAACGCTGACTAACATCTTCCCACCTAGGTATCGGTTCGATGCGTGAGTCGCGGCGTTGGAACCGCGGCAACGGCGCGATCGCTAGGATACAAGTTTCGGATCGAGCCGACTTCAGCATGCGGGACTCGGCTTAGGATCGTGCGCAACGTCGGAAATGGATCGAGGGTTGCCGGAATTCGACCGGTAGGATCGCGGAAGCTGACTGAACGGTACGGTTTAGGTTACGGGTCTTACAGTGTTCAACCCTATGTAATGTGTAACATAAATAGCATAGCGTAAGCTTAGGGGTGTACATCGAGTCGAACCAAGTCGAGCTGGCCTCAGCTCGACTCGGCTCGAACACTGGCTGACCTCAGCTCGAACTCAACTTGGCTCGGTCCTCGAGCCTGACTGGCCAGCTCAACTCGAGCCGAGTTCGAGCCAATTTCGAGCCAAGTTCGCCATTGAGGCATTTCCACAAACACCTGAACTGCACCTTCAAAACCCATTATTTTACAAACAAAGGCAATGGTTTTACAGGTGTTTTATCAAACACCTTCTAAGTAACATAAAAACCAAAAAAAAAAAGACAAAAAGGGTATTTGTTTAATGTACATACCTTGCTTGCCATCGGCCAAACCTTCCTTGCCATTAGCCAAACCTTCCTTGCCACCAGCCACATCTCGTTGAGTCATTTTATCAAACAGTTGGTGAGCAACATCAATGGCAAAGTAACCGAGTCACCAAACTGGTTCAATCCGAGTTCGATTTGAGCTGGATTCGATCCGAGTTTAGTCGAGTTGGCGCCTGCTCGAACTCGGCTCGAACTCATTTTCAAGCTCAAAAAATCAGCTCGACTCGGCTCGAACTCAGCTTCGAACCGAGTCGAATCGAGCTTTTTCGAGTCGAGTCGAGCAAGCTAACCGAGTTAGCTCGGTTCGTGTACACCCCTACGTAAGCTACACGATATTTTTATTTTTAAATATAAAAATAAAAAGTTTTTAAAAAAAATAGTAAAAAAAATATAAAATATAAAAATGTTTAAAAATTTATTTATTTTTTAAAGTATAAACATATTCAAAAAAGTTATTAATCATCATTTATCAAAAGCCAATTCACATATATAAACAAAATTAAATTATTATTACATCAATAACATTTTAAGTAAATTATAATTAATAATATCTAATTAAAACCACAAGTCACATATATGGAAAGAAATTAAAATTCTACATGTTAAGAGTATTAAGTACAAATACGAAATATAATTACTTTAAAAAATACAAAATATATTTACCATTTATAAATAATTTTTTTTTAAAAAAAAAAGGTGTAACATACATCACATACACTACGACACATAGCATATGCTATGACTTTAGGTATGCAGGTACGCTATAAGGGATTTACATTATTTGTTAATATTATATATATAGTGTCATAGTTACGCCACATTGCATTACTGGCGCTATTCAAAACGCTAATTTCTATCTTGAGTTAACATAGTGAATAGGGATTTATTTTACTGATATATATAAGCACATTATATACATTGAAAGTAACACTTTTTATCAATAATATTGTTTTTTATCCTTTATTTTAAGAGATTTTTCGGCTTCTTATGGATGAAGAAGCTCTGTCGAGAAAAGACTTGATCATCTCGTCCTTAACCATGCACCGAATACATTAAATGCTAATACTATTCTTTTATGATGTCTAGAATGAGAATTTTGCACACGTTAAAACATGGGGCATTCGTAAGTGGAAGATAAAGCAAATTAAGTCACGTATAAGTGATCACGATCTAATGCGTATAAAGTCACAGATAGAGGTGATCAGATCAACGGTTTGAGATTTACCCGACCGTAGGCCTAGCATCTATGGAGACAAGGGGCTTCAGCATGCTGTGAACTTGAAGCCCAATAGCAAGGACCAAATAATCTCGGGTAATACGTGGCTCCATGAGCTTCCTGCATGGCACACGTGTGCAAGATCCGGTCTATTCATCAGGCGGAGGGCAGTGGATGGCGACGATGCCCTGGCCTAAAATCAGCCCAAGCCACACGTGTGAGAAAATGGACGTCAAGAAAAAAATGACCAATGATCTGCATTACGCATGAGGTGCCATCTTACAGGTGGACCAACCAACTTGTTGAGTGGCTTGGATCGCTCTCTGACGTGTGCCTCATCAACAGGTCTGCTACAAGTACTCTTCAACACCAGTCCTGCTCACACATGTATTTCAATCCAGACTGCCCAAAACATGGGCCGTGGACAACCATACCCAAAAGTAGCACTAATCAGGCGATCTTAGCAACCGATTTCGTTCGTTGATAGTTACCAATCAGATAGCTATGTTTGTACGTACGCTAAATCCGCAACGTAGTCATCGTTTCGGCCGTTTACATTTACGTGCCCGGAGAAGTTCACCGCTATCAAATGGCAGGATCGTGCAATTACACCAATTTTAGGCTAGAAGCCCATGCACTGGTATGGCCCACAAAATCAACGGTTCCGATCACTTCATATGCCACTTGTACAGGGGAGATACTAGCGATGGCCGAGGGACCGAAATCATGTACCACCTATTAACGCATCGGGTATAATACTGAGCTCTGTGGAACCCACCACATTCTGTGGTTTGCATCCTCTCCGTCCATCAGGTGCGCCCAAATCAACCCGATCCAAAACTCAGGTGGGCCAGGTCATAGCGAACAATGTAAACTCGCTCCTAAAACCGCTTAAGTTCACGGCTTCAATCGACGACTGCCCTTTCATCTCGTTGAGGCGCACCTGATGAACGACTTGGATGGATTATACACGCCATGGTGGTCCCCACACAAACCTTTGGCTGGTGTCCGTGTCACCTCCCAATTGTTGGCATGGCCCGCCTAAATAGTGGATCAGACTAAGTTTTGATCGAAGGGATTCGCTCAAGAGGTGCGCCAGATGGACGGGCTGGATGTCACACAAACAACATGCTGTCTCGAAAGAGCTGGGGTGTCGCACGACATCGGGCCTTGCAAATGTCAAATCAGGCCGATCCACTCATCAAGTGGGCCAGACCATTGAAATGAATAGATAGCCGATGATCTATCAAAAGATATAGCCACATTATTTCTATGCCATCCATTTTTTTTTTTTTTTAAAAGCTCATTTTAGGCTGTGAGACCAAAAATGGAGAGCGGATTAGGTGTTACCCGGGCAAGAGCTTAATGGGTGCTACCCTTATCATCGGGCCCACCTTGATGATGTGTTGTATATCCACGCCGTTTTTCCAACCCATTTTAGGACGTGATCACAAAAATTAAGTATATCCAAATATTAATAAGTGGACCACACCACAGGAAAAAGTGGTGATTGAATTACTCACCATTTAAAACTCTAAATGGCCCATTGTAAGGTTTTCTTAATTTTACTTGCCATCCAGCATGTTGATAGTGTCAATAATGCCTTGATGAAAGCAAATTTCAAGGATCAGCTTGATCGAAAACTTTTATAGGCCACAAAAGCTTTTAATAGTTATTCATTGCTTTTTCTAATGGTAAGGTCCAATGAGATTTGGATCTTTTTAAGAGTTTGGATCATTTTCTAAAATGAGATGAAAAAACATATAAAGGCATGAATATATAACCAATATTCCAAGTTGGGCTACACATGTCAAGGTAATACCTACTAAGACACTACTGGATATCAGCTAATTCTCTGTTTTTTTCTAACTGCTTTACCTTAACAAGCCGTGATATTTTCATAAAAAAACTAGCATTGATACCCTAACTATTGCCTTTGGCCAGATAAGTTTTCGAGCGGCGATCAAAATAAGAGCGTTCTACAGACTCATCTATGGTGTTAATTTTTTCTCAACAAATGAGCGCATCAAAAGCTGAAGTACTACAGATAGTGATGCCCGCTGTTGAAACCTTCTCAGGGCCCACCACAATGCTTATTTAACATTGACATGTTTTTAAAGTCGTATGAACTTAGATGAAGGAGAAATTAGAATTAACAAAAAAAAAAAATAATAATAATAATAATAATAATAATAAGAAAGAAGAAGAAGAAGGGTTGGTACAAAACTTTTGTGGCCCACGGGAAGTTTTCAACCCCAGGCATCAATCCCTATAGCTTTATGTGATGTGGTCCACTTGAGATTCGTATCTATATCAATTTTTGAGCTTGCAGAATGAATATATGGCGTGGGTAAAATAAATAAATCATGATGGCCCACAAAGTTTCAACCAGTACCGAGCAGGGTATCGAAGGAATAACCAGTGAATTTGAATCCATTTTTACCTTTTAAGAAAACTTAGAATCCGCCTAGAATCTCTGGGGAATTATTCGAAGCTGTTTATATTCTGAGAAAATTGATGCCGCTGGGCTAACACGTGAGTCTTGATCTAAACCATCCTTCCAGTGGGGCACATCACCGGTTAGCCATAACCCAAAATGCATCACGGGACGAGCATACCTCGTTGCTACTTTGTTGAACGATCATCGCTGCTCTGTGATATGACTAATCCACTGCCGAAATCATGGAAATGAACGGTCCAGATTATGAAGTGTCCAATTGAAGTGAACAATTCATGACGAGTCCGAAATGTCATCAATGCTATGCATTGCAGACCGATGTGTAGGGCCCACCTTAATGTTTACATGACATCCAATCAGTCCACAGAGTGGGCCACCTCATTTCTCCTTTGGCGCCTGAAAATAACGCCAGAGCCAAAATCGGGTGGACCATACAGCATATAACAGCTGGGATGGGGATTCTCAACATGGAAAATCTTTCGGATTATGTTGGGCCATCATGTTTTACACTTTCCATCCAATCCATTCAAAAGATTCTGTTCCAAAACTCAGGTGGGCCACACTACATGATTTTACATTATCCAGCCCACCCAAGCTTTGGACCGGCCTGATTTTTGGGCGCCAAGAAGAACATGAGGAGGTGCACTTGATTAGTTAGATGAACGAATGAGATGTCATGCACACATCAATGTGGGGCAGTGGATCCAGCCGTTGCCACTTAAATTGGACATGCGGCACAACAGCCATTCAGTTGGTTGAACACCTGGTGGACCACAAACTGCACAGCCAATAGACAATTCTACCCTTTCGATCACCAGACTTCTCCCATTCATTACTGACCACTGTCAATATTCATATCAACCACCCATTTGTAGGTCATGATCTGGTGGTCTTAACCGTCCGATCAGACAAAGTATCTACCTCGGCCAATACATGGTGGGGCCCACTCACCGGTCATGCGAGTTGAGTCACAATCCACTAGTCAAGTCACAGCGCAAGGCACCGAACGGAAAACCTCCTATTAACTACAGGGAATTTTGCGTCGTATAGACCCAACGTGCTAATTACCTTTTTTCATTGGACCTGAAAAAAACTTTAAGCATCAAAGTAGACTTCTATTTGAACCAATAAACTCAAAAAGATGAAAATACTCTTATTTTTTTCAACTACTTTACCCTAACAGGTAGTTAAAATAGAGTTATACACGAGTTATAATGTCCGTGCCTTAAAATAGAGTTATACACGAGTCAAGTTAGCTCAAAAAGCTCGCTCGACTCGGCTCGACTCGACTCAGATTGACTCAGCTTGAAAGACCGACTCAAGGCGAATCATGCTTGTTTACTAAAGCTCGAGTTGAGTTCAAGCCAAGTTCGACCATGGTTTATTTCAACTCAACTCAACTTGACTCGAAGCTTGATCTTATGCTCAACTCGGCTCAAGTAATATATTTTAATTATATATATATATATATATATATATAGTTTTAAAAAAAATATAAAACTTAAAAACTTTTACTAAAAACCTCTCTACTTGACCCCACTCGTCCCATTCTCTCTTTTCTTTTCCTTGCCCTACTAGGTAAACTCGATTCAACTCGAGATAAACTCAACTTAACTCGAACTCGACTTAAAAGCTTTAGCAAACAAGTCAAGCTTCAATGTTGAGCTCGAGCTTGAGTATAGCATGAACGAGTCAAGCAAAGCTTGGCCCACCTCAAATCGACTCGGCTCGATGTACAACCCTACCTTAAAAATCACCTTTGGTGGGATATTTTCTGCAAGCATAGATAAAAAAAAAAAAAAAAAAAAAAAAAAAAAAAAAAAAAAAAGAAAAGAGGTGTTATACAGACCATCTAATAGTGCTAATTTTTCTAACTACAGGGAGCGGATTCCGTGCCTATGCTGGCATGGAATTTCCGTACCTCCATATTGTCTGCCATACACGTGGCACATGTATATGATGATCCGAGCCAGTAATCCTGCGTTTTCCACCGTTGATTGTTCCATGACTAAGATTTTCTATGATTAGATTGTCTTAACCATTTAACGAATGAACCTTTTCTCACTGACTGTGAGCCGTTCCTGGATTTGTCTCACAATGTTCATTTGTAAGCCATCTATTAAATGAGCTATGATCATCCAAAGATTTTAGTTTTCGGATTAAGGCCCATCCACTACTGTAAACACCAAATGAACGGCTTCGATATCGTTCATATGCCACATGTGTGCATACATTAAATGGACGCACGAAAATGGGTGCCTAAAGGGGTCCCAGATCCACTCCCTTAATTAGGTACTAAATATGAAAGGAGTCTGCTTAATTACGGGAGGCGTGTTTCACACTCACACGTGTTCCTCACCCACCACACGTTATTTTCAGCAGCATTTACCTTTCCATGAATTGCAGTTCAGACTCATCCACAATAGGCTGGTCATAGGGCCCACATTAGTAGGGGACAAAACCATCACAACCGTTCATCATCTCGGTCGTACGGTGGATGCGAAAAAACAACTCAAGCGTAGTAATCCGCATCTTGCGTTACTTGCCTAGGCTCGCGGGGTGCCCGCCTACCGCTTCTGTGAGGGGAACGACTGTACGTTCATGAGATCCATCCCGTCCATATGCTACAACACCCCTTTTTTGATTTTGATCCCAAAAATCAGGCTGATTAAATAATCAGGTGAGCCACACAATTGGAAATTATATCTAATATTTATTAATTTACTTGTTATGATGCACCTGATTTTTGCGTCATTTTTTGAAGAATGCTTTCATCCTGACGAGGCAAGTTCAGATGAACGGATTGGATGAAATCTAGACGTCCCAGTGGGCCCTACACAACCAATTGTGGCGTTCCATTCCAAAAACATTCCCATGTTGTGGCCTATCTGAGTTTTGAATCTTCATAATTTCCTAGTTTAATGGTGGAAGAGAGGCAGGGTACCTGATGAACGGGTTGGATCACATGAAAGTTACACCCACGTGGCGGTAGGAACGCTCCCTGCATACCGATGCAAGTTGCGAACAGGGTTCAGCTAAATATGAGTACAGGCCGTTAATGAGATAATTCCTAACATTTCACATTCAAAACCGTCAATGGGTAATTTAGAATCCTTCTTTCAGTTTGATTAGTTGGTAGCATCAGAAACAAGTAGCTATCGAAGGATGGACGGTCTCGATCATCCGAGCATGTGGGTCCACGGAGCGACGGATGGTGGACAGGAGGATTGCAAGTCCTAAATATGCAGGATAGAGATAGAATATAAAAGGAAAACAAGTCACTGCTTCGAGAGATACCTATAAATAACAGCAGCAGAGCTGCCACTTTCCCTCCAGAGAAAGAAATCGCCAGAGCAGAACAGGGAGAAAGAGAAAGAGAAAGAGAGAGAGAGAGAGAGAGAGAGAGAGAGAGAGGCGCTGCAGCACCGCTGGAAGAACGCGCATTCAACCAGAGGCCGACACGTATCACCTCCGGCCTTCTCCGGCGCCGCTTGATTAGGGTTAGGGTTCTTTTTCTCTTTCTATTTATCTGCTCAGAAAGAAGCTTCTCCTTTTCTCTCCATTTCCTTTGAAACTAGGGTTTTCTTTTTCGCTAGGGTTTTCTCTTTCGCTAGGGTTTTGTCTGTGGATTTGAACAAATCCTGCAATCTTAAATTTATCTGCAATCGTCTTTGCTGCAATTTGGCCCTCTCTGCCTCTCCCAAAATCGATGAATTGGGGCGGGAACGACGGCCCCGCCGGTGGCGCCGGCGCTGCTGAGGACAGCTCTTCTCAGAGCGAGCCGCCGGACCCTGACGTCCTCGAAATCGATCCCACCCGTCGATACATCCGCGTGAGTCTCTTCGTTCTTCTGAATTCACCAATCCGTTCTTTGCTTGAGATCTCCTCTTAATCCCATCGATTCTGTGTCTAAAACAGTATAAAGAAATATTGGGCAAAGGCGCTTTCAAGACAGTGTATTCTTTTTTCCCCTCTATTTTTCTAATGATTTATTATTTGGGTTTGGGTTTTGCTTTCTTTTTTTTTTTTCTAAAACTTTTGTTTCCTTTATATAGTTATAGGGCATTTGATGAAGTTGATGGAATAGAAGTAGCTTGGAACCAAGTTCAGATCGATGATGTGTTACAGTCGTCACAAGACTTGGAACGGCTGTACTCGGAAGTGCACCTGTTGAAGTCTTTGAAGCACGAGCAGATTGTGAAGTTCTATAATTCATGGATCGATGATCAAAACAAGACTATAAATATCATCACCGAATTGTTCACGTCAGGCTCGCTTAGACAGTAAGTTTGTGGCCTTTCTTATTTTTTGATACTGCGAGGTTAGCATTGTGGATGGTTAGTGAAAGGTTGCCTTTGGTTCATTTTAGGTATCGTAAGAAGCACAAGAAGGTCGACCTGAAGGCTGTGAAGGGGTGGGCAAGGCAGATTTTGTTGGGGTTGAGCTACCTTCATGGCCACGATCCGCCGATCATACATAGGGACCTGAAATGTGATAACATATTCATCAATGGGAACCATGGAGAGGTCAAGATTGGTGACCTTGGGCTGGCAACTGTTATGCAACAGGCTAATGCCCGAAGCGTGATTGGTATTTTTCTTTCTTCAGCTTCTCTGATTGTTTATGTTGTGTGGTATTTAGATTGTTGCATTTGGCCAATCTATTTGTGCGAATGCATGCCAGATTGGTATGCAATGGTACATCTGCACCCGCATCTTGCATCATTGATTAAGAATCATTTGATCCAATATAGTCGCCATCGTCATCATCATCATCAACTTGCCTCAACTATCCTTTTATCCTATACATGTTCCTTAAAAAGGGATTTCAATATGCATCACACTATGGACTGTTGGTACTAAAAAATATCACATGTGTATCATTCAGTGGCCACGTTGTCTTTAGAGCTGTCAACACGCCGAGCCTGAGGCTGATTAGTGTCTGCTCAACCCAATATTAGAAGGTCTGAGCCCAACCTGAGTAACAGTTTGTCAAGCCCAAGCCCAACATGCAATTTCTACCTCCATAGTAGCGCTGTGTAATTCATAAACGTGACTAATGTACATCATTGTCATTACCATCATCATCGCCCTCCCCATCATCATAACTTGATCGACTGGTGAGCTTGAGTGAAGTCCAGCCTATTACTAATCATGCTTGAACTTCTTAGACCTCACTTGTGAGTGGCCAAGGAGTCTTAGTCTCCATGATGCGCCAGGCCTGAATACCTGACAAGCTAGCCTGATTCATTGACACCCTTAAATTGTCCGTTTTATTGAGACTCATATCAGTTCGTATTGGGAAATGCTTGTTTTTTAGGTGTGACAATCTGTTGTGGAAAACCGAGATTTTAATCCTTATTAACATGCCTTTACACTTGCATATCTTTCTTTAACATGTCCTCATTTTTTGGGAGGTGCAGAAGTGTAAGCATAATTTTATCCCTATATGGGTCTTGTCAATAAACAAGTATTGATGAAAGTTGCATTGTGTAGGCACCCCTGAGTTTATGGCACCCGAACTCTATGAGGAGGAATACAATGAGTTGGCTGATATATACTCGTTTGGAATGTGCATGCTAGAGATGGTGACTTTCGAATACCCTTATAGCGAATGTCAAAATCCAGCTCAAATATACAGGAAGGTTTCGTCTGTGAGTCATTCAGTGAACAATGGCCCTTTATTTATTAGTTTATTTTGTTGTACTTAAGTCTTTTGATGACCTGATATTTGTCTGCTTTTCCAGGGTATAAAGCCTGCTGCCCTTGGTAAGGTAAAGGATCCAGAAGTGAAGATTTTAATCGAGAAATGTCTAGCCCCAGCTGCTCAAAGATTGCCCGCAAAGGAGCTTTTGAAGGACCCTTTTCTCCAAATAAATGGCGTCAATGGATTGGCCATAAATCATCCATTTCCTTTACCTGATATTGTTACACCCAAAACGGGCGCCTTTGGAGACCGTTGTGTTCTCTCTGAGGAGCCTTCAAGTGCGAAGCAGATACCCCACTCTATGGATATCGATACTGCTGTCTATGGGCCTCCTGTCATCACAGTAATTAAGAATTCTGGTGGTGGTGGGCCCCACTTGTCGAGTGTGGAGGTTTGGACATTGAAGAAAGAAGACGAGTTCAGGTTAAAAGGGGCGAGGAATGATGAAAACTCGATATCGCTTGTTCTACGTATTGCAAGTCAACATGGTAACCAAGTTCTTCATCCACGTGTTTCTCATCGAGATTTTAGATTATTTACCCATTATAACTTTCCTTTTGTGCCGAGTGTTTTTTATTTTTCCTTTTTTGTGCATACATGCAGATCATGCAAGGAACATCCATTTCTTATTTTATCTTGATAGCGATACCGCTCTTTCAGTTGCAAGTGAAATGGTTGAGCAGCTCGAACTTGCCGATCAGAACGTAATGTTCATAGCTGAATTGATCGACTTACTACTGACAAACTTAATACAAGGGTGGAAATCCTGTGTCCGTATCGATCATCTGGTTGCTCTACATGGAACCCAATCTCCAAAAGTCTCACTGAAGAGCTCTCAGCTTGAATACGGAAGAAGCTCAGTTGGGTCTTTACAGAACGTTTTAGAAGCTGCCGACATATCAAGTCCCCCACCTTGCCTCGACTGTAGTTCAGTTGAAGACTCCATTCAGCCAATGTGTGAAGCTGCCATCTACACAAAGCCCGATGACGTTATGTCTCATGGCGATTATGATCCCCACATCATGGCCACTCCAGACGATCAGGTTTCTGAGCTATCATTCCTTTCTGCAATCTCTACTGCAGAAAGCTGTAAGTTGTGTTCTAGGACAGATTACATAGATTACAATGAATGTGAGATGAAAGGAGAGATCAGAGGAACTCTCTCTGGAGTTGGAACTGGCTCATGCCTTGATCAGAAAGGCATGGCTATCAGCAACAATAGCAATGATTTGCAAACCCTTTCCAGCATCCCAAGCAATGCTTCCTCTCTGGTTTTGGCTGAAGTGGAAGACAGTGATGAGCTGCGACGGGAGTTGGAGCTGATCGACTTGCAATATCAGCGAGCAATGGAGGAGATATCAAAGAGGAGGCAGGAAGCCATCGAGGCAGTGAAGAAAAGATTAGTGAAGCAGCAGCCACTGGCAATTAGCTGAAATGTTTGTTCCGGTTATTTTCTCTTAGCTCTTCCTATCCAAATGTAAAAAAGATCAGTTCCTGGAAGAGAACTGTTCTTGTAAATCCAGATTTCTTTTCTTGTCTATAAACCCACTTTTGCAGTTGTGCACAAGTCTGCACTGAGAAATATCAAGTTTCTTCAGAAACTGGAAACTGACAGCAAGTAGAGGTATGTAGTTAGGGAACTTGGTTCTCAATTCCCTATGTTAAGATCACCTAGTTGGTGCAATTTCGATGCTGCCCCATTCATGTTGAGGCCCACCTGATGCATGAACTTGATTACTGTTGCTGTGCGTGCACGTGGCTGCTTGTAGTGGGTGCAATTATGCGTGTTTTATTGCTTTGGTATTGGATTTGGCCTTGGGACAGCTGATTGAGGTGGTAGCTGATCTACGGCTTGGATAGACTCCGATTATTGTACACTTGCCAGGCGTATATAGCATTGGCTTATCCATGTGGTGGCCCATCATATCTGATGGGTTTCATTTACTGTTAGAAGGGCCACGTCGCATGGGGGGATGGAAGTACGCATGTTGATAGTCTGGGTGTGATAGCTTTGCTTTGGCAGGACTTGGATGTCTTCGTCTATACAAGCATGTTGACTGGGTGTGATAGTTTTGCTTTGGCAGGACTTGGATGTCTTCATCTATACAAGCATGTTGGCTGAAGACGAGGGTCCACCATAACCAAAACTGATGTCATGTCTGCGGGACTTGTTGTATGGGGCTGTCATGGTGTGCTGTTCGTTGGTTGCTCATTGGTGGGGCTAGACTACTATAATAGATTCTTCAACCGTACGCTTGGCATTATTTGTAGCATTGGAGATTCTTGTAATTCCAAGGTGGCCTAATGAAAAAAGTGCCATGTGGTGTACATGATCTGCAGTGAAAAGGGCACATTAACTATGGCTCTCAAAGTGATTGTGGCAAATAATAAAATTGTTTTTTTAGGCTTCACATCTTATACGCACACATGCATATATGAGGTGTCTCATATATATAGTGTGCTTTTTTATTGTGCCATATTAAGTCATGTAGGCAATTCACATCTATATCATGTTACCCATTTGATTTTTTACCTTGTAATTTGGATGACGTGCTATTTTACCATTAATCATTTATTTGATGGCCATCATTTGGATGGTCAGGATTGCTTTATCAGGATGATTTTGGGGAAACACGTTATCCACATTGGAGCACAGAAGCTGGATGGTTTGGATAGTCGTGCAGGTGACCATTTTCAAAATGGTCAACTATCATTGGATTCTAGATTCTAGACACTTGTACCATTCATACAAGCATGAGATAGAATAGGTGCGGCAACATGCAGTAAGACGAGATGGCCACTGGTTGAAAGAGAAGACAGGCTAATAGGAAGGAGAGACACCCAAATAAGTACAACTCAATTTTCAAAAGAGAAGACAGGTACAACTCAGTGCAAATGAACAAATTCAAAATCGAAAGAATCTTGCTGGATATGGACAATTCCAACAAGATTTCATTAGAGAGATAATGACAGGCTATGTTAGGGAGAGGTGAAATCTATGCCATTTGAGAGATTCAAGCAGTAAACTCTGAATTGTAGATAGGTTGCTAATCAGCCATCCACCTCCGAATTACTAAAATACAATCTTTAATTCAATAGCCTTCAGTACCAGAGATTTATGGTACAATGAGGGGAGGCTAGTTATTTCCGATTCAGAATAATGGCGTAAAACAATGGAGAGGAATGCCCGGAGCTAGCACGAGTCCCAAACCCACAATGGCTTGAAACAAACCAGAAAATCACCCCGGTCTATGGTGCAGCCTGACATTGCGAGAGCACTTTTTCATGTGGCCCACATCTTATCAAAGTCACATCTGGCGCCCATGCCTCAAGAGGGGTGTGTGTGTTCACCACCCTTGATCAAAGGTCATGATTGCTCACTGAATAATCAGGGCGACAGTCCACACCGAGCCTCTACTAGTTGAATGTGGCTATATAACACATTTAAACCAAAGTTAAAAAAACCAAAAACTCAACTTGGTCCGGGTCAACTCGATGGCTCAACTGAGTCTTTACATGACCCAACTGGATATTAATAATAAAATTAAAACATTTAAGGATATTTAATAAATATTTACGATATGGTAAAGGATGTAAAACAGCAGAAGGAACTAACAGCACGTTTTGTGCACCTGCTTAAAAAGTTGGTTCTCTTAGGAGAGGCTTGGTGTTCAAATCTCTTCCTTCACCTTAGTATTTTTTATTTTTTTTTAAATGATGCTTCACAAGGTGACTCAGCCAAGTCATTGTGAGTCACATTGAGTCAACCAGGTTTATGAGTCAGCTCAACGAGTCCCTCTAAAACTTGGCCAGGTCAATTCAAATCACAAAATTGAGTTTCTCACTGATGCACTCGAAATCTCACCAACTCAACTCGAAGAGTTTTACCACTATGATTTGCATGCATAAATAGTGGACCCCATTTAGTTGGGATAAGACTTTGCCGATGATGATTTAAACTCTCTCTCTCTCTCTCTCCGATGATGATTTAAACTCTCTCTCTCTCTCTCTCTCTCTCTCTCTCTCTCACATACACACACACACACAACAGGGTTATGTGAAAAAAGAAGCATCACCAAAACCATTGGAAAATTATTTGGTTACAAAGAAGTTATCCCCACATGAATACAAGCTATTGAAGCTCATTAGCCTACCCAGCAGTCAATATGTGCATTAAGCTACAAACAATACATTAATGCCTAGGATAAAAAGAGTAAATAACCTAGGTGTTTCATCCATCCACAGGTGCGAGTCAAATGTTAGACTTCCATGCAGTCTCGCCATGAAAATTTGTGGATCAGATCTGACACAACTAACCTCATTTGCCTACGGTAGAAAATGGCGATACGCGGGACCTTCGTCCCGTCAGGCACATGTTCCTAATTGCTGCTGGAATACTCAAACGATCGCTAAGACAGTTTTCTCCGGGTTCTCCTCTTCTGCTTCTCTTCCTCACGGTATCTCACTCGCCGCTCTTCTCTTTGGCGCTTCCTCGTCAATTGCTCTGCCTTGGCCTTCTCCGCTTCATGTGCTTTCCTCTTCTCCTCATCCTTGAGCTTCCGCTTCTTCATCTGCAAAATTGCCCACATTGAAAATAAGGGTGGATGACTAAGAGTGCCTGCACTCAACACTGAGAGAGTCATGCTCTCACATCTCCCACCATTTAAAGGCTGAGGAGGGAATCTAGTGAGCATTAAATGATCTAGCCCTTCTTGAAACGTCGAGAGGCGTACACATGGGTAGAACACGCAAACATTTCTCCAGAAACATTGATAACAAAATCGGAATATTCAATAAAAGTAGCTTACGTTTAACTAATGCTAAGGATAGTGTTAAGAACCTAACCAATACACCAAAAGCCCCAAAAAGCTGATGGAAGGCATCAAGCTAGGCTCTTTAAACCATTGGGATCGTAACATTCCACCACGCTCCACAGCTGACGTCTGCAGCTACCCACGCTGTGGCGGCACTCGCTTTGAGCCCTTGTCCACTTGGAGAGGGCATGGTGGCTGCACTCTGGCTATCCAAAGTGGTCCTTTCCACCCTAAGATGGCATGGTGGCTGCATTCCGGTTGTCCAAGCAGCCCTTTCCACATCGTGACAGCTTTCACTTTGTTCCAGGTTGCCCTTTTCCATGGGTTGCCCCTTCCCCAACTCAAACACTGGACATGGTGTCAGTTCCGAGCTAGGCTCTTTAAACCATTGGGATCCTAACATATTAGTTAAATTTTAACAGAATTGGCAGATTTCGAGTTTGTGATGCAATATGGAAGGATTTGACAAGAAAAAATAGTAGATAAGTGAGTGCCTTGCAAATAACATACAAGTTCTACTTCCATCCACACTGCAGATATGGCCAATATGTGTGGTGATCAGGATTGTTTAATTGGTAGGCCAACATGTGAATGGGCTACCTGCCAAACATCTCAGTGACAAGACAACTGTCTCTAGTTTTCATGAGTTTGTCTCTAGTTTTCATGAGTTTGCTGCTTCAAGGTGGACCATAGCTCTGTTTTGAGCTAACCACTCCTTCCTACAAGGCAATGATCAGATGCCTAGCCCAGTCCAATCCCTCACCCTCAGCAATATGACTCATCCACATGGTTGGCCGACAAATGAACTGTCTTGATCAATCTACGAAAGTGCCACTAGTACAATGTTGATGTTTTGGTGCTAACACCATGGGCCTTGGAGACACATACATAGTAGAATTCCTCAAAACTATATAAAAAATGGTGTCAGCAGTTCAATTTCATCTCTCACTGTGAATGAAAACAAGCGCCTGCTAAAACTACAACCTTTTAGGTACTAGTTTGCCACTTAATAAAAAGCTGATGGGTATCTTATCAATCTGCATATTATGGTAATCCTTCTCAGGGGAACTGAAAGTGGGCATACCTTTTCATTTCTGATCAACTGGAGGTGTTGGACGAGGGCATGGACTTTCCGCTCATGGGGTTCCATGACAACAGCCCGACGGTTTTCGAGCAGTGGCTGTTTCCTATGAGGCTGATCCTTCGGCTTGGAAGCGAATGGGAGAGCAGCTTGTAGTGATTTTGGGATCACCAATGGATTGAACTTCTTTGGTTTCCGTTCAATAGGCTGTGAATGCGGAAAAAAGAAGAAGAATTAGAGATGGCATCGAACATGAACTAAAGCAGTGCATCCTTTCTGCAGCCAAAACTGCAAACCCCTAAACATTCCCTAAAACAGGGAGAAACCAAAATACTAGCATCGACTGCTCCAGATAATATATGGACAGAAACAAAGAATAAACAATAACCCTATCCAAAAAAAAAAAAGTATAAGCACATAAAATCCTAGAGTCACTTTTTTATTTTGTAAGCATGCATACACATTACCTTTAAACAGAGAAATGTTAACAGGGATATAATGATTATAATGCAGTTCCACTAAGCCCACATGGACCACTAATGTGACCACATGTGCTAACCTGGCACTGCGTGTGAGTTGTGGCATCCGAGCTCTGCATGATGCATCAGGCATGCCTCATCATGATATCGAAGCGGCATACTCAGCAGGTGGGACACATGTATATGTACAATATGGATAGTAGCACATATACGGTATACCAAGCTGTTCGTTGTTTTCACATGGCATATTGATGATTTTACCGGCCTGATCCTGGCCTAGGTCTTCTATATGGTGGGGCGCATTGATGACAGGTTGGATATCTCACATGTCAGGTAGGTATACACGGCCATGTTTGGAGATGCCTGTGGAGATCGGCGAGATGTTGGGCTTAGCAGAGCTCTAGAACATAGAACACACAAGTTTTTGGTTATACGGTGTTTGTGTGCGCGCGTGCCTGTGTGCACACAAACACACACACAAATACATACACGTAAATATATATTGACAGAGAGCTACTGTTTTCACCTCCAACAATCCTAACCATTTAATATTGGGTTTTGCTAACGTGTGAGGATGTCAGCAAGGTCCTCAAACCTTTTAAATAGCACACTAGGTGACCTACTGCCAATCCGAACCGTTCATTCATTCATATGACTTGGAGCAAGCCATGGTGCAAAATCATGCCAATTAGGTGATCCTAAGCTTACAATCAATAGCATGAAAATGGACAGTCAAGATTGATCTGACAAACAAAATAGGTCCCATCATCTTGAAACTAGTAGATAGATCCCGCTTGGTGTTGAAAGTTGCTTCCATTTCTGGGAGGATGTGTGGGGCGGAGGCCGACCGCTACAAGAAGTATTCCCTAGGCTGACCCGCCTCACATCAGATAGGAACATCACAATGGACTGTTGTTCCTCCATTTGTGGCGGCTCCATGGTGTGGTCTCCTCCTTGTTGTAGAGACATGACGAATGAGAAGATTGCCGATTTGGCCAGCTTGTTGGTTGGACTGTTTGAAGAGTAATGTTCCCTCGGCAATAGAGAAGGATTCTATTATGTGGCATGTGTCAAACAACCTTCATAGCTCGAGCCGTTTTCTGTTCAATCATTTTACAGAATGATATGCGAGTCATCTTGTATTTCTGATCACACCTACCCGTTTCACCGTTGGTCTTATAGAGCCCCCTCCAAGAGTCGCAACCTTTGTCTGGTTAGTGGAAAGGGAGAGAGTGCTAATAATCGACAACCTGCACAAGAGATCCCTTGTTCTTCCCAATATTTGTTTGATGTATATGAGAAATGTGAGTCAATTGATTATCTCTTCTTCCACTGCCCTTTTGTTCAAAAGATGTGGGAGCATTTCCTAAATCTCTTCAACATCTCACGGGTGATGCTGAAGTCTGTTGTGGAGCTTCTGTGAGCATTTCCTAAATTTTATGTTCTCTCTAAAAAAACACTTTGATAATTCTAACCATGTGATTTATGGATCGTAAACAACGGATGATTGTAACAAATTGGCCTCATTCAAAGGGTTAGGATAATCCAATTTGCACGATTCTTGCGCCATGGTTTGCTCCTAGTTCTAGTTGTATGAATGAATGAATAGTTCAGATCAGCAAAAGATCACCCCATGTGTGGCTTAAAAGGTTTGGGGATGTTAACAAAACCCTTTAATATTTTATGCTCCTAGGCAGAACCATATACATGTGTGTGCTCAAGCACAGGAGAGACTGATACTGCTCTCATGTTGAACAATCCTAACCATTTGATATTTTATGCTCCCAGGCAGAATCACAAATGCATACAAACAGCTACTGTTTACATGTCAAACAATCCTAGTATTTAATGTTTTGTGTTCCTAGGTCGAGCCACACACACACACACACACACACACACACACACACACACACAGAGAGAGAGAGAACCTTATAGAGTGAATCCTTGTTGACTGGGATCCGAAGATTGAGCTCTCTCCTAAGCTCAGCCACTGTTTTCATGCCTTTCCAGGTCTTGTCATGAGGTTGCATAGCTGTAGTTACTGGGTTGAAGTAGCAGGGGACTTCCACTGGAGCATATGTGTTTAAGAAAACAATGTCGCTCATCAGAATTCTATCCTCGAATGTGCATCTGGCAATCCCTTCTCTCTGTTGACCTCCTTTCCTTTTGGGTTTGTTGCCAAGCTCTTCCTTTGCAGCCTATGAACAAGAAGGAGAAAGGACACAACCCTCGAACATAAGAAAAGTGTAGAAATGATGATGCCTCATGGTACACAGGATATTTCCAGCAACAACAAATAAAAGGCAATCTTTTTGTTAAATTTATATAACACAACATTTTTCTTTCCTCTCCTCCCTTTCAAGTTACATTGACAATGCACATAATTCAGAAGAATTAATTGTGCAACGGACTAGCACCAATTATTTTTATCACGAGTCCAATGTTTGGATAGTCAAGGCACCAAATTCATTATCATACATGAAACTTTGCTTTCTTCTCGATTTCCACAAAGCCAACAAGGATGCTGTCAGTATGTTGGTCACTGTCAGAAACCACTGAGGGTGTGTTTGGATATGTAGAATCCATTGGTTTTCTACGAAAAGTGTGATGATTATCCAATGATAATTTGCCTGCTTATTATAGAACATTGGATTCCTCAAATTCATTAAACAACAGTCACCTTGTTTCTTGTGCCAGAGAATTCTGTGTAATAATGGTTATTGTGTGGAATCCACATATCCAAACAGTCCAACTGTCTTGTCAGCGGAAAACAATTTCCATTTCTGCATAGATTCCGTGTATCCACACACGCCCTGAGACAAAATCAGAACAGAACTATACTTCAAAGGAAAGATGATATCCAGTCATATTTTCTACCCATTCTTTACAAATAAAGGGTACTTGGAGAAGTTTAGGAAAGCCTCCTTAAAATAACAAGGTATCTTTACTTGCATAAAGAAAAGAAGTAATCGCAGAGAAGAAGGAAAACATCGAAAGGGTGACAACGCATACCTTCTTAACCTGCCCCCGGATTCCACTGACAGTCTGAATGGCTGCACCTTCAAACTTAGCTATCTCCAGATCTGATGTGAACATGTCCTTGATAAATGCTGTCTTTTTGAAGATCTTGCAGGGATAACCAACCATTTTTACCTTCTTAACTATATGTTCTGCATGGTTGTACTCTACCACATGTCCTGTTGCTATAATGCGAAATCCTTGCTGAATGACTAAATGCAGTCCATTAGCAAAACAGCTAATAAGAGATGTCAAAAGGAGTGCATACTTGGACGATCATTTCATAGTTTTTTGGAACTTTTATAAAATAATGAAAGTCAAAGATTTTGGTAAGATCAACAAGAAAAGGTATGTTATTTCTGTTTTTAAGTTTAGATATAACAATTCATAACCTGATGAAGATCATAAACAAAAAACCAGACCTGATTATTTGATAAACTCTGGAAAGCAACAAGTCCTGTGGAGGGAGGTGCCAGGGGGCCCCAGAACATAGCAAGGCAATGCATGTGCTCTTTGGTGTATTTGAGCATGCGGAGCCGCCCACTGCGCTCTTCAGTTACATAGACAGGGATGGTCTCATAACGCCTCCATCCAATCGAAATGATAATCGGATCTCTATTCTTCAATTTCGCTTTCTTCTCCCATCTATGCTTCCTGAGTTGGGCCTGAAAACCAGAATGCATAACATCATGTCAGACAAAGTAATACCTTTCAAAAAAAATAAATTGTCAGATGATGTTAAATGAGAAGAAGTTTGTCAGTAACATTAGAAAAAGACAGTACTACTTTTTTACGCTTCATTTAGATTTAATAAAACTTGCTACCAGAAAATTTTAAAATTTTAAAAGAGCAGTGCTCTTAAATACTCAGATTGAGCCAACTCAGATCGGCATCAAAATGAGTGGATTGCTTGCATAACTCAGGTCTTGTACAAGAGTCATCCAATAATTCCTTAACATGCCCCAGTTTATACCTCAGGCGAAGCCAGGATTTAAACCCTCCACATCCATCATATAATCAATGTTTCTTACCGCTAAAATGACAAGTTTTGAATATAAAATTTACATGCACCGTACAATTAACCAAAAGTCTTAAATAAATTTGCTGAAAACAATACAAACAGACCCACTTCTAGCATCCCCACTGTATATATACTAGGACAATTGAGACCACTGACCTAGTCGTAGCCCACAGATTGATATCGACAACAAATCTTACCCATGTATCTGTTGGCATGAAATGGACGGTTAAATATAGTTGAGTGAAAAATGAGAAACTTTAACCATTTAATTAATGAAATTTGCAGCTATATGAGAGTTAGGATTGTTCAACAATTTTTAAAAGTGGGAAACAAAAGTTCGAAAGAATTAGAAGAGATTTCCTATGGAGGGGGGGTGGAAGAGAAACAAAAGCTCCGCCTTATGAAGCGGGAAAATGTGTACAAACCTTGGGAGTTGGGATCAAGGGGGAGCGGCTCTTCGGGTCTTGGAAGACATTAACTTTTTTGGAGAACAGTTTTTGGAGAGGTTGTAGTGAGGAAGTACGGCTGTCAAGAAGACTCGAGATGGACTAAGGTGTCATCTCTATATACAGCATCGTCTCTACGGAAAGCAGTCGCCTCATTGAAAGAAAGGATTTGGGAAGGTGTGGGGTTCCAATTGGGTGGTGGGGAGAGAATTAGATTTTGGAAAGATGCGTGGATAGGGGATAAATGTTTAAAGCAGAAGTTTCCACGACTAGCGGGAATTGCACAAGAGCCGAATATAGTGGTGGCAAGATGCTTCTCATTTTAAGGGAACTCTATAATTTGAGCTCCTCGTAGGAGGAATCTATCCGATGTCGAGGTGGGGGACTTTTTGCGCTTATTGGAGTTGCTAAGTAAGGTTTGTCCGATCACCTCTCAAAGTGATTCCATGAGGTGGCTAGCTGAAAGATCCGGAAAGTTCTCAGTTGGAGGATTAAATGTTTCCGAGCTAAGCCATACAACGTTCGTTTGGAGATATGGAGCGCCAACAAATGCAGTTGTTTTGTCATGGCTAGTGGGAAGTAACAAGGTGCTCACGGTGGACAACTTATGCAAGAGGGGTATTAATGCAAGGGCACTTTCACACCGGGCTCAAGTGGGGTGGCCTGTGGCATGCAAGGGCACACTTGGGGTGAGCAGCCCATGTGAGGTGGAACCCATGTAATTTGGGCCCACAAGGAGGGTTCGGCTGAGGACTTAACCCATGGATGTGGTGTAACAACCCATTTTTTTGTGGGAACTAGCCCCACCGTCGGTTTGCATGTGGCCCACCTGAGTTTTGGATCAGCCTCATTTTTTACCCTACATCTTCTCTTGGCCAGGCCGAGATAATGGACGGAGTAGATTTATATTATCGTAGTGGGATCCACCATATCTTAAAAATAATAATAAAAATAAAATAAAAATAAAAAGTTAAATCTTCCGCACAACTAAACCATTTTCTCCATTTTCCTTCCTTTTTGTACGGTAATGGCCGCCGAACCTCCCACTAAATGAAACCGTCCCATAATCTCCACTCCTCCATTCCATTACGCATACATTTATAAAATAAAATAAAATAAAGAAAGAATCGAAGGAATCAATCAAATAAAAAAAAAATAGAGAGAGGGAGAGAGAGAGCTCTGCAGATCAAGAGAGAGATTAAAGCGGGGCCGGATCATCAGACTTTTAAGGTAGGTGATCTTAACCTGAAATTTATCATTTTCAGTTATTTATTATGTTTATTTAATCCAAAATTTTTGTAGAAATATTATTGTCAGTTGAATTTTTATGTAGGGAATCTACTTATTTATGAATTTCTATTTTTTTTCTAATATTTAATATTGAAATAATTTATATATAAATAAAATAAAATAAATTTACAAAATAAAATAAATAGTTTATTTAAGATTATTTTATTAATTCTTAAGTGCTTTGTTAAAAAAAAAATTAAATTAAATTAAATTCCAATAAATTATAATATCTTACAATATGTATAATATTTTATAGTACAAACAGAATATATAATTAATTATTTAAAATATTGATGATTCATTATGCAGAATTGTGAATATAAGTAATGTAAGATTGATAAGGATATATAAACAAATATGATTATGAAAATAAAATAAAAATATATAATAATAAAAAATAAAATATAAATTATAAAATTGTAATATGTAAACAGTATTAATATGATATATAATAATATATAAAATAAAATAAAAGGGTTTATAAGATCATTAAGGTATAGTAAAATATAAATATTATGTTTTATAATAATATAGTAGTAACACAATATAATTGTAGGTTAAAAAAAATAATGACAAAATATATAACATAATAAAAGTAAACATGTGTAAGATAACATTTTATTACATAATTAATACATAAGTATTTAATGTTATTTATATGATTATGCTATAAATAACAAAATAAAAAAGTTTTATTTGATAATATATAAAAGTTGTAATAAATATAATTTATTATTTTTAAAAATTATGTAAATGTTAACATTAACAATTGAACGTAAAAGTAATATAATAAATATATTAAATGTATCGAACATCAAACAAAAGTAAATTTATTAATTTAGATAGTCAATTATAAAACAAGATTAATCATATTGACATAATGTTGTAACAAATAATTTATATAATAATAATAGTATCCAAAGTCCAAATTAATATCTTCTTTAACCTTATTCAATTTAGATTTAAAAATAAATAATAATAAAATTCTGAATTTAGATTTAAATAGTTAGATTAAAAAAAAATAATAATAATAATAATAATAAATTTTAAATTATCAAATAATAATTTAATTACATTATTAATGTTATATTATAGGAATCAGTGTGATAATTTTTGTTTCTGTAAAGATTAAAATCCAAATTTTAATTCTAAAATTTGAAGAGTTAATTAAATTAAATTTAAATGAACTTAAGTTTAAGAAAATTTTCAAAATTTTAGAATTGAAACTAAAATTTCTTGTACATTATTTCACAGAAATTTCTAAATTAAATAATAGTAAAATAATATTTTATTTATGTATTTGAATTATTAAAGTTTCAACAAAAATTTAAATCTAAAATTATTAATTAGAATTATATTGTTGATATTTTTTTATTGTGAAATAATTATTAATCTTACATGTATGTCTACCATTCATTGAACATTAAATTTTATTGTGTTAGATGTAACGTAAGCAAGTAGGGCAATCGTGTCCCTTAGGTGAAAGACCCTAAATTAGCAAGTAGGGCAATCGTATCCCTTGGGTGAGAGACCCTAAAGCCAGTAAGTAGGGCAATCATGTCCCTTGGGTGAAAGACCCTAGAACCCATTGGATCCTTTGGAGTCTCCTTTGTGTACGGCGTATGAGTACAATTATGTGCGTGGACATACGTCAGATGTACAACGGAGCAGTAGTCTGACCAGCTAACGTATAAATGGGTCCATCACCATGAGGTACCAGTGTGTGGGCGTTAATGCAACGTGACCATTCGCTTGGGTACGGTGTTGTAAGAAATAATATAAATGTTATGAGTATTCATGGAAATATCACATGCATTGCATTTTCACAATTCTGTTGTTAAATTCCATTATCTGTATTCTATTTCCTTCATTATTATAAAATTGATATTATCTAAACATGTTAAATTTTGGGTAAGAAATGACTCTACTGGGTTGTTATGCTCATCCTACTAAAACAAATGCACAGGTGCAGAGCTGGAATACTATGAGCAGGCGAGCCTCTATTATTAGCTTTATTTTTTTGAAAATTAGGTTTAGTTTTAATTCAATTCAGTTTTTTTTTGTTATTTAGGTTTAGTTTATGTTCAAATTTCGATGCAGAAAGGACAAACTATCAAAAGAGTTGAATTTAATAAACATTTCAACTGTATTTTCTTTTAGATGACGTTGAGTATTTATTGAATTTGATTGAATCAACTGGATTGTAATAAATGTCATTATATTATAATTCACGAACCTTGGGATTCGGGTCCCGAACACCTTATTCGGGTACTCGAATTTCGGGGCGTGACATGTGGGGCCTGGGCTATGAGATAAAGGAATTAATTCGCCATGCTCTATCAATTCGAGCTTTTAGAGCAAGGTCCCGGTGAAAAAACTGATTTTTTTTTTCCTTTTTTTAGGGATTTTGGTTTTAAAACATATTTAGGCCCCACCCTCACTAGAACCTATCATTTGCAATTTTTGAGAGATTTTGGAGACTTTTGGAGCTTGTGGGCCATAGGAAACCTAGAGAAAGAAATCAACATATCTTTTTCATTGCTCAACAGAATCGAATGTCGCTTGTTGCATTCGAATTCTACGTTGAAATAGGAAAGAATACATATAAAATATTCAATTATTCCTTTCTATTACATTTCTTTCATATATTGGTGAAAATATGGGTTTTTCGTAAAAGAAAATTAGAATATTTTGAATTTTTTTTCCCAATTTTTTGCAATTCTTTTTTAGGGCTATTGTGTTTAAAAGTTATTTATGCCCCCACATACATTATAATATCACTTCTTTTCTTTCATTGGAGAGATAGTAGATAGATTTGGAATTTATGTGGGACTAAATAGTTTTTTTTTTCAAGAGTTCTCATTTATTTCAAATTTAAACTAGTTTACTTATTTTTAATCAATTTATAATCTGCTATGTTTTTGTGGGGCCTAAATAGTTTTTTTCTTAGTATGTATGCAGGCTTGTCACTTGTGTGTTGCCGACTTGCCGTGTTGGTTCATTTTGAGCATGGAAAATGTAAAGAAATCGAAGATGACAGACAATGATCTTCACTATATGTCGGAGGCATGAAACAATGTGGAATTCATACTTGATTGGTGCATGACGACGAATCAAGTTGTTCAGTGTTGCCAAATGGGACATGCACTGAGGCAGGGTCGAAAGGGCCTTTCGTCAAAGTGGGAAGGCTTTGGCAAGGGGTTGCAGAGACGGCGCACAAATCTTAAGTGCTTGAAACTTTTATCTTGTGATGTTGTCAAATACATTTCACACGCACGCACGCACACAAACATGAGAAATGTAATCTAACATTGAGAAAAAGAGATGTACTCTAAAGGCATGTGGTATGTCGCACTCAGAAATGCATACATTCATGCCAAATTTATATAACTCTCCAAATGTGAAATTTGGATGATTTTATGCATGTGACTATATACTTTAACATCGAGAAAAAGAGATGTAATCTAAAGGCTTGTGGTATGTCACGGTCGGAAATGCATACATTCACACCAAATTTATATAACTCTCCAAATGTGAAATTTGGATGATTTTTGTGCAAGTGAATATATACTTCTATTGTGAATTTATTCTAAGATTCAATCAAAGTGGTTCACATGCATGAAATTAGGTTTCAAGAGAGAACGCACGAAGACTTGCACAGGGAACAAAGATAAACACTGGTCCTTAGAGATTATAGATTGAAATTTGGACATTTCGAATTCCTTAGAGATTGAGTTTTACTTTATCCATGTTTTTAGCAAGCTAATGGCATAGCTAAAGTACTGCAATAGGAATATCCAACTCATTGTTATGCATAGCAACCTCTATCCCTTGAATGACCATACTTGTGTTTTAGGTTTCTGCACTAAAGTAGCAATAGTGAAGGTCAACCCTCAGGTGAGTATGCAATATGATCCTTCCTTTGTTATGAAAGTAAGATATTGCACGTGTTTGGGTACATGTGGTTGGTGTGTATAGACAATAGACTTGTATTTTTCAAGGTTATTTTTTTTTTTACACGAAGATTGCCACTATTAATGTCAATTTGCAGTTGAGTTTCAAACTTTTATAGTGAAGAGCATATTTCCAATTACAACAAGGGTATTTCTTCATTTTCCGTTTTACAATTACCTTCTAAACATCCAAAATAAAGAAATAAACCCACAACCAAGATCTTGCAGCCACTCTTTCAACAAATATTATACTACCATCTCATCATTTGCCTATTGATAGTGCAACAATCAGCACAAAATGGGGTGAAAAAATGACTCGTCACTGTAGTTGCTCCAAAAACAAAATTAAAAAAAAAAACTAAAAAACAAACAAACAAGCTTAATAGCAAGAACATACTGACCTTCATGTATCCAACATTTTCCTCCCCAAGACCAACGCCACCAACCAAAATAGGATGGCTAGGGTCAAAATGTTCAACCATCTCATATGGAACATCACGAACCTCCAGCCTCATGTAAGTCCCTGTTCTGAAACCATCAACCTCTATTCGAGTGGCCTCATCCAAATCATTGAGTTCGGCTATATTCCTCTGTTTCCGAAGTTCAATCTCCTCTTTTAACTACATAACCCATATACTAGTCATTGCATGACTGTTGCTCAAGAGTAATGGCACGGGTCTAAATTGAAAACAAAACGAAGAAAGTTTACCTTGTCAAAGTAGTCACTATCATGGGCTTGATTTCTGTGGAACTTGGACCCATTCTTTTCATCAATTTCCTCATCAGGCGGTTCATCCCCGTCATATGTAGGTTGGAGTTAAGGTCAGACCAAAATGATTGATGAAATGGTTTTGGTAGACCTTAAAACATATATATATATATATATAAAGGAAAATGGCAATAGTTTAATCAAAAGCTACAATATAAAGGACAAAATTCTTGTACCGAATCTTTCGATAGTTGCGATTTTTCCCCATGTTTTGGACATTGTGTTGTAAATTGTATCTTTTTCTTTACTTTTTGAATAAACTTCTTTCATTTCCTTCCCAAAGAAATAATAATAATAATAATAATAATAATAAAGCAGAGAATTCGGGAACTAAATAGATGTTTCTTTCCTTCTTTTGTTTGATTTTGGGAGCAGAGCACATAACATTGAGCAAGCTTCAGGAAACCATCTATGAGACTATGGCAAACAGAACTCGAAGTCAAATAGAACAATAAGTTTTTTAGTAGATGGAAACATGCATGGCACAACATGTCAGAAGGAAACACAAAGCAGTAAAGTGAAGTGGAAAGGATATTCTGCATCAAATTTGGCACGACGAGCAAGCTTCTTGAGCCTCCTCTCCTCCTCTGCATCATCTCCTTCGGGGATCTTTCCATCCCCACCAGATTGATGGCTCTCATATTTCTCACCTGTTTCTAAGTCTTCAAAATCACCATAAACAGAGTCATCATCTTCTCCATTATCATCTGTCGCTTCACCATGATGAGCGGCCTTTGACCAATCCCCTGTGACAAAATGATCACGAATACTTTCTATAATGCCTTTATTTGACCAATCCTTCAAGTCTTCATGGTTTTCAAATTTGGAGCAGTCTTCAGCATTGACATCATCAGCATCAGATCTTTCGCTTAATTTCTGCACACAACCTCTATGATAAATATAAAGAGAGAGAAACCTTGATAAAACAATTTTTGCGTTATTGAAGATGAGTACGGATAGCTTCTTTTTTATAAGGAAACAGAGTGGCTTATCTGAGAGACGTAAACCTATCCACTTCACAAAATAAGATTACAGGTAAAATGAGCTTCAAGGGAGTACCTTGTTCTCTCCTTTTGGCTTGAAGAACTCATCATCTTCATCATCTTCACTATCACTACTACCCTGTGCTTTGTGATTAGCGGTTCTCGATTTTGGTTCCGATTGTCCATACACAAGTTGCATCAGATTAATATTTTGTTTCAAGACTGTTCTGTCAATCAAGGATTCCTTCCACTTTGAAGCATTCCCCATCCCATCATCTATGAGGATAATAAAGGAAAAGAGGTAAGAAGGAAATAGATACTTTTTCTTGAGGTAAAGAAAGAAATGAATACAGCCAATAATGTAAAGGAAAATAAATAAATTATGTGAATCTTTATTTTTCCAAAATAAAATTGTTGATGATAAATTTCTGGTTTTTTCACTGAACTTTCATTCTTTTTGCAGCTGATGTGAAACTTTCATATCCATGTTGTCAGTTTAAAATCACCATCAACATCATCATAACCTTGTTTGATTTTTCCAGCTATTTGGGGTCGGTTCTGAGTTTAAAATCATTATAACGAATTAAATACTATCATGTCTACTATTCACAAATGCAGAGAAGAAAAGAAACTGTAATGAGTATTTCTCGGTATCTATACATGATCATGGCGACACATAACGATTTCATAATGGAGCAAGGAATTCACCTTCTTCGATATTGTAATCTTCATTTTCTGCTGAAATATCTGAGCCTGTGGATTGTACACTATCCACATCATCTTCCTCAGAATCCTGTCATCAAGAGAACATTGATAGTCAGGCCATACACAACAAGAAGAAGAGACTACTGATACAAATGAAGCCTGATAGTGTGAAGAACATTTAACACAACAACTCATTTCAGTAGTCCATGATAAGGCACTAGCAGAAGATGATTGCTTCATCAATTGCAAGTCATATTGGCAACCCACGTTATCATCCGCATATAAAAGCTTTGAATATCATGAACTAAACAAGTAGATTCACAGGTCCAATAAAGGCAATCCCGTGTGAGTCACTATAGGAATCATAATTTAATGCCTGGATTTCTAGTGTGACTAAGAGATACATACTGGATATGATAAGAAGATACTGAGCATAGTATCCTCATGTAATCATGTTTATCTTCAAACAGATATGGATGTTTGATGAGCATAAGCAGTACTAAGAATTTTAATTAGACATGGAAGGTCGTGCAGATCCAAGTCATAATTTTCTAGGAAACAAGAATAGCCCAGTTAATTAGTTTCTAATAGCTGACAGATCTTTTTTAAGGTTCGATAGAAACATCATGTTGATGATTTAACCCAAAAAATAAAATGGAATTATTCCATGGACAAAAATGTACAATGAAACTATTTATTTTCATATCCATATGCTTTATTTTCACATTCCATTGCTGGTTTTCTTCGAAAATCTGGTCCATGTTCTGCAGGTGGCTGGGATTTGTTGGGTGATGCCGGAGAGCCTCAGAGATCTCTTTTCCTCGTGGCATGGCGAAGATGGGGGCTCACTGGGTAGGGAAAAAATGGTGTATCCTGATGATGGATGTCCTTTGGTCTATCTGGCTCGAGAGAAACAACCGGTGTTTCAACAAATCGAGTAGTTCTGGGTCTGGGATCTTCACAAAAGTTCTGATTTTGTTTAGGGACTGGAAGCCTTAGCAAGGGTGTTGTTCTTTGGGCTTTGGGGGTTAATATCAGCCAGGGGGGCTAAGAGTTGTATAGCTTTGTTTCTTTCTTTGTTTTCCCCCCTCTTTTTTTGTTTTCTTTCTGCTCTTCTTGTGTAGTTTTTTGGTGTGAGTTTGTGGGTGTTTTTAATAAAATTTAATCTTTCAAAAAAAAAAACATATTACTCTTATCCTTATGCCCATGTATGGTGATAATGTAGGACGAGTGAAACTCACCTAGGATGCAACAATTGAGATCAATTACGCATTAATTTCAGCATTCGACATGTAAAACCAAACATATCCACATAATAGATTCAGAAAATTCATAGTTGTAACGCAAATGGCCTAAGCTGTCACATACACGGTGCACGAAAATATAAAGTATTATGAGAGTGGCCCATTTGGAAGTAGGGACTTCCAATCTAGCGTGGGTAATGCAAAAACCACGTGAGAAAACAATGATGCCAATAAAATCAGGATTGGGGAAGGGATTTACAAAAAAAAAAAAAAATTTTAAATCAGATTTTCGTTAGGGTTTTTGGATTTAGGGATTGGGATTTGGGATTTTTTGGGAATTGGGAATCTAGGGATTATGTAGGGTTTGGAGGGGAATCAAGGAGGAAAAGTACCTAAAGGGGATCCACACATGGCAGCCCGTACGGACGCACGCACGTGCGTGCGCATCCACGTATGGATGGATAGGGAAAGGAGAAAGGGGGTGGATTGGGTTGGATTTTGATGGATTTAGAGGAGATGTAAGGGAAGGAGGAGGAAAAAGAGACGAGGTGGATTAGGTTGGATTTTGATGGGTTTACAAGAGATGCAAGGGAAGGAGAAGAGAAAAAAGAGATGAAGTAGAGTACCTTGTTGGAGAAGAGAAAGAGGAGGAAAACACCTTGGAACAATCCACCACCAAGCAAGCTTCTACCCTTCTACAATTCGATTGGAATGAAGGGTTTCTCAAAAACTCTAAAACAAAGAGGAAAACACCCTTTCAACACAAGAAGACTTTTTTTTTTCTTTTTCTCAAGCTCCAATAGGGTTGGACATCCCCCCTACTTTTATATTAAAACTTTTAAAAAATTATAAATATGTCACTCACTTAAGTGTCATGGCCCGTCATCCAAAATAAGTAAACTAAAACACTTGCCTTCAATCTTAACTGTCAAATAAATCCTAAAAATAACAAATAAAACAATATCAAGGTCCAACGGTTGGATCGACACGAAAAAAATCTTATGACTAAAACTATCTCCTAAGCAGCCCACATGCATCATCCCTAAGTGGGATCTTCAAGATACACGTCCAATGCATGTGGAGTCTTCAAAATGGCCCGGCGGGCCCCATATGGAACTCGTCTCCATCCACAAAGAGAGTTGCGTTGATGTCGGTGGTCGCCTCCATGTCTGGTATAGTCGAGTGGATCCTCTGATGTCCCCATCAGGTGATTTCTAATGAGCATTGTCAGGCATGCATATGATTGTCCAAAAATGACATATGACATGTGTGTTTGTGCATGCATGCATGCATCTGTGTCATAGGATACACAACCTGACTCTTTATGGAGTTTACCTTAAACTATTTATAGTTTGTTGGAGCCAATACAAGCACAATAATCTTCCCCAATGGATGGCAGTGATTTAAGCTTTTATGTTGTGGCCCTAGGCCATCAACAAAAGCTATTAGGTCAAGAAGGCAACATTAAGCTGCAAAAAAAAATCGTATCTTCATAATCTGGGAAAGCAATCTGGTACAAGTTATCAATAGCCTTTCTTATCATGCATTCAGTGATTTCCCTATTTATAGCCTCTAGCAACCATACAGAATAGAAGAGCACACATAGTATGAGTATATCATTATGAAATATCCACATATAATAACGCATATATCATCAGCAGCAATTACCTTCGGAGAATTGAGAGCTAAATCACTTGAAAAGACAGCTTTTCTCCTTAGCCTTCCATCGTGGAACTCAGCTTCTTCCCTTAAATCAGATTTTAAAGGAGGTAGCAGCTCACCATTTCCATCCCTTTTCTCCAGTGCATTATCACTTTCTTCATTAGAATCATCCTCTTCACTTTCTCCAACAGGACCCTTTTCACCATCCTTTTCTTGCGCTGAAGTTTCTATGCAGTCCATATGCTCAATGTGATCTTGATCGCTGCCACTCGGAAGTTCATCTTCACAATCGTTCATATGAGAATCTTTTGTACCATATCTATCTTCCAACATGGTGGGAGGCTTCCTACTGAAAAGATTAATGAAACTCTGCTCCAACTTTTCATCAATTGAGTATTTTGTATTCTGAAGCGTTTTTACTAGTACCTCGCCTACATCTCGGTCCTTCCCTGCACAATCATGCAAAAGAAATGCAAAATTTAAGCAAAAATAAAGTGAATGATTTTTTTTTTTTGAGACGATGATAAAGAATTTTATTAAAGACCAAAAGCCAGAAAAAAATAAATAAATAAATAAATAAAGCTATACACTAATTTACAAGGCTGACCAACTAATATGAAGACTGTAGCTAAATGGTGGTATACAAGTGTATAATGCACTTTGAGCCCCTAGTATCATACTAAGGAGTATGAGCCTGAGAAAAGATTCAATTCCTATTTTGTGTTGAGTTTGAGTAAGCAAAATGTCCTGCAAATATAAAACAAAATCAGGATACCTTTTCTTGCTGCAGCCCCACTTTCATCATCTACTTTAGAAAATTGAACCAGATGATCATTTATATTTATGTACACAGCATCCTTATCATAGAGAAGATCCCCAACACCAGACATAGGTGCATAGAAAAGCTTTTCCTTGTCACGCAGCCCCTTTTTTTTGGCAGCCGAAGGTAAAGGGCAAGGATCAGCTATGCTAGTCATACCAGCCAAACTGAAATCACCAGCACCAGCAATATGCACCTGTTCAACAACTATACATCAATTCATATTAATGTAAAACTAGTATAATGCAACCTTTGAGAAGAAACTAAATCTTAGCTACTAGCCTACTATCAGGCATATACACTGGAAAATATGCTCATCCAGTCACAAGATCAACCCCACTTTCATTATCATTTACAAGCAAACTCCTTCAGTTTCCTGTCCACTTAACTTATCAAATCTCTTACATCTCAGTGATCATGGACAAAGGGAGAACGGTAGTTACAAGTAGAAAAAACCCCAAACTGAATTGAATGGAGCCTGATTAACCAGATAAAATCCCCAACATGATCAACTTGGGAAGATTTTCCATTTGGGGTATAATCATAATGGTTACATTGAAAATTGCAGGGAATTACCCGTGAGCTCAACATGAAGCATTTAACCCTAGGAAGAAATTCAGGTATGCGTGTAGATTTTTTTAGGAAAGGAGGTTATAATGAGCTAAATAGAAAACATAAAGAAAAATATATACAGAAAGAAAAGCAATCAATGCAAAGTAGAGAAGATGCAGAGATCTGTTGGCAAGAAAAACAAGATACTGAAGCACAGTGTAGAAGAGTATCATCTCCATCCGATCTTGATGAAATGATAAGATACAAGCTTGGAAAGAGTGGATGATATTGCTGAGCTAGATAACACAAATTCTCAGCTACGATCGCTTCAGTTTTCAATGAAGGAGCTGAAGTTCCTTCAAGAGACTGGTTACTGGAGAGGAGGTTTGAATGTTGCCACAACACCCAATGAAAGGATAGTCACACAAACTAATGTCAAGTGATTTAGGATATATTCTTCACTGACAGAAGACAGTGAAGAACATATCAAGTGATTTAGCCTATATTCTTTGCTGACAGATGCCAGTCCAGTGGAAACACATATGTAGCTCCAAAAGGAATAAAATCAATCAAAAAATGACACGAAGCAAAAAGAGTAGAAATTTGTTCTAGGAATCAAAATGGCAATCACAGAACAAAACATACAAAAGAAACCTAACGAGGAAAACTTCAACTAACAAACTTTACTGGAGCACTTTTTTGATAATCACGGAACTACTTTGCCCTTTATGCACTTTGATATAATAAAACTTATTTTTGGTGCAGTGAAAGAAGAAAGTTTATCACATTGCAGAAAATTAACCATGAAAGGGTCAAAAGATATACCTTGGTGCCTTTCTTCATATTGCAACCTCGAAGGTAACCATACAATGTTATGTTTCTATCACATTTTTTATTTGCATGCACTTTTTCTGGAGGCGTAACGTCTTCGAAACGATCAACCAACACATAAGGATGTGAAGAACACCAAGACGAAGGACGAAATTTCTTAACAGAGATGAATCTTGCAAGATTATGTATTTCACGTTTGGGGTACCTGTCAAATTAGTAGAAGGATGAAAATTCACATACTGCTTCGAAGAAATGACCATGCAAACATAAACTGCTGGTAATACTCATTTCATGGTAACATAAATAATCAAATAAAGCTAGGTCCATGGGAGAGGGACAAATACAAGCATTAAAGGTACTCTTTTTTTCTTTTGAAAGATGATGCAATATTATTAAGGATGAAGGCCAAAAAAGAAAACAAAGCCAGACAAAGGAAAAAGAAAAGGAAAAAAGAAAGAAGAAGAAGAAGAAGAAAACAAAACAAACCAGGAGGGCCCATCCCAACCACAACCATAGGTACTTACCTCCCATGAACAAGACCAGATAAATAGAAAAGCTTAGCTCCATCATATAATTCTGTCCAAAACCGATGCTTGAGGTCCTTCTTAACTTTTCTCAGTTTCTTTGCATCCTTGAATGTATCCAGTTTTGTAAGCACCCCCATAACTGTCGGGAATCCATGATTTTGCAAAATATTAAGAAATTCAAAAGTTTCCTGCAATATCAAGAAGGCATCTTTAGATTACAAAAATACAGGCATTCAGAGGTGCAAGTCGTATGCAGAAATACAACAGATCATAACTAATATATAATCAACATCACACTCACTTTTTATTATGGCAGACATTCAAGTAGGGCTGTCAATGGGCTGGGCTAGGCTGAGCCAATGGGCTTCCAGGCCTGGCCTGCCTCAGACCAGGCTTGCGCTGGAGTATCAGGCCCAAGGGCTGGGTTTGGGCTAAAAACAAAAGCCTGTTTCTCAAGCGGGCCAGTCTTGGACTTCGCTATCCAAAAGCCCGTCAGCCAAGCCCAACCGCTTCCAAAAATTCAAATTTTAAATTCCCTCTTTCCCCAAAATTTTCCCCTCTTCTCAAAAGTGGGATTTCAGTTTTCAAGTGCATGCTTATAACCATCATACTCTGCCAGAGTATCAACAAAATCATTCTCCTTTGGCTTGACAAGTGCCATTGTATATCTGGAGCGAGAATGGATTTGAGAAGCCTGAATGTGGCAGCACCCATCCGTTTATGTTCAAGTGCACGCATTCAACTCTCTCTCTCTAATGTAGAGCGGGTCACATACACTATCATGGCAAAGATGGACCAGAGAAAGCCCGATCAAAGGCGGAAATTATCCAGACTGTCAGAACCTTAAAACAGTCGTATCTCGCAAACCGGGATGAGTTTTTCGACATATCACATATGATTTTGGGATAGGAGAACCTACTTTAACCAACCAACCCACTACACCGGGTTGCCCATGCTGGATTTGCGAGATTCCATCAGATCAATGGTCAAATGTACCTTTTATTTTCGTTTTTACTATAAATAGTAAGTTTTAATTGGAGTATAATTTTTTATCCTTTGAGTTGTAGGAGTCGTGCCCAACATGAAAAGTACTTAGAAAAGTTAGGAGAATAACGTGGTTAAGCCAAATTGTACTTTTATCCCTCATGGATTCGAGGAAGCTCTGTAAGGAGTCCAGAGAGCTCCGTGGATTCAGAGTAGATATCCCCTGAGGAAGACGGTGATCGACCTCATTACATCCCTCCCTACGTCACTCTCTCTCCAAAAAATCCCAACAGAAAAACCTCTCTCAGACCCTTCAAAACATCTCTCTTCCCTCTCTTTTCCTTATCTCCAGATCTCACACCCCACTCCTCACCTGAAAGAGGTGACATGAGTTCTTGGTCTAATGATGGTGTGGGATCTGTTCCCCGTGAGAAGATTCTCCAAGTGGTTTTAGTCTCTCCCCAAATTCCTGGGAATACAGGATACATAGCCAGAACTTGTACAGCATCAGCCATCGGCTTGCATCTTGTTGAGCCTCTAGGATTTCAAGTGGATGATACAAAATTGAAGTGTGCTGGATTTGATTACTGGCCATATGAAGTTGTTAAGGTGCACAGCTCTTGGACAGAATTCAAAGAATATTTCAAACAGCAGGAAGGAGAAAAACGGTTGTTGGCATTTACGAAGATAGGAATGGCTATTCATTCATATTTCTCATATAAGCGATTGGCTTGTTTTTGGGTCCAACACTTGTGGTATGTCACAGGCCCATCACGGGCCCCTGGGTTTGGGCTTAGGTGGAAAAATGCAAACTGGGCTTGGACAAAGCTCGGCCCAGACCTAACCCAGCCTGTTAACATCCCTACATTCAAGCGTGTAAGCAGTACCTAATGAAATGGCAGTTGGAATTTGGAAACATTTGCAGCTGGTATAGAAGTTTGTATGGGAAGAAACCATTACACAACTATGAGAAATCAACAGACATTCTAGAAAGACAAGCAAAACAGCAGGCATTGAAGACCTTTCTTATGGTAAGAATTCTAAAATTAACATCAGAATACAGCATAAGTAAGTTTACAGAAATGGCGAATACTGAAAAACTGGTCAATCTAAAACAATTAGGCAGCATCTGAGCACAATGTCTTAGTAATCCAAAAAGATGTCAAGGAATCCAAGGGATCTGCATCTACCACAGATGTACAGCTCAAAGCGGAGTTAGTCATCATAAACCCCTTAATATGAACAAAGACAACAACAGAAAGCCAAATAGTAATTCGATAAAATCATTAGCTCCATAAATGTAAGAACCAAATGATCTGTGAAACTAGGCAGTGTTGTAGGGGATGCACAGCATGCCAACAAAAAATGGAAAAGATTGATTAGATCAGAATAACTCAGCAGCATCCGAACAATGTCATCATGTGGCACAATCCAGGTGAGAATTGATAAGCATCAAAATATAGTAGAAGTTGGTAGCAATCACAAAGATGGTACACAATTAGATCAGAATAAAGGAAGTGAGCAAGTGGGGGCTACAATGAATGGCACGTGAGAGAAGGCCAAGCAGGGAAAGCATAAGGTTTCAAGTCTATGCAGCCAAGGGTGGTGAGTGATGAAATAAACCCAACAACAAGATGAGTGGAACTATCTTATTCTAAAAGTTAGACATAAGAAATGTGGCACTTTCTTATTCTAAACATTTAAACTTGAGAAATTCCTTCTTTACATTCTCAAAGTAAACCCATGCATAATTTCCCATATAACCAGTTCATTGTTGTTGTCTTCAGAAGTAACCTTAATGCGGGGGCATTTTCATACTGGGCTTGAGTGGGGTGGCCCGTGGGATGCAGGGGCACACTCGAGGTGGGCGGCCTGCGGAACCCATGGATTTAGGGCCCACGAGGGGGTGGAACCCATGGATTTGGGGGCCACGAGGATGGTTTGGCCGGGGACTTAGCCCATGGATTTGGGGCCTGAGATATGAGATAAAAGGATTAATTCGTCATACTCTATCACTTAGAGCTTTTAGAGCAAGTGGTTAATTGTCCTGCATCAAATTGGTATCAGAGCAAGAGGTCTCGTGTTCGAGAGTCATTACCGAGGGTGATTAATGCGGGGGCATTTTCACACCGGGCTCGAGTGGGGTGGTATGTGGGATGCAAGGGCACACTTGAGGTGGGCAGCCCGCAGAACCCATAGATTTGGGGCCCACGAGGAGGGTTCGGCTGAGGACTTAACTCATGGATTTGGGGCCTGGGCTATGAGATAAAGGGATTAATTCATCATGCTCTATCAGTTTTGAGCTTCCTACTGGAAGCTACATGCTAGCTGCTTGAGCTTTAAAAGAACACAAACCACTGGTTTTTTGGCAAAAAAAATATATATATATATTTAAGTCGCTTTAGTTTTCATGACAATCTAAAGAAATCAGAATTTGTTTATCGGCTAATCTTTGTGCATACAATTTGAAGATAGCATTCGAATCTACTACAATTCTTGAAGAATTAGATACATATCTTGACTATGTTTTGAAATTTGTTTATCGGCTAATCTTTTCTCTTTGTGCATACAATTTGAAGATAGCATTCGAATCTACTACAGTTCCTGAAGAATTAGATACATATCTTGACTGTTCTTTTAAACAAAGGAAGCATCACACGAGTCTACATGCGGAAGAACCATAAATGGTCATCAACACCTCCAGAGCTCATGGTCTCATATAGATACGAAAGGCTTTAGCAACAATATCTGTGCAAGGGACTCAATTCCAAAAGCATCTCTCCAGTGGATAAGAGGTTGAGAGGAATTTTTATTATGAGACTTGAACTCACCATTTCAAAGCCAAAACTTCCATCAATAAGTAGCAAAGCAAGATCAGCGAACTTCGCTGCATCAATCATGCCATTAATATCATTTGGGCACTCCACAAACTGCAGACGCCTGTTCTTACCTAATAACATAAACAGGAACGAAGGTAAGCACCAGTATGATCGAAATCAAGAAAAGAATTACAGGCAAGTCAATACATGACCTCTAGGAGCATACGACAATCAAACTAGAGACCAGTTTCCATATTAATTAATACTGAAAATGCAAGATCCGGTTGCTTGGGAGTAAAGGATGACAGTAAACCTGATACAACAGTAATTGGACCCCGAACATCTGATATATTATGCTTAGTGTAATGCTTTACCAGAGATTTTATCAATAGAGATTTCCCGACCTGCAAAGAAGAAAATTCATGCATTCTAAGGAAACATTTCCTTCTTGTTTCAAGTAAAGACAGTCAAACTTTCAAACTTCAGTCAGCTGTTAGCTGTCCACACAAATACCTTTGGAGGTCCATGAACTACAACGACATATGGAGCGGGTTCACCAGTTGAGCGATCTATTGTTGGCATATGAAGCTTGCGTTGCTCTTTCTCTGATGCGCGTGATTGCAAACGCTTGGCCTTCACTGATGAACTAAAAGCAAAGGCCTGCCACGAAAGAAAATTCCACATTTAGACATAATCAGAGCCAACACTACCTGAGCAAGTTCAATCCTCTCAACATAAACATTTCATGCATGGTAAGATGATCTCAGTATGCATATTTTTCTAAGAATTTACATTATCAATTTTAATAAAACGTAACAAACCATCGAATATTGAATGGATTTCTCAATAGAAATAGCACTTCAACCTCTTCCCTTTCATATTCGAAGGGGACGGTTGTAAATGGACTGTGGCTCTCGCTTCTCGAAAGCCTACCTAGATGTTGGATTGGTCTCTTCTCTAGACTGATGCAGACTGTTGAATTGCATTTTATTGATTAGATGGTTAGAATTTGTCCAATTGAGCTATTTTTTCTAGTGCCTAATCAATGGCAGAGCCCATGGTATGGATGATTCTGATCGTCATACAAATGTCGCACATGTACAGTACATCATATATTTTAAAAAAAAAAAAAAAAAAACAGTATGTACGTGCATATGTATGAATGAATGATGCTTGTGTGTATGTACACATGTATATACGCACGAACGAATGTAGCAACGGATGAGAAACCAATAGACCAACCTTCGGGTTGTGCTTCTTTTCATTGGAAATATCCCTCTTCTTCTGATCGGCCTTTTCCTTTTTCTTCGCCGAGGGGCCCGCTTGGCGTGACCTGTGAGACTTGTGAGACTGATCTTGGTCCATCGATGCGGAAATCCTGCGAAACCAAAGAGATGTATTTGAGCAAATTGCCATGAAAACAATATATATATATATATATATATATATATATATATATATATATACACCTGAATTTTCTGTTTAGATTTCTTTAGCCCACACAATTGAAAAAATAAAAAAAACTTTTTCGTATATGAAAACAAGCACTAAAGTTGTAAAACAGGAATAATAAAAATATTTTCTTTAAATGTGATCTGATAACGGATTCCGTGGCTCGAAATCGACGGAGCATGCGTACGGAGCCTTGGAGTGGAGTTTGAGGTTTCCGACCTTGCTTGGAGCTTTTTGGCGTTTTGCGTCAGATTTCCAGCGGGTCGGGATTTTCCGTCGAACTCTCTAAGGAGAGAGATGCTGCTTCGAACGTGTCTGTTCGTAGCTGCCCGGGTTTTAGTTGTTAGGGTTTAGAGAAGGAGGAAATAGAGAAGACGAGTTTTTTCTACCATACATCCCAGACGTACTACCACGAGATGCGTCGAGTTTTTTGGCCGTTGGATTTAGACATCGGCACCACTGCCGTGTTAGTTTTGCACACTTAAAAATAAAAATTAAAAATTAAAAAAAAAAAAAAAAGGCCGTGACTCATCCTCCTTGCATTTGGCACTGTTTTACGGGTATCCATACCATCCGAACTGTGGGTCCCACTGTAGATGGAGTGTGTATTTAAAATGACACTAGTCAAGAAATCCTAACTATCCAATATATGGCAATCAAATGGATGGTTAAAAGTAACACAGTGAGAGGTCCAAGTTAAAAGGAAATATCAGATGATTAATATTATTTTCTGATCGTCGATTTTTCGGCTATTCTCCATCCAAAGTTGGGTCCGCGGTTTGGACGGTGTGGATTTCTTTAGAGGTGTTCCATGTGTACTTTTGAAAAGCCACGGGGATTCTTTGAACGGCACATTTAAACCTTATCTGAGTTCTACTAGTGTATAGTTTATATATATTGAGTTCTACTTATAAACCATCTAAAAAATTGTTCCCTAAACAACGTATTTATCAGCAACAAACTGAGAAGTATGTTTGATTTTCCAACATCACAAGAGTACTTATACCTCAGGTTTGTGGGTCCACCCTTAATATCCACCGTATATCACGTGGGGCCAACTTGCGGTGTGGATTATCCATTATGTTCGGCCCACCCTGGCCTAAACCATCTTATCATGTGGGGCCTACTTTCAATGTTGGACCATCCACCTTGCAAGGCCCACTTTCAATTTGGGCTATCAATCTTGCAGGGGCAACCTTTGATGTAGTTCATATCCATCATGTCTAGTGTTGAATGTACACTGTTCATTGTGCAGGGGACACTATAATGTAGACTATAAGCATGCCTTGAACGTGGGCCATTCATTATTAGGGACTGACCTTGGGTGTGGATTGTTCTGATATGAGGATAACCTTGGATACAGGTCATCTATTATGTGGCCCCCACCATCAATGTTATTATCCATCACGTGGGTTGTGGTTCATCCATCATGTGGGGCTCACCTTGACGTGGCTCATCCACCTTCAATATCAATTGCCCATCATGTGGAGCCTACCTTTGCTGTAGATAGTCCATTGTGGGCCCCACATTCGATAGGAGTTGTCCATCATATAAGGCCTGCCTTAGATGTGGGTCATTCATCATTAGGAGCTAACCGTTAATGTGGAATATCCATTATATGAGCCCACATTAAGGTGAGTCATTCATTAAGTGGGGCCCATCTTTAACGTCCATTGTCAATCTTGTAGAGCCCGCCCTTAATGTGGATTGTCCATCATGTGGGCCCCCACTTCAACGTGGGTCGTCCATCATGTTGGGCCTTGCCTTGGATGTGGGTCATTCGTCATTAGGATCCGACCTTTGATGTAGACAGCTATTCATCTAACTTGACCTTTGATGTGGGTTATCCATTATATGGGGATCGCCTTGATGTAGGTCATCTATCTTATGGGCCAAGCATCTTGGCCCACCTTCATGTCCACCGCCTATCATATGGAGCCCACCTTCAATGTGTATCATCCATAATATGGGCCCCACCTTTTATATGCACAGTCCATCATGTAAGGCCACACTACATTTGATATGGTCTATCTATTAAGAGGAGCAGGCCACACCACATTTGATATTGACTATCAATTAAGCAGGGAGATGAGAAGGAGAGAAAGGGGTGAGGAGAAAGTAGGAAGTGAAAATTTAAAAAGCAATAGTTTTTCGCTTAGACTTGTAAGTAATTACAAGTTGTTGGATTATTTTTCAACCGACACTTATTGAATTTAAAAAGGTACTTAAAAATTTTTAATTTAAAAAACAGATATTAAAAAACAGAAAGAAAAAGTAAAAAGATATATATATATATATATATAAAAGATAAAAGATTAAAAATAAAATTAAAAATTTTGACTTTACTAGCATGGTAGTATGGTCAAATTCTCGAAAAGGGAGGTATGTTTCAAATATTATTAAGACTAGTCATATAATAAGTATCGAAAACATTTTTGAACTAAATTACTCTTGATTTGGAACTTGGTCCCCTTATAAAAATTTTCTTTTTCTTTATTTTCAAATATGTTTTTTGGGAGACCACCACCACCACTTTTGACGGCATTTTTTTGGCATATGTTCACCACCATCAACTTCTCTAGCGCATGGGCACCGCCAACAACTTTTAAAACCTTACAAAAGTGTTGTTGTTATTTCGACGACCACATTTCTTAAATTTATAAGTCACTAATACGTGAAAGACATTTTATTTTATTTTATTATTATTTTTTGTAGAATAACATTTTCTTAGAGTATAGGTTGCAATGAGTTAAGAGTCTAGGTTGTCATGTGTTAAATGTCTAAGTTATCATGTTTTAAAGGTTTGGGTCATGCTTGTCATGTGTTAAGGGTATATATTATCATACGTTAAAGGCTTGGGTCGTGGTTGTCATATGTTAAGGGTTTAGGTTATCATGTGTTAAATGTGAGTTGTTATGTGTTATGGGCTGAGGTTGACACACAATAACCTAACCCTTGAAAAGCAATGGTTATAAACTTAAACCTTTTTTTTACTACGGATATAATCCATAGTCTTACGTGACATAGATATGTACTCTCTTATCAAGCAATGGCTATGGTGTTAATGAATGTGGGCTAAATATTCTTTAACTACAAATATAGGCCGTAGCATATAGTACCAAAATCCGTAGCCTTTCTCCATAATGCATGCATGACAACCCCGACCTTTAATGCATGATAACCTCGATGCTTGACACATAACAACCTCGACCCTAACCCTTGCACTATAAAGACGTTGTCCGTGGAGCCTAATATCGAGTATGTGTTAAGGGTTGTGGGGCCCACAATGGGATATGTGTCGAAGATCTATTCAAAAATTAATTTAATGGCACAAGAAAACTTTTAATGGCGTTCATATATCATTTGTGAGGTCCATTATTGCATATGTATGGAATCTAACTTCGGAATTTTATAAAAATGCTATGGTTAGAAGCATGACCAACATTTGTAAGTCACATTGACTACATCACAATAAAATAATTTGTATCGAATAGACACCATTATAAGTTATCAGGTTTTGTAGGTTACACGTATATCATGTTAGCAAGAAGTTAGCATCATTTCATATAAATAAAAGGCTTTAAAAAAAAAGAGTTTGATTTATGTTCCAGTATGCCCAATAGTTAATGCCTTCGATGTCATTTCCTCGGAATTAAATACTATGTAACGTCTTTTCCACTCAAAATCTGTACAATTATCTTATCCAACGACGGGAGTAATTTAGTCGAGAAATGTTTTCAAGACCATGACTAATCTAAGAATATTTGAAACATCTCTTCTATTTTAGGAATTTGATTATAACACATTGCCAATAAGGTCAAAATCCCACCCCCTAGAAAAAAGAAAAAAAATGAAAAAGAAACGATGAAGAAATATAAATAAGAAGAAATTACTTATGTGGTATCCAAACAAACCTGAGAATCTAAGACGTTGACATTTACTCCTCCAACTGCCTGTGGGGCCATGGGGTATCCATAGGATATCTAATATCTAATCCTAAGTTGGCCCTGAAAGTTAGATGCTAAAAAAATCAACTGATCCAACCATTGTGTGCCACATCATGAGTTTATTTTTAAGAGTTAGTCCAGTCTTTTTATACGATGTAGCATGTACAATAATTTTATAGACCCGGATATTTGATTTCCATGACCATGGAATGTAGACACCCAACTATTAAGTGGGCACGTATCAATTTTCCTTGATCATGATTAATGATTCGGATTTAACTCTATCAGGAACATGTTTGAAACGTAGTTGGTCTCGAGCAACTTGAGAAAGTGAAGTATTGGTTTGGATGGTGACTTTACCTTTGAAAGATACAACGGATGATGGCTGTAGGGTGTGGGCCACATGAGAACTTGTTTATCAGTCTTTTGTGAAAAATGGTTGAACTTTGATCGCCGCTGCAAAGAGATTCTTGCTGGGGCTCTTCTTAATATGAAGAGTTTTTGGTTTGCTCTGGTTCATATAAGAGTGTTCAACCATTCTTCGTAAGCTTGGACTGCCCAATGTTTATTTTGAACCATTTTGTGTGATTTTTTAAAATTAAGATATGATTGATTGAAATGGGTTTTTCCACCATTATGTAGTATTTTGGATTAGCTTTTTAATGGCATCAGACTCTTTTTGTATGCGATGAGTCTATGATTGGGGGCATGGTTGCGAGATGGATAGTTGAAGCTATTTTCTATAGAGAAATTGTTGAATTTACTAGAATGCCATAATGATTTTATTATCTTTTAAGAAATCAAATCCTTCCTAATTCAGGTAATAGTGTGTTAACAGGGTCGTATATGTGTTTTAATTGCGTCTTTTGCTGTTGCAACTGAACTGGGCAAGTGGAATTGCTATTTTACACCATCCCCTTCAAAAATATAATTTTGTGGAAGGAATTTATTTTTTTCAACTAATTTTTCCTCTCTTTTCACACAGACGACAATCTTAGCCCCTCGTTTAATGATTCACTTTAATCTAGGTGTGTAACTGTAAGATAGGTCGTCAAAGTGGGCCCCACCGACTAGAAGATAGAGAGATGGACTCTCAGTTTCTAAATTGTTCATCTTCTCCTGCAGCCATTTAATCTGACAGTTTTTGAATTGTTCATATCTTCCAATTAATAGCATTGATGGCTGCATCTCTATAAAATGGGTCAAGGACTCATGACCAAAGCATCAGATTTGCGAGCACCAATCTGTAAAGAGCAGAGAAATATTATGAGAGAGAAGTCGAGTTCCATCACTACCAAACGATTTACAATGTTGATCTTATTTAGAGAAGAGTCTTCCCTAGGCCTTTTCTTACACAATGGATGGGAAATGGATATGAGTTTCTCCTCCATGTGAGAAAACTGATGTGTGAACCTTGTGCCCTTATGACCATGGGTAATGCCTTGAAATAGAGGCTTAATATTGCTACACTAGCTCGTTTCCAAATACCATAAAGGAAATTGTATAACATAGCGTATTTGAGAAAGCGGTTAGGCCAGGATGGACAGGTATGAGCACTGCCGGGAGACTATTTAGTTTTATACCTCGTATATTTAGGTGACTTGTTTATGTGCGTGAGCAAGATGAGTTCATGGCTGGCCAATGTGTCCCTCAGCACGTTCTAACTCATGGCTGCGATTAAGTAAATGGATAATCACTCAGGTTATGAGTACCCATGAGAGTTTAGATAGTATCATTTTGTGTGTAACTGAGATGAGTTTGGGGCATGTCAGTGTTGTAGAAGATAAGATACATTATGTCAGTTGATAGAAACTTGGCATATTTGTTCTCTTATGAAGTTATGTGCTTAATTTGTTGGTCGCACATTGTATTTTGTGGTATGAGAACTAACACAGCTGATATTTTGGTCATTAATTAAGCTGATGCTTGACTTGTCCGAGTGAGAGATGTGACTGCAAGATGGGCCATCCAAGTGGGCCTCACCACCGGAAGATAGAGAGATAAACTCTAGCAATTTCTAAAATGTTCATCTTCTGTTGCAGCCCTTTACTCTGATAGTTTCCAAACAGTTTATTTCCTGCAATTAATAGCATTTATGACTACATTTCTATAAATTGGGTCAAGGACTCATAACCAAAGCATCAAAATTTCGAGCACCAATATATAGACAGCAGAGAAATATTGCAAGAGAGAAGTCAGGTTCCATCACTACCACGCGATTTACAATGTGTATTTTATTTGGAGGAGTGTTCCTCTAGACCTCTTCTTACACTAGTGAAAGCAGGTGTAACTCTATTCAGATGACGTGAGCCGCATCTGGGAAGATCCAACAATCGAGCCTCCATCTACAACTGTCATTGGATCCAAGGAATTGCTTTGAGGTAGCCGATTTCTAACGGGATGTACTTTCATTTACATTTTTAATGTGCATGGAATTCTTCTAAATTATAAGTATGTCATGCATTGTATTTATAAATAGCCTTCATTTTATAGAAGATGGCCCCTTGATCTTCACCATTTTTATACGTCTTAATTTTATAGTTCTTTGTTCAGCTCTAAAGGAGTCCAAGAAATACCACCAAACTTCACAAGTGAAGATAGAAAAGAAAAATCAAGTTCTTGAAAAGCCTTGTTTGAAAGTAGCATGTTACAGTTCAGCCTAGAAGGTTTGAAAACTGGCTATAGTAACTCTTTAGGCCCTGTTTGGACAGTTGCATTAGAGAGTATTAGGGGGGATTGAATTCAAAAAAACATAATTATTACCCATGGCAGGGGTTGTCCCCTGTTACCATGGGATAAGCTAAATTCCATGCTTTATTTGTAATGTGGTGGTACATTGAATAGATATACTCACCATCATTTGAAACTATTTAGAATAACACACATGTGTTACATCTAAATCGTTCATTTGTTTTGTAACCTCATTTTATGCAATAGGCCTAAAAATTAGGTAAATCCAAAACTTACGTGGCCCCAAAGAAGTTTTCAACGATAAGTATTAAATCCCCATTGCTTTCTATGGCGGGGTCCACTAGAGCTTTAGATCTACCTGATTTTTTCACCCATGCTCTAAAATGATCTCGAAAAATGGGTGGACGGTTTGGATATAGCCCACACATCATGGTGGGACCTACACAACTTGCTAGCATTGAATGAAATTGGCACCAGGACCAATGCGATTCCAGCTAATCTACTTCCAAGCTTTTCCAAACATGGAGTGGAATTGGCACATGACCAGATGCAATTCCATCCCCCCTAATACTCTCTAATGCAACTGTCCAAACAGGGCCTAAAAGTAATCACATTCACTTCCACAATAAAAAGAAAGATTAAGAGAGTCATTTTTTTCTTACTCATTGATGAGAATTTTTCCCTCTATTCTTTCATAGTTTTTATATTTGTTTTATTTATTAAATGATATTAGGTTCACACAAATGAAGGCAAAAATTAATTGTTGAAGCTAAAATTTAATTTATTTCATTGCCAAGTAGAGAACATGAAATCTATACTATCTTTTGATTTTATTTTATTTTTACTCAAATTTCCTTGAATTTTCATTTTGAGCAATGATTTGACAGTGCGATCTTCACATAGTAGTGCTGACATATATAATGCATGGGTTGCGTGACATCTCCACAACACAATTAATGGCCCTACTTAAGAAAATAATGTATGACCATCAAAATTTCTTGATGGGGCTTACCTAATTCATGAGTTAGATTCCATACAGCAACTTGCAGAGGAACTAGGCTTTGTTTAGTATTTTTTTAAATAGTAATTTTTACACAGATAGTTGAATGGGAACTTTCGTGTATGGTGCTTTCTTTCCTGCCAATATGATCCATTTATCAGGTAGCCTGAATAATCAAAATCAATAAACAGCTAGTGGCCAGCCTCAATGTACTGTCCCCATTGTTCCAATTTTCCAACCGAACTTCCTGTAGATGGAAGATAGTTTAGAACATACATAGATATGATTATCCTAACAATCCGATTGATTGTAAAGAAGAGAGAGAGAGAGAGAGAGAGAGAGAGAGAGAGAGAGATTAATTGCCTAACTATTAGCAAACAAGATTGATTAACGCTAGCTAGTCTTGAAGTTTTTCTTTGATTACAATCCTATGGAATTTAATTTCATTTGTTTATCAAAAAACTGAGTAATACCATTTCCACATTAAACATACATACATGCAGATTTCCATGGCTAATGGGCAATCTACATGATGCTTTAAAATGAAAGAGTATTTCATTTTTTCGAGTTTAGTTATTTCGATTCGTTAATATAAGAAATAAAATAGGAAATTTAGAGTGGCTTAAAGTGCACACACTTCCTGAAGATAGTCAAAGCCTCCCGATTGTGAAAGGGGTTTGGCCATACAACCCCCGGAATTCAATTAATCCTGGCTCAACTCAATACGTACTATCCGGCGAAGATGCGCTACTTAGCTATTGATGCCCATAACAAGTAGAAAAGAAGGAAATAAGTTCAATTATAAATCTCCATGTTTTCTTATAGAAATGGATATGGATGAAGAAACACAGATCACCAACGATCCAACAGATGGTCATTTCAAACAACACTAAATGAAGGTGGAAATCAATCCATATAACATGATAATTCAGAAACAAGTGGAGAATAAGGATTTATATTACCCACAATGTTATTGCCATTACCCAAATTATAGGATTCCATCAATTTTCATTTCCACACTTTGGTTTAACCCTACCAAATAGGCCTTAAAGATCATTTTCATTAGCTTGGAATAATAGCTCATGCAATAAAAGGTGATGAAAATGGATTCAACCAAAGAATTGGATGGATGGGATTGTTGCATGTGGAGTAATTTTCAACCTAAGTTAAGACTAGAGACTTGACACATTTGTTGGACGGCTGGGACTTATTTCTCCACTTGCTACGTGCAAATCACAGTGCAGTGCAGCCACTTAGCTTAACATATCACCTACTTCAGTTGCAAGAAGCCCATGTAATGAAGGACATGTTTGGATGATCAATTCCATGGAAATCAAATGGAAATGGAAAATGTTTTCAATCAAGCACCAACTTATAATGTTTAAATGGTAAAGAAAATCAAGCATTTCAAAATGATAATCATTGATTTTTTCAAAGTTTGGATTTTTGTGCATAAAACTAACCGTTGTCTTGTAAATATATGATTTTTTCCACTCAATTTTCTAACCAGACCCTTAATTGCAAAATCTATGTTTCAATAGTATTCATGGAGTTGATAATTACCTGACTATCATATTTTCTATTTTGCTTGCAATGCATGCATCCATGTAAAAGTTCCATATCCAATTGTAATATTGGTGTTATATCTACTATGGCAATATGTTGTGTGAGAGATCATGTTAGGATACAAGCTTAAAATATGGTATACATTTTCAAGTGGGCCGCACCGTAAAAACTAATGGGATTAGAACCAGCATTTAAACCTAGCAGGGGTTCGCAGAACTTTTGGATTATACTGTTAATTTATATTTTTCCTTCATCACGGTAATAATCACCTTGTGAACAGGTTTGATAGCATATAAAAACGTCACACCAGAATCCACTGAGGTTTCAACGGTTGCGTCTACGTCCCAGTTTTCTTGTGGAGTACTCCACTGGACTTTTAGACCTACCTCATGTGTGGTCGACATCCTAGGAAGCGGATTGGCTGGCGTACCACACACCAGTGATATATCTGGTGTGGGTACGTGTCGTGCGATGACGAGCGCTGAAGGTGATCGAGCTCCCAGTTGTACAAACGGTTTAGAGGAGATCAAAGTTATATGGCCCCAAAATGATGTATTTATTATATCCACACCGTTCATCTATTTTTTGAGATAATTTTAGAGCATGAGATCAAAAATAAATCATATAAAAAGCTTAAATGGACCACACTACAAATAGCAGTGGGGATAATGATTTTCACCGTTAAAACATTCATAGGGCACACCATAATATTTATTTTCCATCCAATCTGTTCATAAGGTCACAAAGGCCTAGATGAAGATGAAGAGAAAATATCAAATTGATCCAAAACTTCTGTCCCCAAAAGGGTTTCAATGGCAGACGTTCAATCCCCCACTGCTTTTTGCGGTGTGGAACACTCGATATTAAGATCTGTCCTGTTTTTCTGCCCAAGACTTACAACGAGCTCGCCGAATGGATAGGCGGTTTGGATATAACACATACCTTATGTTGGGACCCACAGAACTTGGTAACGCTAACACACAGCTAGTCAGCTAGTTCACTGGTGCGTGGTACACCAGCTAGTTCACACGGAAGCGGATGGGCTGGTGTACCACACCAGCTATATGGTTGGTGTAGATAGTGTCGTACGAAAGTTGAGGATCTGAGTTGTATGAACAGTTTAAATGAGATCAAAGTTATATGGCCCACAATAATATATTTATTATATCCACGCTATTCATCCATTTTTTGATATCATTTTAGAGCATTGGATAAAAAAGTAATCATATCCAACGCTCAAATGGACCACCAAAAATAACAATGAGAATGATAATTTTTACTGTTAAAAAATTTGTAGGGCCTCGCATAAAGTTTACTTACCAGCTAATACCTTGATAAGGTAAAAAATACATGAATGAAAAGGAAAAACAAATTTCATATTCATCCGAAACTTTTGTGACCCCAAAAGGGTTTCAATGGTAGACATTCAATCCTACTTCCTTTTGCAGTGTGGTCCACTTAATATTTATATCTATCTTATTTTTCATCTAAAGCATTAAAATAAGCTCGCCAATATGGATGGACGGTTTTTGGATATAACACGTACCTAATGATGGGGCCATAGAACTTGCTGACGTCAATACATCGGTTATATAGCTGGTGTGTGGTACATCAGCCGATCCGCTTCCATTACAAGGGCCCACAGAACTTCCGGTTATATGGTCTCCCTTGTGACAGGGGTCTAAAGAAAGTCCGGTCCGATGCGGCCCGCCCACCACCCGATGGAAGCTTTCTAGGCGCGTCGAGATAGAGACCATGCATTCATATTTCCCAAACGAAAGAAGCCGTAGAGTCCCACGTATACAGAAAAAGAGCCGCTGGAACGTGGATTAGCTGCGACCCCGGATCCAGCCAGGTGGGTTCGACCCTTACCGTGGGCCCCACATCACTGTCTGCGTTGTATATCCACGCCGTCCGTCCGTTATTCCAGCTTATTTTAGGGCATGGTCCAAAAAATGAAGCATACATAAATCTTAGGTGGACCATACAGTAGGTATTGAATTCCCACCGTTAAAAGCATCTTGGGAGCCACAGGTTTTAGATCAAGCTGCTATATGTGTTTTTCCTCTATCTAGGTTCGTATGACCTTATCGACATCGCAAATTAACATTAAGGTGACCCATGTGAAGTTTTTAACAATAGGCTTTCGATGACCATTGTTTCCTATGGTGTGGCCCACCTGAGCTTTGTATCTGCTTAATTTTAGGGACCATGCCCTAGTATAAGCTGGCAAAACGGATGGGCCCAGTAGATATACAACGCATACATTAAGGTGGGCCCCATTGTAAGGGTCGCACCCACCTGGTTGGATCCGAGGTGTGCCTCAACGGGCCGAAGGATTTTCCCAAAGATAACAGTATTCCAAAATACATGTCGGTCATGCCATGTGAATTCAGAGGTTTTATGTATAAATTTTTTGAGGTGGACCACCAAAGTGTTGAATAAGCCTGATTTCTGGGATCAAGGCTCACAAAGAGGTGGGCATCTGATAGACGGCGTGGATTTCTCGCAGTTTAAGTCGTTTCTCCCACGTGAGTAAAAGTAACCGCCGCAGGTAGCTAACGCGAGTCAACCAGATGTTTTCCATTGAAAAACCGCAACAACCGTCCAATCCCTATCCAACCCACCAGGACCGTCCGATCTCACTCTTATCGTTTGCCCACAGCGCGCTCTCATGAATATGGCGATGCCAGTAGCCACGTTATCCATTCAAGAACAAATAATAGATCGTGGCTCAAATTCCCCCAAATTTCATTTCATTTCTGTTTTGTTTTTTATGTCGCTGTTCCATCTCAAGGAAAAAAAAAAATCCTCCGATATTTCTCCTTCAAAGGAGAAAGGATATAAAAGCAATCCACAACTCCTCTTTTTCTCCATTTCCACTCCCTCCTGCACCCCTCTCTCACTCTCTCCGTGAAATTGGCAGGTATGTTGCTCCAATCTCTTTCAAAAGATGCAATTTTTTAACTTTATATTGCGAAATCTTGGGATGAAAGATCGGTCATGCTTAATTTTTAACTTCTGCATGAACAAATTTCACTGCTGATTCTGTTATAGTTGCTGGAGTTTGTTTTCTTGAAGGTGGTGTGTGTTACTGAGTCTGAAAGCATGGAATTAGGGTTTAAAGTACTCCTTGCTGCTATGTTAACCTCATGGAACTTACGGTTGTCGATTGGCAAATCTCTATTTCAGGAGTGGAGAAAATAATATGTAATTTTATAGTTTCTACTGTTAGAAGATCTTGCAAAAGTTGTTAAATAGGGCTCTTTTCTGTTATATATTAGAAAGAAAGAGGTCTTTACTATCGAAAGGAGTATTTATTATTATTATTATTATGATTTTTGAGAATTTTATTAAGAGCAGTAATCCAGATTTTATGACCTATAGAGTGGAATGGCGGAACAGGATTCGTGTAGCCAACCCAGTTAGCTGGAATAAGGCTGAGATTATGAGTAATAATCCAAAAACTGCGATTTTTTTCCTTGCTGCTGGAGATGAGAACAGCCCATAATTGGAGTTAGGAAATCTGGCGTTTTGCAGGAATTGGATTCAAACGATTGGATTGGAAGATTAGGTTTAGGTTCTATTGAGGTCATATGTGTACAAAGAGGAATTGTCAGGTCCTGATGCGTTAGGGCTTGCGGGGCGTCAAGATTCTCAGGGCACATACTAGTGGGCCATTGTTTGGTGATCCAGCGCCATTGATCTGATGGGCCACACCATGGATGAGAAATACCTAAGAAATTCTTGTAGACCCAACCCTTTTATCTACAAATACATGGTTAATACAAAATAGAACGATGGTATGGAAGATGCCAAACGTCAGGTGGCTAGGATCTTCCGATCTGGAAGTTTTTTTTGGGCAACCCCCATTCACAGTGGAGCAAATCAGATCAATAATCTGGATCGCCAAATCACGTATGAGTAAGGAAACCATACATGTCCTGATGCATCAGCACACTGCAATTCCTTTATTTACAGTTAGTTTTAGCCAGTTGTGTATAATTACTTAATAGAATTACACTCAGCGTAGAGAGTTGTGTCTTCATAGGAGTCAGAATCTTCACCTCACGATTGATGGAATTAGAGTTTTATTGCAAGAGTGCAATCTGACAGAGTTTACAAATTCCTTGAATCGGTAGTCTTTTCTTCTTCTTCTTCCTTTTTTAAAAGCAATCTTTTCTTCTTTTATTCAACTGCATGTATAAGCTAGAGCAATTTGCACAGTTAGGCCTTAGGTGTGAGCACCATGGATATTGTATTGGGAGATTTTCGATCTATTTGCTCTTGTTACTGCATTCAATGCGAGTCAAATCCACACAGAAGTGGATATTTTATTGCCAATGTGCAGAAAGTAAGTATGTTTGGGTCCGCTGTTTAAGGTTCAAATTTTTTCTCATAACCAAGAGGGTTGTAGATATGTAGTCTTCCTGCAGCTTGGGGAAGCCCCTTTTAAAAGCTGTGGGTGAGGTTTAGTCCTGTTGGACTAGACTTCAGGTGGACTGCTCCGCCTTGCCTCTTCTACGTATTGTTTACTTCGTTTCTTTTGATATTTGCCTACCCGATTGTGAAAGATGTTGAACCATTAGAACTTTGGAGGCATTGTATATCAATATGTTTACATTAGGTGACATTTAGTTCCAGCCATGGAATCATAGTGTTAAGGGTAGATATTAGGGTCGACTGTCGAGTGCATTAGATTACCTTTTGTTTTGTTTATGATGTTTCTTGATTATTATACTTTAATAGTATTCCTTCATAATGTGTAAGATACAAGCATATGTTTCCATTGGCTTTTTCTTTCTCTCTCTCTCTCTCTTTCTTTCTTTTTTGCTTGTGTGGTTTGCATTTTTTTTTTTTTTTTTCCAGTTTCTACTTCACAAAAACCAACAATGTAGATGTGACAGATTGGTGTTTCTTGTCTTTCTTTCTTTTTTGTTGGTAAGCATATAGACCTTCCAGACAGGCTTGTCTTGGTCAATCGCTGATTCGAACCATTAGACTCTTCCCTCTGTCATGCAATTTAGAGGTTCTTTACATCTTTTTGTTTTTATTTTTTATTTTGGCAGGTGGTTGTCTAAGTTTGATAAAGATTTTTTTCCCTGAAAAATGGTCAAATGACAAACCATAAATTTCTAGACAGACATTTTATTATGCTCTCATGACCATGCTTTATACCCACTGTTCTTTGCCGATATTATTATGTCTACTTTCTACTCACGGAGATTTGACTTTTTATTCAAAGATTTTGCAGCTCATACGATTACAGAAATGTTTTTCCAGATGCTGTTTTTTTTTTTTTTTTTCCCCTTTTCTTTTCTAGCAGTGATACTCTTCTAATAATCCACATGCTCATTCCATTTTGTAGTTGAAATTTGAGTAACTCATGTTTCTGTAGGTGGTGGCAACTTCCTATGTTTGTTAGGCGCTCACTTTTGCCTCCTCTTTGGTTACAGTGTAACCTTCCTGCTCCAGAAGCTTTCTTTTGATTTGTATAGATGTCGGCCTCATCAGCATGCCTCATTGCAAATGGGTTCTCCACTGGCACAAGTAAACTAATTTTGAACAGAGACTTCTTCGGTAGGCATTTGGCTCCTTCCTCAAGCCTTCCTCCATTGGGTATAGCGTCTAGATCAGTCTCTGTTACGGCTTCTTTGGACCAGAGGAAGCATGAAGGAAGAAGAGGATTTCTAAAGTTGTTGCTTGGGAATGTCGGGATTGGTTTACCTGCTTTAGTTGGTGCTGGGAATGCTTATGCTGATGACCAAGGTGTATCATCATCAAGAATGTCGTATTCGAGGTTTTTGGAGTACCTGGACAAGGATAGAGTGAAAAAAGTGGATCTGTTTGAGAATGGTACCATAGCAATTGTTGAAGCTATTTCTCCCGAGTTGGGTAATCGAGTGCAGCGGGTACGTGTACAGCTCCCGGGACTCAGTCAGGAGCTCCTTCAGAAGTTCAGAGAGAAGAATATCGACTTTGCAGCACATAATGCTCAGGAAGACTCTGGTTCTCTTTTGTTTAACTTGATTGGAAACCTGGCTTTCCCTCTAATCCTGATTGGAGGGTTGTTTCTTCTGTCAAGGCGGTCATCTGGAGGTATTGGTGGGCCTGGAGGCCCTGGCTTTCCCCTTGCCTTTGGCCAATCTAAAGCCAAGTTTCAAATGGAACCAAACACGGGCGTGACATTTGATGATGTTGCTGGAGTAGATGAAGCAAAACAGGATTTCATGGAAGTGGTGGAGTTTCTGAAGAAACCAGAGAGATTTACTGCAATCGGTGCCCGAATTCCCAAGGGTGTTCTCTTAATTGGGCCTCCAGGAACTGGAAAGACCTTGCTCGCCAAGGCGATTGCCGGTGAAGCAGGTGTTCCATTTTTCTCAATTTCGGGATCTGAGTTTGTAGAGATGTTTGTTGGTGTTGGTGCTTCGCGAGTACGTGATCTTTTCAAGAAGGCTAAGGAGAATGCTCCGTGCATTGTGTTTGTTGATGAAATCGATGCTGTTGGTAGGCAAAGAGGAACAGGTATAGGCGGAGGGAACGATGAAAGGGAACAAACTCTTAATCAACTTTTGACTGAAATGGATGGTTTTGAAGGCAACACTGGTATCATTGTAATTGCAGCGACTAACCGTGCGGACATTCTTGATTCTGCTTTGTTAAGACCTGGTCGCTTTGATAGACAGGTTAGCATGTATTTCTTTTTTGTGGGTCGTTACCGTTATTGCTTTCGTTGATGCTGTAGGGCATGAGTTTCACTTGGACTAATTCTTAGCAATTTCATGTCTAACAGATATTTGATTTCTGAAAAATGCTGGTGCAGGTAACAGTTGATGTTCCAGATGTCCGTGGACGAACAGAGATATTAAAAGTGCATGCTGGCAATAAGAAGTTCGATGGTGATGTTTCACTTGATGTGATAGCCATGAGAACACCTGGTTTTAGTGGAGCAGACCTTGCAAACCTTTTAAATGAAGCAGCTATATTAGCTGGTCGTCGTGGGAAGACGGAGATTTCATCAAAAGAGATTGATGATTCAATTGATAGAATTGTGGCCGGAATGGAAGGAACAGTTATGACAGATGGGAAGAGCAAAAGCCTGGTGGCATACCATGAGGTTGGCCATGCAATTTGCGGGTAAGAAGAGAATAACCTCTGCTTATGTCGTTACTTTGTACTTGCAAAACTTCTTGAATAGTCTTATATGCCCCGATCAATCTACAATTTTTCTATAAACCTGATCATTTTACTATTAATTGTTTCTCTATAGTGCTTTCTGATTTTATTTTCTCATTTCATGCAACTCCTCGGTTTTCATGTTCGTCTTGGATGTCATTTAATGGCTGTACATATTACTTTTTTTTGTCCGAAATTTGCTTTAAAACTTCCAACATCTCTTGTGCCTAGATTCAATCTTGTAAATGGCCTTATCTCCTCTGCTGCTCCCAATCTTAATCTGTTCATAGATGTCCTCGCTTTGTCCTCCAAATAATTGCATGAAAAAAAACTCCCTTTATGTCTATTAGGGCCTGTTGGACATGTGAGAATCCATGGAAAAACAAAGGAAACGAAGAAGTTTTCCTTTGACATGATGTTTTTTCATGTTTGGTTTGCAAAGAAAACCATAGATTCTGTGGTCTAATTATTACACTTTTCCACTTCTCCAATTCTCAAACTCAAAATTATAGGTGATTGTTGTGAGGTGAATTAGAGATTTCCACTTGCAAATCAAACATACAATCATAAACGGAATCTGTTGGAATCCATTTCTCAATAACCTTGGAAAAGTATTAAGTTAATAATGATTACAAATTCTTTTCCCATGAATTTCTGCTTCTCAGAACAGGCCCTTACTAGTCATTTTCCTCCTCCTTTGTATTATGGCTCTCGCTCACTCCTAGTGGTGCTATGAGTGCGCTACCGCGTTTTACTAATAGGCTTTTCAGCATCCAGCAAGCTGAAAAACTACCGAGCACCAACGTACGCAACGGCTTTTCAGCCAGCAAGCAACAGCTTCTTCAAAGCTGTTGCCCGCTAGCTTACGTTTTTCAGCATGGCTTCAAAGTTTATTACCAAGTTAAAACGTGCTAGCGCGCCTTAATTTATAGTTGTTTTGAAGCTTGCTGGTTTCATGAACCTTCAAGTTTGCTGCTTTGAGGGAAACCAAATGCCTTTCTCCTTAACAATTCATCTAACAGCATATTGAGGCCACTAACTCAAGCTGCTAATGGTGCCAAAAAGAGAACTGAGAAAAAGTTTACGAAAAGCAGATGTGCTTTATTGATAACTTTCTGATGCATGAAAGTCTCGATGGATAACATTAATCTTATCTCATAACAAACAATGAGCTTCTTCAACAGCGTTCAAGTCCAAAATTGCTGAGCTTGATTCAAATCAGAATACATCAAGACTTGTGACAATGAATCATGTAGACAGCGCTCCAATATCTCTTAGACCCAAATATGACCATGCAAACCCGCAATGACGATGAGTAGCACAAAGGGCACAGTCAAAATCCATCAATCAAGGACTGGGAGAAAAAATGGGCGAGGGGCCAAGAATGTTTGAGTTGTTCAAATTCTGAAAAACTGCACATCTTCACAATCCAATCCAGAGTGTTTCAAGATACGTACAAAATGTACGCGTGTCAGAACTTTGGTCAATGTGGTATGAACTTGTAGTTTCCAGCATGTCTTCTTTCCTTGTCAAGTCTGTTTTTCCTGGTGAGTAAATTCAGTGTTAATCCTTTTTCTTTGTGAATTGCATCACTAGATTTCTTATGTACAGACACTTCTGCTCAAAGCTTCTCAAACTCTTAGAAAGCTAGTTTCCTGCAGTGAATCCTAGTATGTTGTTCTTATATTTAGAGCTGTCCTCACACCGTGCAAAGCATACTACCAAAGCTTCTTTTTTAATTTATCAGTTGTCAATTGGTTATTTGAAGGTTCACTTTATTGGTTTCTATTTATTCTATTTTTTTGAGGGTTTTATTTTCATTGTCAAGCCTCCACTTTACTTTTTGCAACCTATCATGGTTTATTGATCTTTACACACTTGCACCAGATGTATATGCACGATACATTGAGAGGCTGCTCTACCTGATGGACCTGGTCTCTGGATGCAATGAAACCTGTCTGTCCTGGCTTGAACCAATAGTTACCTGGCGTTCAAGGGGCAGACTGCAGGAAAATAATTATCTCTACTATATATAATGGCAGTAGCATTGGGCCAATTTTATCGCTGCAATTAGTCATCCCAAGAGATGTAGGTTTTAGTTTTGTGGTGTAGCCCTCCGACTAGGGAGGGGCAAACATGTCCTTTGATTTATTTGGTGTGAGTGGCCTGGCTCCAAGATCCCTATTTTTCACATTGCTGTGCATTTAATTTGTCAGTAGTGTATCATCAATTGCTCTTAATTTCAGTTACTTTCAGGCAAGGCAGTAGGTTGCATTGTAACTGCATTGACTCACATGATCTCATAATACTTTCTGAAATAATCTGTTTGGTAGATCCAGCTGCTTGAAGTTCGTCTTCGAAGTTCTTGTTCGAGTCCATTTGTGTTATATTGTAATTACTTTGGCAGAAAACGTGGTTCATGCAGCTAATGTTTACCTTATTCTTGTAGAACTTTGACTCCCGGACATGATGCAGTTCAAAAAGTCACACTTGTCCCACGCGGCCAAGCACGGGGACTTACATGGTTCATTCCCAGCGATGACCCGACATTGATATCTAAGCAGCAATTGTTTGCGAGAATTGTTGGTGGTCTTGGGGGCAGAGCTGCTGAGGAAGTGATTTTTGGTGAGCCCGAAGTAACCACTGGCGCGGCAGGTGACTTGCAGCAGATCACTAGTTTGGCCAAGCAGGTGATTCTAACTTTCTTTCACAACCGTCCTCCATTTGAGTCATCAGCAGAAAAGAACTCTTACCTATAATAATGGAGTGCTATGTGCCAGCATCATGTACCTCACCGGACCATGATCTAGGTGTCCCATCACAGATGATCCATGTGGCAAAAATCCCACTGCTTAGAGATCTTCATTGTCCATTGTCCATTGGATAGTTAGAAATGTGGCCTACACATTCAACACATTTGTATGGACGGTGAGGATCTGTGATCAATGTGATTTTTTTCCCCTACCATGAGCAATCCATGGTCAGGCCTACTGGATGAAGGCTCTGAATCACCATGGGTTACGACCGGGGTGGAGCATCGGTGGCAAAATTTCGAGATTTAAGTGCCGGGAATACATTTGTTATTGCAGAACACAGTTCTGCACTTAGTGGACATCCATTCGCTATCAGGAGATTGCTTTCACCATTTCACTGAAATAAATGCTTGTCTGCTTGGTTGCAGATGGTGACAACATTTGGAATGTCCGAGATTGGCCCATGGTCACTTATGGACTCATCAGCACAAAGTGCAGACATTATCATGAGAATGATGGCCAGGAATTCGATGTCGGAGAGGCTTGCTGAGGACATTGATTCTGCTATAAAGCAGATCTCAGACAGTGCATATGAAATTGCATTGAGCCACATTCGAAACAACCGTGAAGCCATTGACAAGATTGTGGAGGTGCTTATCGAGAAGGAAACAATGACAGGTGATGAGTTCCGAGCGATTCTTTCCGAGTTTGTGGAGATCCCAGTTGAAAACAGAGTCACTCCATCTACTCCAACAGCAGTTCCTGTCTAGTTTAACGTATACAATTCCATTATAGCTGAAAGAAAATTACTTAGCCTGTTGATAATTTCTCATGGATTTAACAATCCCGTTCATTGACTTTAGCCAACACGGGATTAAAAATTTGTACTATCTTTTGCAAATTTCATTTTATTGTAATTGCTCCAAAGTCTCTCTCGCTCTGTGTTTTTGAGAAATGAAACATGTGAAGCTAAAATTGCGTTTCACCACACCAATCCCTTAACAGCGTAATGCTATGCTATGCTATGCTATGCTCTCTCTCTCTCTCTCTCTCTCTCTCTCTCTCTAAATGAAACATGTGAAGCTAAAATTACGTTTCACCACACCAATCCCTTAACAGCGTAATGCTATGTTCGGGATGAAATGCCCCATTGTATCCTACATACATTGTTAACAGGCCTTGTCTTAGATTTTGATGGATCAATGCTACAGAAATGCTCGTACCTTGGGATGCTTGTATACTTGATTATTATTACTTGTACCAGTCTTATTCATGTGGTATACATTGGTCGATGATATTTGTTTATTTATTCCTTCTATTTAGAAGTTTGATAAGATATAGTTACTACTTGCATTAATGTCTGGATTTAGGTCCGTGTGGCTAACAATATCCTCCCAAAATGAGCTGGATGGATGAGTGAAACAGCGGTATGCAATTTAAAATAAAAGGAATGTTCAATCATGCTTGCTCCTCCAAGTTGGCAGTGAACTGGACGGTCCATGTGATTGGCCCACCGCCAATGACAAAAAAATTGCACCATTTTGATGGTCTGAGGGATGGTCAACAAGGTTTAAAGTTCATCTGAGATTGTTATGAATTGCCCAATTCATAACAGTCTCACCCATGAATGGTTCGGCCACATCACCATGCAGCAGCCCAATACGGGATGCATCAGTGGTGAATGAAGCTCATAGGTGATGAATGATAAGATATTGACAGACCAATTTAAAACTTGGTGGAGTCTTTCCTATAAATGCCAGCGAAAGGATAGCATATCCCGTCTTGAATGAAAACTCCAAGCAACCTCCTGCCAATAATATAGCATCAGGCATGCTGTGGGTAGATCAGGATCTTCCCATCTAGTGTGCCCCAGGGGGATGGTACACAGTCAAAGAAACCATACTAATCAGATAACTCCACCACTTCAGCCAACCTCTTTTGACTGCTGTATTTTTTCTTTTGCTGGCATCCCAAGGGTGCCGACCAGATGGTTGGAACTTAAGAATTTTGTGATTGCTTGTTTTGAACCACGACCCATCCATAATGGCCCACTAGATATGGTCCCAATCTGCATTCACATTTATCACTAGTCCGGTAGGAGGTAGATTTTTAGACTGACCTCACATAAGTCCCTTGGCACAAATCTCTCCCTTGCAAAAACAAAATTTTGCATTTATTGCATTCAGAAACAAACCTCACTGCCATGCAATCCTTCCTATCACCTATTGGCAAGAAATACGTGGGATATGATTTTCCTATTTAAATTGAATCTTGCCACTACAAGTCTAGATGGCCATCTAGGACTACTTAGATGAATAAAAAAGAAAAGAAAAGAAAAGAAAAGAAAAGGGAAGGCTTATTGAAAAGGAACAATCTGTCATATTGATTTTTCCTATTTGAATTGAATCTTGCTACCGTAAGTCTAGATGACCATCTAGGATTACCTCGAAGAACCATTCAAAAAAAAAAAAAAAGGGAAGGCTTATTGAAATGAAACAAGTTGTCACTGCACTCCATATAAAAAGGCACTGACTAATTGGGATTGGGCGCTTTGTTTGGATAGTGGGAAAACCCCATTCCACAACTGGCAGAATGGAGAATGTGATGCATGCCAACCTGAAATGGTAAGTGAGCTCAATGCAGCAATGAGTCTAATTGAGCACAATGATCATTTCAGCCAGTGGTCATTCCGCTCCATGCATATATAGTAACTTCCAAGTGCAGCCTAAGCCTAGAACCCATTCGCTAGAAAAGGTATTGCGAGGGATAAGGAATATTCAAGGCTTCTTAAAAGAGAAACTTCGATGCTTTGGAAGAGTGTGATGTTGATATGCAAGCACTAAAAAAACCTGGATCTTAAAAAAAGCATTTGTTCACCACCAACCATGTTATCAGTGTACTGTATCTATGATTGCAATGCGCTGCCAAGAATCCAATGAAAGACCCATGGCCTGATTTCCCAAAATGATAGCTTCCTCTATCAACACCAGAATTTTGTCAACTACCATCAAACCCAATCCTTTTTGTTCAACTGTTGTATTGGGAAGGGAAGTGAAATGAAATAAATGTAGCAATTCATCAACAGGCCAGACATAGCTCCACTAAAGAGCAAGGGGGGATCCATGTTGTTGATATTTGGCATGGATTCCATGCATGTGTGGCCTATGGATTGACAATCCATACCATTGGCTTGATGGATCAAACCATGGATGTGGTCCTTTTTTTTTTACTAGATCGGAAGATCTTGCCATCCAATATTTGGTCCTTTTTTTTTCCATCGAATGTGGACCAAATTGCTGCATTTTTTTTCCCCTTACCTGTTTATCGTGTAAGACACTTAGAAGGATTAGGATTCTCCAATCTGAGAAATTTGCAGGGCATCTCCATTCTATATGTAGGGACCCTACTAATCAATGATATGGATCACCAACCATGGCTCCACATGTACAGAATCCTATAATTCATTGGTCCAGAAATGAGTATGCCAAGAGGACAAACATGTAGAAACAAGAAAATTATTAAATGGTTATAGGATTTCAGACATTCAAGAAGCATTTTGACACGAGAACCTTTATAATTATGTAGAGAGAAATCTTTAAAAAAAAAAAAAAAAAACATGTAGAGTGAAAATTAGGTCAGACTGACCCTGATGCAGACAGTTTGAGAAGGATCAAACCCACAGCAGAGCAGTCTACGAGTGCACCACTGTCGATGGCTTTATCTTCTCCAACAGCTTCTCAGCCTCTATGAATGCACCAAGAAGTCCCAAAGATACATACTTTAAATGCTTCCATCTGTTCAAGCTCTCCAAAAGTTAAAGAAGAAAGATGCAGCACATAACTTCTACATGACAGATTTAGAGTTGTTTTCACAGAAAAGAAAATTAGAAATGAATGATTCAAGTAAATAGAAGTGGAAATGGCAAAAAAATAAAACCTTGGCATGAAGGGAAGTGCCAAACAATGAAGATGGAGATGGTTGACGCTGTTGAATGGAGGCCGATGAAACCCAAACCTGTCAGAGGGCAAATGAAGCTTTACACATGTGAGAGAACAGATGTACCTTTCCAGTAATTCCACAGCAATGTTGTTTTATGAATTTTTGTAAAAAAAAAAAAAAAAAAAAAAAAAAAAAAAAAAAGAACACTGAGATACAATACAACAGTTCTTTGATTTATAGAAGCAACGGGAATGAAGCATATCCATGATAGCAGAAATGGTTGAATCAAAAGGCATCAACTTCACAAAGGAAACATGAAGTGTTCAAAGATCATACCTATATTGCCTACATCCAGGTGCATCTTTGTGCAACAGAGTTTGTCCGACATTCACCATGTGGCTCACTGTGATGAATACAAACACTAGAGGCTATAGAAGTTGTAACAAAATTATAAAATAATAAAAAGCTAGCAATTGCCACATTGGTTCATGATAAACTGTCTTATAATTGCATATACCCAAATGATAATCTTCACTTCTTCTTTGGAGATCCTTGACGGTTGATATATGCTCCACTGGAATAACCAGATAGTGCCTATCAATTTATCACAATGGAATGAATACTTTCATAAATGAAGGTTGTCAGTGAACAACCAGAAACAAATGGATAAATGAATTTCCCTTGGTATGTAAAAATGTGTTAGCCAATGGATGAAATAAACCAAACAAGATCGTTTCTTACTATGTTAAATAGGCCAGTGAAACATAACAGAACATGAAGTGGCAAATAAACCATTGAGTATAAATACCATTCAGGCTTCCGGTGGATAAATGGGGTACATGGTTCTAACCCTTTGATAGATGTCCCAACAAAGAGTTGGTTAAGAACAACTTACAAAAGACAATTCACATCGAACCGAAAAAGGCATCTAATCTTCCAATTTGGAGTTTTTGGTGCATGGGCCGTCTGGGATGAGGCCCATCATACCAACAGTTCGGATCACTGAACCATGAGCCTCACTTGTAGAAACTGAATACCTGAATATGCTGTACAAACTCTTGGCCTGTTCCCTATATAATACCTCTTAGCCATTAGTATTGGTAAATAATCGAAGAAAATATAAGTGTGCAAACAGAAATTTTCTACATGGTAGTATAAAATAAACATCTCATTGGTGGTCTGTGATTGATCTTGGATTCTTAATAGCATCAAGAGATGGGAGTCCAAGATTGTAAGTCAATATATGGATCTTTTGACTGGTGAGGAGTGGGTGAGTCTGAGGCTTGACAGACTGCCGTTTAATAGCTTGACCAAAGTGGATGCTGCATTCCTCGAGAGGCCGGCTTCAGAAGAAGTTAAACCCGTGGGGGATGCGCTGGGTAAGGATAAAGCCACGGGACCAGATGGATTCCCCTTGGCTTTTTTCCAGGCGTTCAGGGAGATGGTAAAGGGTGACATGGTCAGTTTTATAGCTGAGTTCTTTTAAGAGCAGTTGGTTACCGTTGGAGATGGGCAGTTCCTTTATAGTCATTATCCCGAAGAAAGAAGGCGCTGATTGTTTGAGGGACTTCAGGCCCATTAGTCTAATCAAGAGCCCATACAAGATTCTTGCCAAAATTATGGCCTCCAGGTTTTGGGCGGTCCTCTCGAGCGTTATCTCCAATTCTCAAGGTGCATTTATCACTGGTAGATTGATCCCGGATAGCGTGATGGTCGCGCACAAATGCTTAGATTCACAACACAGGGCTGGTAGCAAGGGCATCATTTGCAAGTTGGATCTAGAGAAATCTTATGATCATGTGGACTAGGGCTTTCTAAACTACATGTTGGGTTGGTTGGACTACGGGCATCGTTGGAGGTGGTGGATCTGAACATGCTTCGATCCACTAAATTCTCTCTATTAATTAATGGTTCCCCCAAATGGCTTCTTCAAGGCCTCGAGAGGCCTTTGGTAGGGAGATCCCCCCTCTCCCTTCTTGCTTGTAGTGGTCATGGAGGCTCTCAGCAAAATGTTGGATAAAAGTCAGGCCATGGGTCTCACTAGAGGGTTCAAGGTGGAAAATGCCAAGCTTCAAATATCCCATCTTCAGTTTACTGATGATACCATACCTTTTGTGAGGCAATCGAAGTCATGGTGGATAAACTTAAGGAAGATTATGAGGTGTTTTGAAGTGGTGTTGGGGCTGAACATTAATCTCTAAAAGCAAACTTTTGGGGATTCATTATGAATAATGAGTCATCATCATCATCCTCATCTAAGCTCTATCCCAATCAATGGGGGTCAACTACATGAATCCTATTTTTCCATTCCATTCTATCAAGGGCCATAACTGTAGTTAGACCACAGGTCATCAAGTCTTTCCTTACTACCTCCACCCACGACCTTTTGGGCCTTCTCCTTGCCCTTTAAGAGTCTTTAGCTTGCACCGACTCACTCCTTCTAACCAACGCAGTTCTTGGTCTTTGTTGCACATGACCAAACCATCTAAGTCTACTTTATCTTATCTTATTACCTATTCGTGCTACTCCTAAGTCCCCTCGAAGGCAATCATTTCTAATTCTATTCTTGTCTTGCCACTCATCCATCACTCATTTTATGAACATGTTGCTCCTCAACCACTCAATATTTTGTCTCATAAAGCAAGGTTGGTCTTATAACCATTCTATAAAAATTTCCCTTTGAGTGGTACACGACGATCACATAAAACTCCAAAGGCCCATCTCCATTTCTTCCACCCTGATTGAATTCTATGGGCAACATCCTTCTCAATCTCTCCAGTCTAAGGAATTATCGATCCAAGATATCAAAAGTGGTCATCTTGGGAAACTTCTTGGTCAACAATCTTAACTAATTCCTTTTTACCACTCTTGTTGTTAGTAAATTGCATTCAATATACCTTGTTTTAGTCTGACTAAATTTAAATCCTTCATATTCTAAAGCACCCCTCGTAAATTTAGCTTTGGGTCTACACCCTCCCTTGTATTATCAATCAAAAGTATGTCATCTGCAAACAACTTGTCCTACAAATGCCTCCTTAACTTGTCCGTAATCAATGCAAAAAGGTACGGGCTCAACCCCTAGTGCAAGCCTACAATAATTGGGAACTCAGTTGTCTCTCCGCTAGTGGTCCTCACATTTGTTACTGCTCCTGATACACATCCTTAATCTAGTCAATATATCCTCTTGAAACTCCCTTCTTTCCTAACACCCACCCAATTGACTCTCTAGGGAAGTATGAACAATGAGAGTTTCGTAAATAACTAATATCCGTTCATTTACATCTAGATACTTTATCTGATTACAAACTGCAATTAAAATGCAAGTACTTGTATAATTTCTATGCCCTGAATTAAAACAGTACGTGGGAGAAAATGATACTAAATCTGCAGCTTCTCGACTCCCGGTAGGAACAAAAAAAAAACTTGCATCAAATCAAATACAATAATACATATAAAGATAGGGTGTGCTTGGATGCTCTATTGAATTGGGTTACAACTAGTAGTCTAATGAACTGGGAAATGGATATAACCATGTTGCATTTTACTTGCTATGAGGGCATTACATTACTTCCAAGATGGACTTGAAAGGAACGTAATTTTAGGGTCGTTTAGTAGCTTGAATTCTGGTGCATTTGGAATTGGAGTCCAAATCCAAACCAAAATAACGTGTTTGGCACACTGGAATTCAGGGGAGAGATTTCAAATCCTAAATAAGATCACTTTTCGATTCCTCTCTAGAGGATAGCTTACAAAATCCAAGGATTTGAAATCCTCTCTAACGGTCGTATTTTTCAAACCGTTTATTTAAGAAGAGTAACACATGCGTTCTCCACACCTCCAAATGCAGGTCGCCATACACAGTTTCTGGATTCCACATATTGAAAATCCAGGCCGCCAAACACAAACTGACATAATGAAAATCTCAGGGATAATCCTGGATTTCAGAAAGCTGCCATAGTTTGAGTGCTACTCCCTCATCATGAATTATAGAAAATGTTTACAATTCAATTCACTTGCACATCCAAACGCAACCATAAGAACATATCTCCATTCGAGGATCTAGGAAATGCTCGCAACTCAGTTCACTCGCGCATCCAAACGAAACCATATTCTTATCTTTTTTGAAGCAAACACTTGCAATTCAATTCACTTGCGCATCCAAATGCAACCATATCCATATCTTTTTCGACGACAACAGAGACAAAAAAAAAAAAAAAAAAAAAAAAAATTCAGAAATTGGAATGAAATCTATATACACCTGAATGCAGAAGGGTTGATATCTTGAAAAGCAACGACCTTTTCATCCTGCGATTGAACGATAATCGAATTATGACAATAGAATAATTTAAGTGATGTAATTGATATCTACACCCGCCCTGATTGATTTGCAAACCCCCAATTCCCCTTTTTGGAATTGAAATAAGTACAGAAATCAACAGAGGAGGGGTGTGAGCAGTCGTTTCCACGAAGAAAGTGGAAAATGACAAGAAGGGTAGAGAGGAGAGAGGGTCTGACGGTGTAGAGGGGAGGGTTAGAAGTGGAAGAACGGGCAATTTGGCAGAAGAGGCACGGCCCAGCTGCTGCACCCGCCATCTACACTGCCCGAACTAATACGCTGCACGCGTCGGAGTTCCGACCTTCTTCTGCAGCAAGGAGGAGACTCGAGTGAGATGCACGTCGCGGTTCTCGACACAAGCGTGTGAGAGATTTGGGCCGTTGATCAAAGCAGCCTTCATCGTCTGGCGGAGAACCCGACCTTTCCACTCATCAGTCCCACTGTCGCCTGTCGGTGACGGCTCATTATTTAACTTGTTTGGAGTTCGTTCTGTCTCGAGTACCAACTCAGCCCCAGACCCACATGCTGAGATGGACTGATGGTTTGGACCGTCCATGTTCTCGTTATTAACGTAAATAAGCCACTGGCAAGTAATCAGGCTTGAGTGATAATTCTAAGATTTGATTTTTAAAGTTGAATGAGAGCCGTTGAAATTTTTTCCTTCTCATTGTCCTGAACTGGTAGAGATAGTGATGATCACGACCGTCCACTTAGCTCAAGTTTTTAAAGATGCCCAGCATATATTCCACAATATAGACGGTTCTGGACCACTTGTCACGTGAAGCCCTCTGGGCGGCGACCAACTGGATCAAGAATCAGAGCTGAAAGTTGGGCGGGTTCAACCCCACCAACCCGTGACCGACTTGACATTGGGTTGGGCTCGGGCGGGATGTTTCAGTCCGATCTTAAGCCTGGGCTATACAAATACCAACCCTATAAAACTTGGGTTGATCTCGGGTTGAGGTCTCAAGTTGCCTGACCCAACCCTAACCCGATCAATATATAAGTTACTTGTTAATTATAATTGAGTGTGAATCATTTGTGCACACTAGTGATGTCCTATCTTATTTGTCCACGTCATTTTCAAGGACTCAAGCTAACAAGATATGTCAGATTTCTCTCTCCCAAATAGACTTCGTGCTATGCTACATGACTTTTAAAGGAGTAGTTGCCTTATATTTTAGCTTGTTTTTCTAAAGAAAAAATTGTTCTTTATAATGAATAATCACGTATATAATTTGTAATACTCTGTTTTTTTTTTAACGGTGGGTTCCACTATTGCCTTTGGTGTGGCCCACCTGAGCTATGGATGACCCTCATTTTTGGGCTCATGCCCTAACCTTGAAGGGCAAGACTGATGAACGGTGTGGATTCATCATGTTATTCCTATGGGCCCATTTCTTTTTTTTTTTTTTTTAAAAGAAGAAGCGAGTGACGTGCGTCACACGTCACCCACAAACCACTTCTCTCCTCCACGACTCTCTTTCTCCTTTCTTGTTCTTTGCTGTGCAGTTGCGCACATGAACCCATCCACCATGCATGATATCATCATGGTGGGACCCACTTCTCAATCTAAACCGTCCAATGAACTCCCAACCCACTAACTCATATGACAATATTTTTATACCCCGTTTTTCTCATTCGATCTGGATAAAAACCATAGAGAAAATCACCAAAGAAAGATTGTGAGAAGAAAAGGAGAGATTAGGTGAATGGAGAGTATCCGTGAGGGTTCAACATCAAGTTCATACCTCACTAACTCAATCCCCAATGATGTGTTGTCGGTTTTTTCAGTATCCTTTGCAACTATTCTAGAGAGAGAGAGAGATCCTGAGTGGAGGTAGCGTATATCGAGTCATTCCACCAAGTTGACTGAATCTAATCAGCATTGTTTCAGATTATTTTCCTCATACAATTTTTCCATAACAGGTAAGTGATCATTCCTTATTTGAAAAATTCATAAATAATGGCCTTATTTAATCTAGATAGTGAGATATTCTTTATTTGATTGAACCAATGCAAATATCATTATTTTTTAAATTTATTTAATATTATCTGGTGGTGATAATGAATATTCATTATGTGAAAATAGATACTATATCTAGTATATTTCTTTGTAAGTTAGATGCATCTTATGTGAATAATTATTTGTTTTATGCAATGATTCTTACGGGTGCTCTGCCCAGGGTCATTCCCGAAATAATCAACACGACATGGGTGCTCTACCCAGAGTCATTTCCAAAAGGATCGGCACGGATGCTCTGCCTGGGTGATTTTCTAAAAGGATCAGTACACACGGGTGCACTGCTCTAAGCTTTTGTCCCTAAAAGGTTATACCGGTGCTCTGCCGAGGGTCATATCCTGAAAGGATCAACACCGGTGCTCTGTCGTGGGTTATCCCCTAAAAGGATCAGCACATATGAGTGTTTTGTCACTCCAAATCTTAGCATTTTTAGAAAGCTATGTTAAACAATTCATTTATTTCATATTCATGAATGTCAAATTATTAACTATGATTTTTACATCTTGTGTTTGTCTTATTTTGATTAATATGTCGAAATTAAATTTGGTAGTATTTGTGAGATTTTCAACTCGGGATTGATGTGATCCTATTGAGTTGTCAACTCATTATGTTTTAACCGTTTCAGGTTATGAATATTTTGAAGATGCAGGGTACTTCTATTAGTAGTGGAGCATGGAATGTGATTTGATGCACGTGGCATGTCATTCTACATAGGATGAATTTTATTTTATTTCAGAACTCTGAATATAGTAATGTTTGACTTAATTTTCTTATTTCATGTTAAGTTAAATAATCATGCATCGATGTAATAACAGATTATGCAATTAGTTATCTTAGTCCGTGTTTGAAATTTTAAAGCTTTGGACTATGGTGGAAGAAAATGAAATGCATATGAAATTGTCATGCTTTATTTTTATTTGTTTTTTATTTTTAAGTCATGGGTCTAAAATTCGGGTCCTGGACACCCTATTCGGGTACCCGAATTTTGGGGCGTGACATAATTAATAAAATTATAAATACAAAAAATACGTCCTATATTAAAATATAATAACTAATGTAATAACGAAAATATTAGCATGTATATACCTGACCAACCCGACAGAGCCCGCTTGGGTTGGGCTTGGGTTGAAAATTCTCAACCCGAGATTGGGTTGGGTTGGGCTTGGGTTGAAAATTTTCGACCCGAGATTGGGTTGGGTTGGGTTAAGGTTGAGGTATAGGAACCTTAGGTTGAGTTAGGGTTAAGCGCCAACCCAACCCAACCCAACCCAACCAACCCGCCCGACTTTCAGCCCTATCCGGAATCGCTGGGGGACACGGTGTATGATGAAGAGGCGGATTGCGTACTTGGTACGTGATAGCATACTCAGTAAACTCCGTGGGGCCCACTGTGATGTATTTGTCTTATCCATACCGTCCATCCACTTTATCAGCTCATTTTAGTTCATGAGACCAAAACCGAAGCATATCCAAAGCTCAAATGGACCACATGTAGGAACAATGAATTCCACCGTTGAAATCTTCCTAGGGCCCACAGTGATGTTTATTTGTCATCCAACCTGTTCATGAGGTCACACAGGCATGGATGAAGGGAAAATACAAATATCATTTTGATCCAAAACTTCTGTGCCCCCCAATAAATTTTCAACCGTAGGCATTAAATTCCCCCGTGGTGTGGTCCATTTGAGCCTTGGGTATGCTTCAATTTTGGGCCTATGTCCTAAAATAAGTGGCAAAAAATGGATGGACGGCATGGATAAGACACATACATCCCGGTAGGCCCCACAGTTTACTGAGTAGGCAATCCGCATGGGTATTATGAATGACCGGCTTTCCTTTTGATGGGCCTTGATAGGATGCCGTGCTCCTTGCCACAGTACCGTAGCCGGGTGCGTTTTCACCCAGGCTGCATCTTAGATGATGATCTGAACAGTTCCTGTTCTCATTGATGCCCTGTAGAAGCTATCATCTTATAATCTCACTTCATTGATGATGCACAGGACTCCATTAAATGACAATTTTAACCTTTCCAGTGTGGGTCCTACACCTATGTACGCACACATGGTGCTCACCGGTGTCATCCATGACCGATATGGCTGTATTGATCAAAATAGCCCGAGACGAGACGATATGAGGCAGCATCCGTGGCGAAAGATTAGATACCCGATACACCAGTTTTGGATATCCCGAAATGATCACCCACAACACTTGCATGGAAACACCTTGAAAGAAGTCTTCAATGCACATAGGGTTGCAGTGGCACCAACTCTCCCCACCTCTCCATCCATTGATTTCGTTGGCATGGTCCACATGAGTGGATTGGCATGATCTTGTGCTCGGTAATCTATGATAGGGCCCACCTTTTGCATGGCTTGGATGTCCCACTCATGTAAAGGTGCAATCCTAGCATGCTCAAATGTGATCATTTGTCCTATTTTTGCACCAATTAAAAATGGTCCATGTAAGAACATGAAGCACTCCATGACCCCTATGCTTGCTCTCGTGAAATAGCTGGACTGGCTCAATATTGCAACACTTCAACATGCATTTGGGTAAGCCAAACCGCATGATGGGCTGCTGGACATTGGAATACACGGATATTCTCAAACGCATGATGGGCATCTCAATATCCCAAAAATGTTGAATCAGTGTCCAAAAAATACTAGAAATTTCGAATTTCCACAAGCAGTCATCCTCTCTTTCAGTTCAATTGACTCCCACAGAGCCTAATCAGGTAATGCTTATGATAAGAGGACCCTTCCAACCAAAAAGGCCACTCACAATGGAAATGGCCCAGAGGAAGGACTCTGTTTCAATTATGACAAGAAATTTGATTTAAGCCTCTTAAATCATCGGTGGCCCAAAGCCTCCATAGCAAATGTATCAATTCCAGTGACTGAAAAATCCATTTCCAGCTTTCAAGGATCTCATGACGAATCTGAATGCAAAGGACTAACACAAAAAGTACCCAAAGAAGAGAAAATCATAGCTTTCTTCTAAGACAACCCCACTGTGGAAGTCCAAACCACACATTTACGGAATAGACCTCTCCATTGATGCAGTAACAGTATAAATTCTATTGGAACAGACCTTCCCGTTGACGTGGTAAGACGAGAGATGGCACTGCCATATTGTCATTACACGGCATCTTTAAAGAATTACAACACACATTGCTCTGCAAAGAGTAAACGATTCTTCTTGCTCAGTCATGCAATAGATGTAGTTAGATCGAAGTTTGAAGACAAGTCTCCATGGGCATGTATTTTGTCTTGAGAAGGGGAGGGTAATATCCTGCAGATAAAGATGAATCAGCATTGCTCGGTATACGACATGCTTTCAAAAGACTGAATGACAAATGAACAGATTTTCTTTCTTTTTAAATGTAGAAATACAGACCGGAACAGTTACATCCATATGATATCAAGGTCCATGAATATACAAAACTATTTCTCTGATGCCGTATCACATTTTTCTTATGCACAATCTACCATCTGCCATAAAAATAAGATACTAGGCTATCAGGTCACAAGAAATATAAGCAATCTAACAGCAAAAATCAAGGAAAGCTAACAATGCAATGAGGGTCTTATCAACCTCCATTTCGTGGGATGGAAGAAGATGCAGCAATTGGATAGCAGTTCGACAGAACAAACCTCTCTTATAGCACCTGATAAAATTAGCTCAAGCTGTAAAACTTTTATAATGATGTGATCTTTTTCCATTCATAAACATGGAAGCAATTAGCGCATCACATTTCCTTACAAGGAGATGGGAAGGCCTTGTGTCACATAAGCATAAGAAGGGGTGGACTCCAATGTGTGTTTATGAATTTGCCCTAGAGTACTAAATTGCGGAACTCATCCACAAGTCCAAACTGTGGGTCCCATCGTGGTAAGAGAATAGCCTGAAAGCCACACTGGTCAGACAATCGTAGTGATCTGTTTTGCCAACTGAATATTTTCTTTCAGTCCTCCAGTCGATGGCAGCAATCTGGCAGTTAGGATTCTCCAATCAGTATGACTTTCAGGTCTATGATGGAGCCCATGATTTCTACGGCCTGGATGCATGTCACATGTACTGTCAATAACTTGGCATGGCTCAGTACTCTAGAGGCAAATGTAAATTGGTGTTGGGAAGGAGAAGAAATGAAATTTCATTGCCAACAGAATCAGATAAAGCTTCAGACAGCAGAAACCTACCTTTGTAGTTGATGTGTGTACCCAACAAAAGGTACCATACCATGGATCAGGTTTGGCGAGCATGAAAATGGACAGTCTGACTCTGGACGGACAGCTGTCCACCGTCCAACATAATTGCTCAGTAAGTGAATGCAACTATCTTGGATTCCGATGCAAGAGAGAGGACAGAATAAGGCTGTCTCTTGGCCCAAATCCATTGAGCAAGAACAACAAATTGGTGCTGAAAGAATGTAACTAAAATACTCAGGTTTGTTCATTTGGTACAGCATCACCAGTAGTACTTGCTGTTAAACCTCTTCTTCTCATTTCATTTTGAAGCTCAGAGGCTTCATCAATATTGCCTAGCTCATGATACTTTCTCACCAGACAGCTATAAACACCCTCGTCTGGTGAAACACCATTTCCTATCATCTCATCCAGCAAGTTCCTTGCCTGCTGCATTTGATCACATTTAGAGAGTCCCCGTATCAAGACAGCATATGCATGCAGATCGAGCTCAATACCACTGTCAACCATTTTGTCCCATAGGCGGAGTGCTTCCTGAAGATTTCCGTGTTTCAAGTTCCCGTCCATCAAAGATGTGTAAGCTACCTTGTCTGGAGACATACCCTTTTCCAGCATTTCATCAAATACCTTCTTGGCATCTTCCAAGCAACTATTTTTACAAAGGCCATCAATGAGGGCTGTGTAAAACAGTACATTGGGCTGCAAACCCAAAACTTTCATCCTATCAAAATGGTAAGTTGCTTCCTCAACTGACCCACCTTTGCACAGTCCATCGACTAACGCACAATATGTCACAACAGTGGGAACTATGCCTAAGTCTAACATTTCATGAAGCAGACTGAGAGCTTCTGAGGATTTCCCTGCCTTAAAATAAGCATCCATGAGAGTAGTGTATATGACATGATTGAGCTTCAAACCACGCTTTGTCATTTCAGCGACTAAAAGCTTAGCTTTTTGAAGCTCACCCTGGTCACATAGACCCCAGATGACGGTACCATACAACGACAAGTCAGGTTTCATGTCCATTCCTTGCATTTCATTCAACAGATACGTGGCCTTTTCCATCAGTTTATTCCTGAAATGCCCATGAACAAGGGCAGTGTAGATTAGTTGGTTAGTGGGCACACCTGCTTTCACCATCGCCCTGAAAATTTCTTCCGCTTCCTCAACCTTTCCCTCTTTACATAGACCATCAACTATAGCTGTATAGGTAACAATATTTAAGTTAATTCCTGCCTGCACCATTTCTTTAGCCACCTTCAATGCTTCATTGAGATTACCCACTTTACAGTTTCCATCTATCAGAGAAGTATACGTGAACTCATTGGGTGCAAGACCGATCAATCTCATATTCACGAAAAACTTGATTGCTTCTTGCATCATGCCTTCCTTGCAAAACGCATCAATAAATGTACTAAAAGTTACAACATTAGGCTTCACACCATTTCTCCTCATTTGGGTGAAATACCTTAATGCCTGCGGCAGCTGTTCGAACTTACAGAAGCAGTTGATAAGGGCATTGTATGTGATCACATCAGGATCACAACCCACCCTCATCATTTCATCGAACAGACATTCTGCTTCTTCCAACTGCCCAACCTTCCCATGCCCATCAATAAGAGAATTGTATGTGATAACATCCGGCGTGCAACCCATTTCCTTCATCTGCAAAAACAACCCTCTGGCGGCCTTCAAATCCCCCTCCTTGCAAGAGACGTCTATCATGATGTTGAAAGTAAAAACCGACAGTGGAATATTCGCTGTGACCATGTTTGTAAACAACTTCCTTGACAAATTCCTCCGGCCCACTTTCGAAAGTCTGTGCAAAAGAACATTGCAAGACCGTGCCTTTGGCAAAACTCTGAACTTCCGCATCCTTTCAAAGCACTCACTGGCTTCATCTAACAACCCCAAATCCGTCAAGACGCCGAATAGCGCATCAAAAACTCCAAACCCTGAATTGCAGACGCTTCTTGTTGCTATCAACCCATCAAGAACATCTGAATTGGGTGGGACACGTTCGGACGACACCAACACTTTAAGAACTTGTTGAGCATGAGAATACATCCTAGCCCGGAATAGTATATGCACAAGAATGCAATGCGATTCTGTTGTGTGGCAAAAGCCATTTTGGGTTTTCACCCAATTGAAGAACTTAAGCGCCAGCGGCGCATCTCGTCTCAATTCTACCAAAACTCTAGAAACCTTAATTGGAGATAAAACCGGATCGAACAGACTTCTTAGCCGATAATCATCCCACTGCTCTTCCTCGATGATCTTACGTATCGAATCTTTATCGTATTCTTCGAAAGACTTGTCCGTTTTGCCTCAGTCGTGAAAGGAAATCGCATTAAACAAATGAAACTGGTGAAGCAGATGAACATGGAGGTGGGAAAAGGAGCGGATTTGGCAACACGATGGCAAGAGACTACGGAATTATCGTAGTAATGAAGGGATTGATATGGGGCGAGGATTGAGAAGGAGAATCTTACTTGTCGGATGCCGGTGCGAATGTGGTGCATGGAAAGGCGCATTTCTTCCTGTCAACAACCGAGATTGGTTGAGGCCATTTTCTATGGACTGATTGTTGAGAGATTCTAGGGTTTTGCTTTTGGTGTTCTTCTCTCTGTTTCTTCCATGGAGATTTTCTAGGGTTTCTGGACTGAGCAGGCGGAGAGACATGGAATAGCCATGAGAAGGCAGCAGAATATGCAAACAAGGGGTTGGATGGTTTTTATAAGGCGTTCTCCTCCCAGCAACTGGCCCACCAGATAGTGGGGCCATGCTCATGAACAAAAAAATAAAAAATCTCAGCTGTCGGATGATCCCAACAGTCTGACTTTGTGGAGCTGATTTTTGTCCAGGGGGTGTTTGCAGATTTGCCCACCTGATGAATGGCCCAATCATGCACAATTGTGTAAGATGTACTGATGCACTCTTGAACAATCTAGACTGTTGATCTGATGAACACACCAATCTGAGATGAAACCCTTCATCGTTGGATCGTGAGGAAGTGGGGTCCTTTTCTCCTGTCATCCAGACCATTTAGCTAACGATAGGCATAGTATTCTCGAGCCCGGTTTTTACGAGTGGGGTCCTTTTATCTGCGATCCAGACCTTTGATTTGATGGCACTCAACACCGACGGGGGGATTTTACCTAAAAACACCATAAATTGATTCTATGCAGCATTTTCTTCTTAGCCATCTATCTGCCGGCCAACATTTGAATGATTTGGGATTATCCCACCTACCTTGTAGCATATCAAATCAACGGCCTGGATCGGCAACAAAGGAACCGATCAGATACGGGCGAGGTACCATAGCTTGTGCCACTGTATCATGTTTCCGGCTAACATGACACTCGTGCAAGACATCCGTACCATCAAGACGGTAGGCCTCACTGCGAAGATCGCCTGGGACAAAATCACGCCCGTTTCACTCATCAGGCAGGACTCGCCATTGGAATCAATGGATAACCGACAATCAGACTCAATGTAACGGATGCGGCCACCACTGATTGAGCCGATCAGTCTGATTTTGAGAATGACGATCTTCAGTGGGCTTACTGTTTCCATGACGTTGATGTCCTACGCAAATGGCATGCTGGCATAAAGATTGTACGGCACCACAAGTTGTGGTACAGTTGTATGTATGTGATTAGTTCTCCAGCGACACTGGCACGCATTATCGGGCAGGCTTTGTCCAAAACCCGCCCGAATTGTTCAAAACAGAACTAAGGCCCACGCTCGTGACGGGCCAAAGTAGCTCAGCCCGATAGAGAGAGGTGTGCACTGTTCCAGTATAAAGAGATGCGAAGAGAGTGAGTTGCTGTGCAGGCCAGGCCCACGCCCTTGGCTTGTATTCCATCCCAAGTGCAGGCCAGGCCCGAACTCGACAGCCCTGCCCAGCCCAGCCCAGCCCAGCCCAGCCCAGTTGACAGCCCTATCCCCGATAAACAAAGGTCCACCGCTCGACGTTCAAAACTTCAAGTGGTCTTCTTCGCGAGATTCACTTATTCCACACGTGTGATAGCCTTACAAATCTACACGTGGACATAAGTGTCATAGTGCTACACATGTGTGAGATCTGAGCTTTTCATCACGTGAGATCCAGTGTTTGGATAGTCAGACATAAAAATCAGGCCATTTCAAACCTCAGGTGGGCCACAACATATCAAAACAAATATATGGCTAGAAAAACTTAATCCTTAATCTACCTGGTAGCTGGGACGATTTATAATGTCCGACTCTTTTGGTGGGAGATCTAACCATTATTTTCAACCATATGGAAAGCTCAGATCCTGCACACGTGTTTCATATATACACGTTTCCCCACATGTGGATGTGTACGGCTTCACACGTCCTTCGTCACTGCATGCCCTATCTCGGCGGAATACAGGCCGTCGATTTGCTCTCGCTGTGGAGGAAAAATTCCACTTTAGGTAGTGCTTTTTGAAGGAGGGAATTTACAAAAGTACCCTTTAAAAAGTAACACAGTTGGAATATTGGGTCCACATGGTATATCCATGACATTCAACCCGTCAATCATGCGCGTCCAACCATGATAATCATGCTTTCTGATCGAATTGGCGTATGGGCTGCATGTATATTTTGATGTTTTTAAGCGGTCAATGTTATTTTCTGCAGTGTGGCTCACCTTATGTTTATACTGACCAAAATTTTGGTTATTTTGCGTATCACAGCAGATTACGTCTATTGGACGGGTTGGATATCATACAAATGTCATGTGGGCCCCACAATCCTTTATTTTTTAAGTAAAAAAGAATACAGTGATGCTATGGTAATTTCCGCGGTAAGGGAATGTTTCTCTTTCGTTCGGTTCAGTTCAGTGAGGATTATTTGGTAAAATCCTAAATATTGAGGAACGTTGCTGTAAAGGTCCCTTTTTAAAATCCTGCCGCGAACTCTCCTCGCAAATCTGATCTCAGAAACCCCACCCCCGCTCGCCATGCCTCTCCTCCTTCCACCATCATGGCGACTTCTCTAATTTCCCATTTTACCCTCCAAACCCTAACCCGCCTCACACCTCCAAACATCAGAAGATCCGTTCGAGCCATGAGCTCGGCCCCACCACCACAGCGCCTCTTCCAGCTGAGGCTCGACCCTTTGACGGGGACCTCCGAATGGGTGGTCGTGGAAGAAGACGTGGAACAAAGCACGCCCAGAGCCCTTCTATCCTCGACTTCGTATCTCGACATGCTTAATGACTCCCGCAGGAACGCCGCCTTCCGTGCCGCCATCGATAAGACTGTAACGAGGCCTTGCCACGTTCTTGACATTGGGTACTGTTATCATTCGATTCACTCTCTGCAACATGTTTCATTTATTTCTTTTTCTTTTTCTTTTCTTTTCTTTTCTTTTCTTTTTGTTAGAGTTATACTGAACTGAATTTTTAATTTTTAAGAAAGCTTGGTACCTGACAGTTGGTCTTGAGCTGAAAATTCAAGAAACATCAGTGAATAAAGTAGAACGAAGACCATTAAAAGTTAACCTGATAGGAAATTGGAATAAATTTAGAATAAAATAGGGACTAGTTTGAATAAGATAGAATAAAATCCCAATCCAGTTGGATAGGGACTAGTTTGTGAGGATAAAGATTAGTTCGTTATTTTGTTGCTATGTATGGATTATAATGATCTTGTTTTGGGTCAGGGAGACCTTGGATTGATCTTGTACTCATCCATACATTGAGTCATTGAATGATGAAAATCACACTATTCCCATAAACAATTCAATGTCTTGTGTGCTGAGAGGTAGTCTGGTTGAGCCCCTTTGAAGAGGATCAAGTACTCATCCTTACTCATGGAGCAAGGACCATATCATTTGGCATTAGGGAATCAATCCTGGGGATGCCCAACACGCTACACGAGCTCATCAAATGGAATTGATGGAGGCTAAAGTTGGAATGTTAGTGAAGAAGTGCAGCAATATTCGTGGTTGTTGTGGGAGATCAAGGGGACCCTTGTTGCCATGAGCCTTCAATTGAGTGGTTGTCATCTTCAATGGTTAATGATACAATGTATATGACTGATGATCAAGATACAAGAAGCGAATCCAGTGGACCTAACAGTGGGCCTCGTAGAGATAGTGTATTTCCTGGACCAAACAAGGTATGCTCATTTCATTTTTTTGAAGTTCAGTGGCGAAGATCCGATTAGTTGGGTATGTTGCGTAGAGCAAATTTTCAAGTTCCAAAACATGCTAAAGGATCAAACGGTTCTGTGGCATCCTTGACATAGGAACTTCGTCAAGTCCCTGTGTGCATGTTTTGGATCAATTGACTACAAGGATTTCTTGAGAGAGAGAGAGAGAGAGAGAGAGAGAGAGAGAGAGAGAGAGAGAGAGAGAGAGAGAGAGAGAGAGAGAGAGAGAGAGAGAGAGAGAGAGAGAGAGAGAGAGAGAGAGAGAGAGAGAGAGAGAGAGAGAGAGAGTTCCGGTGAACTACTTTAGTGGTAACAATTGGGCTAGCACACCTAGTATTATTCCAATGATAACAAAGTAGGAGATGCTTTTGTAAAAAACTGTTATGAGCATAATACATGCACGCTAGGAGAAGTTCCTATGTTACAATTGTGATGAAAAGTTCGCATCAAGACATCACTGCATGCCACAACAATTGTTTTTACTAGATGGAGATGTTGGAGAAGAGATTGAGGAAGAAGTGTGCCCAGAGAATGATCGAACTTTGAGGACAAGGTTCTTCAAAAGCGGGAAGAATGATTGGATCTGAGAATAAATTGGAACAAAATCCCAGAGATAGGTACTACTTCGACTAACATGAAATAAAATCCCATCCCAGTTGGAGAGGGACTAGTTTGTTAGGATAAAGGTTATTTTGTTATTTTGCTACTATTTTGGATTAATATGATCTTGTTTTGGGTTAGGGAGATCTTGGATCGTGGTGTGTGTGTGTGTGTGTGTGTGTGTGTATTGAGTTATTGTATAATGAAAATCACCGATTGATTCCTATAAACAATTTAGTGTCTTGTGCACTAGGAGAATCCCCCTCGAAGAGGATCATGCACAAGACATTGAATTGTTTATGGGAATCAATATGTGATTGTCATTATTCAACAACTCAATATTAGATGAGTACAAGATCAATTCAAGACCTCCCTTACAAAAAATCGTAATAACATTAGATGATAGTATAAGGAAGACGGTAGGTTCTTTGTTACCATCCAAAACTTAAAACCCATCCCCAGTCTCCTCCAAAATCCATAATCCTAAGCATAAAACCCTCAATTCCAATCCTAAAACCTAAATTTCCCAAAAACCCAATCCTAAATCCTAATCCCTAAAACCCCACATCCCAACCCTAATTTTCCAAAACCCAAAGTCTCAAACCCTACTTCCCACAAACCTAATTCCCTAAAACCCTAACTCTCAAAACCCTAATTCCCAAAACCCTAGTTCTTAAACCCTTTAACAGAACCAAGAGATTCCCTTTTGAATTAGATCAATCCCTATGTTAGATGGAAGTCCTACCTTTCATAGGTCCTATTTAATCATGTTTTATAAGATTTAACTGCATGATTGTGATTTAGTCTTGAATTTGAGTATAATTAAATACTTGACTTCTTTAAGTTTGTGATAGATTAGTATTATTTTGTACTTTAAATTGTTCTAGTTAACCTATTTATGATCTCATTGCATCATTCTAGGTTAGACCATCTATCCTGTATCAAATTTTGGTATCAGAGCCTAGGTTTAGCATAGGATTTTCATATCGCAATTAGGGTAGGTTTTCATATTGCCGTGTTTAGGGTTAGTAAACTTCCCATTGTCATAACATTGCATTTAGAGTCTTTAGTTGTTAGGGTCCCCATTAGATCCCCGGTTTATGCCCATTCGTACTGGGCGCACAATGAACTCGGAACAGCTTATCGAGACCCTCAATGCCATCAACAACCGTCTCGTGGCCATCGAGGCCCAAAGTAGAACCACTAGTCACCAACTGACAACTCTCAGGAATGAGATCAACACTCGCATGAACCAGTTGGAAGTTCCCCTCCAAGCAAACCCTGACAATGGGGAAGATGACCAATTTCAAGTGGGAAGTGAAGTTGAAAGAGTTGAGACCGCGCCACTTGCAGTCTTTAGATGTGCCTTAGGCCAGAAGTGATGATTGGCACATGAATTCATTTTTCTACACTTATGCCAGGTTTGATGATAAAAATTGCAAGGTGATCATTAATAGTAGCAGTTGTACCAATATGATCTCTGTTATCTCTGTAGATCGCTTAGGTTTGATAGCGTTCCTCACCCTTAGCCCTATCGAGTCTCATGGGTTAATGTGTCTTCGATTCCAGTTTCTCAGCGTTGTCCCATTTCCATCCAATTTAGTTCCTATACGAACACACCGTGGTGTGATGTTTTGCCTATAGATGCAGGCAGTGTTCGTAATATCGATACTATCGGGTGATATATCGGCCGATATTATCGTTATCGCGAGCCGGCGATACGAAACCCCTTAGAAGCCCTTAGAAATTAAAAGAAAATCCCGGAATTCTTTTTATTGTGAGATATATCACAAGATATCGCATAGTATCGTCAAATATGGCTGCTATTGACGATACATCGCACGATATCAGAAATTCCGTCTTCCCATCCAGAAATTCCAAAACTATAGAAAAAAAATTCTCTTACATTTGAGTCCCTTTCGACTGGATTTGGTGGGCCACGGTCGAAATCGGCGGATCAGGTAAGAAAAACCCTAATCTCCCCCCCCCACCCCCCCCCCCCCCCCCCCCCCCTTCCCTTTTTTTTTTTTTTTTTTTTTTTTTCCCTATGAGGATAATTGTTTAGGAAGGAAACTGAATTTTCGTCAGGAATTATGGGGATTCGAGTTAGGATTTGAAGAAAAAGTGGAATTTTGGGATAGATTTTTAGTAATTTTGGGTTGGGAACTACAGATTTCCGGTGAGGATTTCGGTTCGCAGTTGTGGACTTCGGACTGCCTTTAAAGGAGAAGAGAAGTCTTTCGAGCTCTCTCTCTCGGCCTCTTAAATTAGGGAGTGGATTAGGTGTTACGCGGGCAACAACTTATTGGGTGTTAACCTTACCGTGTGGGGCCCATCTTGATTAGTGTGGTTCAAATCCACGCCGCTCATCCGTCTCTTCATATCATTCGAGGACTTTGTGCCAAAACTTAAGCAGATCCAAATCTCAGGTGGACCATACCACTAGAAAAAATGGTGAATGACCATTAAAAGAATTTTGTAGGCCAAAACAATTTTGGGTCAAGCTAATATTTGTATTTTTCTTTCATCGAGTTATGTTTGACCTTATAAACGGGTTGGATGATAAATAAACATTACTGATATCCTTAAAATAGGCCTTGGAGAGTTTTTAATGGTAAGCATTCAATCGTCACTATTTCACGTGGTGTGGTCCACTTGAGATTTGGATGTGCTTAATGTTTAGGACCAAGTCCTAAAATGGGCTGTAAAAATGAATGGACGGAGTGGATTCACAACATATCATCAAGGTGGGCCCTACAATAAGCGTGACACCCACTAAGCTATTACCTGTGACACTTGATATGCTCCTGAGAGTGGGTTCGGTGTGACTCAATTGCACTAAAGTTGGTACGGCCCTTCCGGTGGGGCCCACCTTCATGTATATATTGTATATCCATTCCGTCCATCCATTTTTAAAGATCATTTTAGGTCCTGAGACAAATCCAAAGCTCAAGTAGACCCCACAACAAGAAATAATGGGGATTGAACTCCTACCTTTGAAAACTTCATGGGGCAACAGAAGTTTTTGATTAAGTTGGTATTTTCATTTTCCTTTCTTCCATATCTTTTTTTTTTTTTTTTTGAAAGATAACAATTTATATATAGAAAAAAGTACAGAAACAGGAGCGAGGATCCGCTGAGCGAGCAGAAACTACTAGACTCCAAGAAAAAGAAAATCAAAATCCTTTAAAACATCTACTTGGGCAGCCCATTCAATCATCAAACGCTTTGCTTTGGAAGCAACAACCTCTGCGGGATTAGAGATATCCCTAAAGCATCTGCCGTTTCTTTCTTCCCAGACGGACCACCAAATTGTAAGAATAGCCATTCTCCATATCTGAGTCTTTTTCTTTCCTATTATGATCCCATGCCAAGCTTTCAGGAGAAGATCCGCCGAGCCCGAGAGACACCAATTGATTCTGAATCGAGAAACAAAATATGCCCAAATGCTTGTAATAAAAGGACAATGAACGAGAAGGTGATCAACCGATTCTTCTTCCCCCATACAACAGGTTGGATCTCAAATAAATATCATGGTGAGCCCCTAGAAATGGTTTTAAGTTTAAATGGTAGGCATCACTGTCCCCATTGTGTTCTGTGGTGGGGTCCACTTGAGCTTTGGATCAGCGTCATTATTTGGATCAGGCACTAAAATGATCTCTCCAAATAAATGGATGGTGTGGATACAACACAAACATCATGGTGGGGCCCATAGTTAGGATCCCATTCACATTCCATGTTCCGTTTTGTGCATGGATTGGGTACTACCCCCACTAAGACGAGCGTGACTTCAGCGGAATCCCCGATTCACCGAGGTGGGTGGGATCATTGACCGTAGGACCCACCTTGATACATGTTCCTTATATCCACACCATCCATCGGTTTTGAAATTTCATTTTATGGCATGATCCAAAAAAATGAAGCAGATCCAAATCTCTAGTGGGCCATAATAAAAGAAACAATGGTAATCGATCATTGAAAACTTCTCATGGGCTGCAAAAGTTTTGTATCAAGCTGATATTTTTGTGGTCTCTTCATCCAGGTCTTTGTGACATAATCAACATCTTGGATGGAAAATAAACATTTTGTTGCCCCCATGAAGTTTTTAATGGTGAGGATTCAATCACAACTGTTTCTTGTGGTATGGTCCACCTAAGACTATGGACTTGCTTCATTTTTGGAATCAAGCCCTAAAATAAGCCATAAAAATGTATGGACGGTGTGGATGTAACACACATACATCAAAGTGGGCCCTACAATTAGGAATCCACCAATCTCTGGCAAATAAAAATTCCGTTAGATACGGGTTGCCTACTGACAGTGCATAACTTAGGATCCTGCCAGTACATAGCTTAGGACCCTTTACAAAGGAAACCTATTATGTACACTTCTTTTTTGAGATTTTATGATTTAAAAGTGTGTATTAAAGTCTTTTTAAATAATCCCTGAAATTTCATTGTAAAATTCAACAATTTCCCCATTGTTTCCCCATGTTTCCTAAAAAGTGCGATAAATTACGCTATTCAAACGATATATTCCGTGCAATAACCGATACGTATCTGTATCCCAAGGGTGCGAATACATGGTACGATACCGATATTTCGAACACTGGATGTAGGCCACATCATTTTGGGCAGACCTTGGTTGTATGATCACGATGTGACACTATTTGGTCACTCGAATACCTGTTTATTTATGCATGAGAGTCAGAGGATAAAGTTGAATCCTCTCCCGCCCAAAAGCACCTCGGAAAAGGAGGACATCAAGAAATGTGATTTTGAAGATGTGAGGAAATTCTAGCTTAAGTCTCTTCTTATAATAAATGCCAAAGAGTTTGAAAGGGAGACTAAGGCTGATTTGACGGTTTATGCCCACGTGTTAAGTGAGGTCACACCTAAGGTTAGTTTGGAGATTCCATCTGAGGTTACACACGCGGGTAGTGTAGTGTTACCACCTGAGGTGAGTACGGTATTGGAGGAGTCTAGTGATGTTATCTTAGAGGATATAATGGATGGGCTAACACCTGTGCGTGACATTTAACTTGCCTTAGATCTTGTCCCCGGGTTAACTCTACCAAACCTTTCTCACGAACAAATGAGTCCCACGGAGGAAGCAAATTTGGAAAGGCAAGTAGATGTGCCTAGGAGGCCCATAGATCTTATTCCTGCATTAATCTCACATAGGTCATCAGAGTCTGCAGATGCATTTACACGTCATATCCATGATTCGCATGTTGAAATTAGAAAACGGATTAACATGAGCAATGAATGAAACATACAAGATATTTGCTGACTCTCATCACGGGTTCAGAAAGTTTCAGGTAGGTGACTATGTGATAGTTCATATAAGGCCTGAATGGTGTCCGCAAGGGATCGTTAAGAAACTACAAGCCCGTAGTGTAGAACCCTATAAGATATTGAGTAATTTGGGACACGATGCATATGTTGTAGAACTTTCACCTGACATGGGTATTAAATCTACATTCAATGTGGAAGATCTTGTATCTTTTAAGCATCTAGCATCTACTAGCCTTTATTCAAATCATCACCTTGATCCTGATGATATCCCTCCCGACCTGTCCTATGACCCTTGGCCTATACTCGACTATTCTTCTCAGCATCTTATCTATTTTGTCATACCTATTAAGAGAGAAAAGATATAGGATATCTGGGATGAGCGAGTGGTATCTACACGATATGGAGGTTATCGGGAGTACCTCGTCAAATGGAAGGGCAGGCCAAAGTCAGATAGTATATGGATCATAGAGGTAGAGCTTTAACGTGAGACTTGGATCTCCTCGAGTGTCACCGCAACTTTATTTTGCCAGAGGCGAAATACCCTCAGTTGAGGGGAATTGATGATGACATCCAAGCAACATATTAGAGGGCTGAGCCAGTCTCCTTATGGCTAGACGACCATTACATGGGGCCCACTTGGCCCAATTCACATTCTTAGCGACATTGAAGACCCCGCACTAGGAAAATGCACGTGGGCTGCATATAGGAGTTTGATCGACACATCCGACCATTGAATTGAGTGGACATGATGATTGGACCGTTGGATTTCGACCGTTGACCATTTTAACAGTTGAATCATCATCAACGGACATCTTGATTGTGGGCCCCCATGGGCCATGAATTAGTTTAGTTGTTTAGTTTGTTTACATGTTTCGTTATTTTTGGTATAGTTCATATTTGTGTTGAGATTAGGGAGTTAGGAACAACTTTTAATTCATTAAGAGTCTTTATGTTGAGAATCTTATCTGAGAGCACCTTTTTGTAAAAGGTCTTTTCTAAGACTATAAAAGGTTGGATGTCACCACCTTAGCCATTATGCATGTTATGAATGAAAGTGATTTCTCTCCTTTTGCTTTGAGATTGAGCAAAATTTCATCCCATGATTGGATTGGTGGTGCGAAGCCACCAGGAGCAATTCCCTAGTTATCTTTTCTACTTTTCTCTCTTCTCAACAAGATATCATCTTCTCTCATCTTCTTCTTTTCTTCCTTATTCATCTCTAATTTTCTTTTCTTCTTTGTTATCATTTAAAACCCAAAACCCATCCCCGATCTCCTCCAAAATCCATAATCCTAAGCCTTAAAAAAATCCATAATCCTAAGCCTAAAATCCAATTCCGATCCTAGAACCTAAATTTTCCAAAACCCCAATCCTAAACCCTAACCCCTAAAACCCCATATCCCCACCCTAATTTTCCAAAACCCTAAGTCTCAAACCCTAGTTCTAAAAACCCTATTTCCCACAAACCTAATTCCCCCAAACCCTAACTCTCAAAACCCTAATTCCCCATAGCCCTAATTCCAAACCCTAATTCCTAAATCCCCAAATCCTAAAACCCTAGTTCTTAAACCCTTTAACAAAACCAAGAGATTTCCTTTCAAATTAGATCAATCCCTATGCTAGATGGAAGTCCTACATTCCATAGGTCCTATTTAATCACATTTTATAAGATCTAACTGCGGGATTATGATTTAGTCTTGAATTTGAGTATAATTAAATACTTGTCTTCTTTGAGTTTGTGATAGATTAGTATTATTTTGTGCTTTAAATTGTTTTAGTTAATTCGTTTATGATCTCATTGCATCATTCTAGGTTAGGCCATCCGTCCTTCATCATAATGCTCCTTAATGCGGGCATTTTCACATCGGGCTTGAGTGGGGTTGCCTGTGGGATGTAGGGGCACACTCTGGGTGGGCGGCCTGTGTGAGGCGGGTGGCTCGTGTGAGGTGGTACCCATGTGATGTGGGGCCCACGAGGGGGGTTCGACTGAGGTCCTAACCCATGCGATGTGGGGTCTGGGCTATGAGATAAAGGGATTGATTCGCCATGCTCTATCAATTCGAGCTTTTAGAGAAAGTTATTAATTATCCTGTATCAAATTGGTATCAGAGCGGGAGGTCTCATGTTCGAGACTCCTCACCAGAGGTGATTAATGCGGGGGCATTTTCACACCGGGCTCGAGTGGGGTTGTCTGTGGGATGCAGAGGCACACTCGGGGTGGGCGGCCTGTGTGAAGCGGGTGGCTCGTGTGAGGCTGTGATGTGGGGCCCACGAGGGGGGTTCTGCCAAGGTCTTAACCCATGCGATGTGGGGCCTGGGCTATGAGATAAAGGGATTGATTCGCCATGCTCTATTAGTTCGAGCTTTTAGAGCAAGTGGTTAATTATCCTGCATCATGGGTTTTCTTAAAATCTCCATGAGAGAGATGGTTGGTTTTGATGGTATAGAGGGGTTTTAGGGAGGGTTTTGTGGCCTGTTTGGTTCTTGGAGAATTCATTCATTGGTTTTTATGTTTACTGGAGAATGTTAGAATCGGCCTAGTATTTCTTATGGAATGATTAAATCTTATTTGGTTGATACACTGGGCTTTTCGGGGGAATCTTGGAGAAGTCTAAAATTCTATTTTAATTTCTCAGGTTTTCCATTCCCCAACTAAAAGCCAAGCAAGTTTTTTGAAAAAAAGTTGGAGAATGGGAATCCTAGGGAATATAAAAACCAACAAAAACTTTGAACCAAACTTGTTCTTTATAAAAACCATGGAATTGCCAGGTTGAGAATTTTTTTAATTATTAAAACAACCTAGCAATCAAACACCCCCTTAAGTTTTGGCAATGATTTTGTGTTATGGAGGGGTTTTTTGGGAGGAATTTAACTTTTAACGGTCTTCTTTCTTCGTTGGTGTTTCTTGATTTTTGCCTCAAGTCCAAAGGTTAGGTTAGAAGCTTTCTTTTCTTCATTGTGTCTTAGCTATCCTTGTGAAAATCAGTTTGCTCGATGATTGATTGACGAATGCAGGTGGATGTTACTAGCTCTGATGGTTTTGCTTTATTTTAATTTTGGAAGAGTTCTAAAGTGCATAGTTGTTATGAGATAGATCCATCGTGCTTTTTCTCGTCATTTCTAAAACAATTTATTGTTGTGACAGGGCAGGAACCGGCTTGTTGTCTATGATGTCTGCAAAAGCGATGGATTCAACAAGTGTATTAGAATGTGCTAGTGTTGAGGGCATGGTATCAGCATGCGAGTCTTACCTTCCGATGGGTAAATTGATGCGGAAAGTTTTACGAGCCAATGGTATGGAGAAGAAGATACGTATCTTCCACAAACGCTCCGATGAACTCAAAGTCGGTTTGGATGTCCCCTCACGTGCAGATATACTAGTAAGGAGAGCCTAAATTCTATTTTATTTTAAAGCTTTTTTGTAATGTTAGGCCTTGTTTGCGTGCCACTTAAAAATGAGTTCATAATTTTATGTTTGGTGGGGATTAGAAATAATCTTGATCTCCCATAATTTATATAAGCTATGTTCTCTAATACATTATTACCATTAATTAAAGGAGATGAAATCATTTTATGTGGCACCCAAACAGGGCCTTAGTGTTTACTTTGATGCTCTCTCTTAATGGTTGGAAGTCATGCTCTTGAATTAGAATTTGATGCTAGTTGGGTTATAATATGTTTCAATAATTGAAGGAAAGATGGGAACTTAATTCAAGAGTGAAAGGAATCGATTAAATTAATAAATCTGTAAATTTAGAACTCATTTCTTGCTCCATAGTTTGAGTATATTTGCTTTTGAGAGGATGCATTGATTTAATACATTAACTTGTATTGAGTTTTGCTTTAGAAATGACGATAAAAAAAAGAAAGTGTCAAGTTTATTTGTAAATAGCTCCGATAGAGGCAGGTTGCTTTTGTCCAGTGAGAGTTCAACCAGTCACGACTATAGATAACTTCATAATAAAGTATTCTGAAAAGTAATAGAAATTACATTGCCATTTATGTGTTATTTCTCTATCTTCTTTGTCATTAAGTAATTTACACTTCTATTGCCCATTCTAATGAATTCTTGTGATAGTGTGGATCTTGTTAGGCTACTCCAAAGGTTCTTGATCTAATATTTTGATGTAGTATTTGTAGATCTCAAGGGAGAATTCTGCTCTAGTCACCAAGGATAGAATCATATACCGACTTTGATGAGGAACCAATTGCCTAGGCCTATACTCCAAAGGATATTGAGTGAACCCTATTGAATTCTCTTAGGTGTAGCTTCTATGAAGTCTATTGATGTAGGACCAATGCATGAACCAAATAACATGTGAGATTAAGTAGCAAAATTAAGACAGTTAACAAAAAAACACAAATATTGCCATAATCATCACGAATACCATGAAAACCAAAAGAACATAATGTATAATCCTAGCTTAAGTTACCACCATTGCCACACAAGATCATTAAATAAAAAGGAATTAGGATCTAATGGATGTAGGGACATCCAATTAGCATAGGGTATAGTCTATTTCAAAGTAGAAGACCCAATACAACCTAGGGTAAAATTAGGGTTTTAGGAAATTGGGAAAATCTAGGAAAGTTAGGGATTTCTAGATTTAGGGTTAGGGTTTTGGTGTAGAGGAAAGGGGGTTTTGATTTAAGGGTGAAAGGAAGCTAAAAGGGACAAGGTGTGGCCGTATGGCCAACCTGGAAGGTTCACACGTGTGGCGTGGGATGGATGGGTTAGGTCTTTTAGGGTTTGGGATTGTAGATAGGTAAAAGAAAGATGAGTTTAAGAGAAAATGAAGGCTTAGGATGGGAGAACCGATGAACTTGAAGAAAATACCTTGATAGAGGGGAAAATAGATGATGATGTGGGGATAGATGGAGATCTCGCACTTCCGTTGATGAAGATTAGCCTCCACCAATCTCCCTTCCAAGTTACAAGGAAGTATCTTCAAATCTCATGAAGATGGAAGAAGAAGAAGAAAGTAAGAGCTTTTTCTCTCTCTTTTTTTTTTTTTTTTTAAAATTATTTATTTATTTATTTATCACAAAATCTAATGAGGGAGAGGGTCACATGCCCACCCTCTTTTATAGCTCCAAGAAAGTTCAAAAATTACAATAAACACACTGTTTTGTGAATTTTGACGAAAATAACCCTAGTCTAACTAAAATCAACAAAAAACACTCATAATGATATCCAAACACAACATAAATAAAACTAAAAAATATAAAAAAAATTAGTGTGGATGATCCACGATCAATAGCCCTATCATGTGATTCAACAACCCGATCGTCACGTCCCTACAATCCAACGGTCTGGATCACTCCATAAAGCAGCCCATGTGCATCTTCCCAGTGTGGGGTCTTCCAGATGTTCGCACATGCACATGGGGTCTTCAGGACTATCACGGGCAGTGTTCGAAATATCGGTATTGCGCAATGTATCGCACCCTTGGGATACAGATACGTATCGGTTATCGCATGGGATATATCGTTTGTATCGCATAATTTATCTCACTTTTTGGGAAACATGGGAAAACATTGAGAAAATAGTTGCATTTTTCAATGAAACTTTAGGGATTATTAAAAAAGACCTCCATACACACTTTTAAATCATAAAATCTCAAAAAAGAATGACACATAATAGGTTTCCTTTATAGAGGGTTCTAAGCTCCGCGTTGTCCAATTGAACTAAGACAACTATATCCAGTATCTACCCCGTCTATCTGTTTTTCTATATCATTTTAGGACATTATGTAAAAAATTAAGCAGATCCAATAATCAGGTAGACCATATCATAGGAAACAATGGTGATTGACCATTAGTGGGCCACTTGAACTTTGGATATGCATCACTTTTTGGGCTAAAATCATAAAATTATATGGTAAAATGGATGGACGGAGCGGATAAAATACATGAATTATAGTGGCCCCACAGAGTTTACTCACTACGTCGTTCCCACCCCAGACGGACGCGGATTTCCTGCAAAAGCCTTTCGTAGGGAGTTCCTGCGCCGGGAACCTAGATGGGGCCCACTGTGATGTTTGTGAGAAATCCTCCCCTTCCATCAGTTTTGTGAGTTCATTTCAGGACAATATGCTAAAAATGAACCGTATATAAAGCTCAAGTGGGCCGTGCTAAAGGAAAATGTGGTTAGGGAAGTTCCTACCGTTGAAACCGACCTGGGTTCGACAGTGATGATGTTTATGCATCCACACCGTATTACTTCATTCACTACAGGGAATTCTGACTGATATCACATATTTTAGCATGATTCAAAACTTTCATGGCCCATGAATATTTCACTGTGGACATTCAATTATCACGTTTTCGGCCCACTTGAGCTTTTGAAATGGTTCATTTTTGGCAACGTGTCCTAAAATAAACTCACAAAACGGATGGACGGATAGGATTTCTCACAAACATCACAATGGCCCCACCTGGGTTCCCAGCGCAGGAACTTAATGCGAAAGTCTTTTGCAAGAAATCCGTGTCCGTCGCAGATGCTCCTCCCGCTCAAGTTGTCTGAACGGTTCAAAGTTAAATGGGCCCCAGTATCAATGTATTTTATTATCTATACCGTTCATGCATCTGGAGAGATCATTTTAAATCAAATGAGTAATATCCAAAGCTCAAGTGGACCACACCACGAATAGCATGGGGACTGATTCTCACACCGTTAAAACATTTGTAGGGCCCACCATAACGCCCACCATAACGTTTATTTTTCATCCAATCCATTCATTAGGTCACACAAATCTGGATGAGGAGGAAAAACAATATCATATCGATCCAAAACTTTTGTGACCCAAAAGGGTTTCAATGGTAGACCTTTAATCTTCCTTGCTGTTTTCAGTGTGGTCCCACTTGATCTTTGGATCCGTCTTATTTTTGGCTTAAGCCTTACGACGAGCTCGCCAAATAGATGGACGCCCTTTTTTTCCTAAGCAGAGAGGGTTCCGGCCCCAAATATCTCCCAATCTTCGGATTCCGGCGAGAATTTCGACGAGGATTTCCCCTGATGTTGCCCAAATACCCAGATTTCTTCGGATTTTGACGGATTTCTCTCATAATCGAAGATTTTGCTTGCACTAACCTATGAAAGAACTTCTTGAATTGGAATGGCCCACCAAATGGAAGCTTTCGATGATGACGATCTCTTGTACAGGTACCGAAATCCAGTTTCTTGTTTTTGTTTTTTGTTTTTTTGTTTTTTTTTTTCCGATTTTTTCAATAATATGATAGTTTCGATTTTTTCGGAAATCGTCGTATCGTCGATAATCGACGATATATCCGATATCTGGATTTTGGGTTTTTTGGTATTTCCAGGATTATCGATTTTGTTTTATGTTTTTAATTCGTAGATAATATCGTCGAGCAGATTCGATATTGTAGTATGATCCTATATCGGATATGCATACGGCAACGAATGCTGACTGCTATATGTATCTCGGGTTATCTACGTGATCTGTCTCCTCGCAGGGGCGATAACGATAAATCGGCCTATATATCGGCTAGTGTCATATTTCGAACACTGATCACGTGTCTCGCCTAGCCACAGGGAAATGTGCGGCCTGCCTCCTCTGATATGTACTCAAAGTTATGTGAAGTGATTTTGTCATTACCTCTATACTAGTGTTCGAAATATCGATACTATCGTCCGATATTATCGTTATCGCACCCCTGCGAGACGATACACTCACTCGATAACCCTCGAAGATACCAAAAACCCCAAATCCAGATATCAACCGATATATCGTCGATATCGCACGATATTTTGACGATATCGCGCGATTCCTCTCCATTTTTGTCGACACTCGACGTCATCATCATCCGAAAAAATCGGGAAAAAAATTAGAGGGTGGATTTCGGTACCTGTAGAAGATCGCCATGATCGGAAGCTTCCATTTGTTGGGCCATTCGAATTGAAGCGTCATTCTAGGTTACCGCAATTAAAATCTCCGATTTTGGAGAGAAATCCGGAGACATCCTCGCTGGTTTGGGAGAAATTTTAGGGTTCTGGCTTCCGGAACCCTCTCTGCTTAAAAAAAGGTCGTTCGAGCCTTTTATTTGGACACGGATTAGCTACTGACAGGTTGAGTAGCGAGATCGCTACTGAAGTGACGTCACCAAGTTACGTGGGACCCACCATGATGAATGTGTTATATCCACACGGTCCATCTATTTGGAGATATCATTTTAGGACATGAGTCAAATAACGAGGCAGATAAAAAACCGTAATGGACCCCACTACAGAAAACAGTGGAGAAAGTGACATCCACCGTTGAAACCTTCCTAAGTCCACCGTGATGTTTATTTGAGATCCAACCCGTTAATAAGTTAAAAAAAATTATAAAAAGGGAAATATATATATATATATATTATACTATATATATATATATAATATATATATATATATATTATTATATATATTATATATATATATCAGCTAATCGAAAACTTTTGTGCCCTCAGAAGTTTTTAATGGTGGGCGTCACTCTCTCTACTGCTTTCTGTGGTGGGGTCCATTGGAGCTTTGAATCTTAGTCATTCTTAAGGTCATGACATAAAATGTTCTCTCCAAATGGATGGACGGTGTGGATACAAAACATACATCATGGTGGGGCCCACGGAACTTGGTGACGTCAATTCAGTTGCGAGTCTCGCTACTCAACTTGTCAGTAGCTAATCTGCGCCCGAAATCGAGTACGTTAACGTCACCAAGTTCTGTAGGTCCCATCATGAGCTATGTGTTATATCCAGACCGTTCGTCCATTTGGCGAGCTCTTCGTATGGCTTGAGTTGAAAAATAAGACAGATCCAAAGATCAACTAGACCACACTGCAAACAGCAGTGGTAGATTGAACGTCTACCATTGAAACCCTTTGGGGGTCACGGAAGTTTGGATCAATATGATATTTATTTTTCCTCTTCATCTAGGTCTGTGTACCTAATTAACAGATTGGATGGAAAATAAACATTATGGTGGGCCCTACGAATGTATTAATGGTGAGAATCAGTCCCCCACTGCTATTTGTGGTGTGGTCCACTTGAGCTTTGGATATGACTCATTTTTGGGTTAATGATCTAAAATGATCTCTCCAAATGCACGAACGGTGTAGATATAATAAATACATTATTGTGGGGCCATGTAACTTTGAAATGTTTGTACAATTTGAGCTCGAGGAGCATCAGCGCCGTACTAGGATTTCCTGCCAAAGCATTCCGCAGGAAGTTCCTGCGCTTGAAACTTAGTGGGGCCTACCATGATGTTTGTGAGGAATCCACTCTGTCCATCCGTTTTGTGAGATCATTTTAGGACATTGAATAAAAATGAGTAGGATCTAATACTCAGTGTGCCAAAAATGTGAGGATTGAACATCCACACTTGAAATATTCGTGGGGCCACGTAAGTTTTGAATCAGACTAATATTTGTATTTCAATTCATCCGTGTAGGGATAACGTTATGAACGGATGGATGGCATGTTAACATCACTGTCGACCCAAGGAGGGTTTCAACGGTAGGAATTTTCCTACCCACCTTTTCCTTTAGTGCGGCCCACTTAGTCTTGGATCTTCTCATTTTTTGCTCTCAAGTGCTAAAATGATCTCAAAAAAACGAATGACGAGGTGGATTTCTTACAAACATCACAGTGCCCCACCTAGGTTTTGAGCGAAGGAACTTGGTAAGAAATCTGTGTACGATCAGTGCCCCACCCCCAGTGTGGTGGGAAGTGGATCCCCTAGTGAGTGGTGTACTTTGTAAACTTGTGGCCCAGTTAATTCATGTATTTTACAACTCCTCCGTCCATCCATTTTTAATTACCATTTTAACCAGATAAATTTATGGTTGAATGAGAGACTATTATTAGCTTGATCCAAACTTTTGTGGCCACTAATGGTCATCACCATTGTTTCCTATGGTATGGTCTACCTAATTATTGGATCTGTTTTATTTTTTGGATAATGTCCTGAAATGATATGGAAAACGGATGGACGGGGTTGATGCTGAATATAGTTTGTCTTAGTTCAATCGGACAAAGCATAGCTTAGGACCCTATACAAGGAAATCTACTATGTACACTTCTTTTTTAAAACTTTATGATTTAAAAGTGTGTATTAAGGGCCTTTTTAACAATCCTCAAAGTTTCATTAAAAAATTCAACCATTTTCCTAATGTTTCCCCATGTTTCCCAAAAAGTACGATAAACTATGCGATACAAACGATATATCCCGTGCGATAACCGATACGTATCTGTATCCCAAGGATGCGATACATTGTGCGATACCAATATTTCAACACTGCTATATACCCATAATTGCCAGCCAGGCCATCAAAGTGCATGAACCGTGCAATATAAAGCTCCAATGCTGCTCCTAAAAATTCATATTATTAGATAGCATCAACAATTAACAAAGGTTGTGTAATGCAAAGTATCACATATCAATCCCTAGCACAATGCCATCCAAAAAAATCAAATTTGAATTTCATATTAAAGGCTTCTCCTAGAATTAAGATTTGTATTAAACTTCGGTAGACCTAAATGCATGCAATCGCGAAGGCACAAGCCTCCAATGTGTGCACCCTAATAAACTAGGGTCCTACACACACATGGTAAATTATGCCCCGTTAAATTCAATGCATCTATTTCCTACAAAAGCAATGTATTCAAACATGCATACTTTTTCCCGTTCTAAGTTAAATATCTTTGACCAGCATAAAGGACTAGAGAATTTTATTCTTTATGGCAGATAAGGTGGGTTCAAACTTCAAACCTGCAACCTCAATGTTCAAATGCAGGCCATCTACCATAGAGATATGGGCTCAAACTCAGAGGATTGCCTAGTTTGTTGCAGGAAAACATGCCTTTTCCTAAATTACACTTAAAACCTTAAAAAGTTAAGAAGAAAGATAAATTTCTCCATATATGTGACATACCAAGTTATGACCGCTGTCTAAGCAAGTGAAAGATAATTAAGGGCCTATTTGGATTGCGTATTACATCAGTAGTGTATTGTAAAAACGCCGTCATCATGATTTTACAACATTTTTTCAAACAGTTAATTCGGTAGTCAAATGCAGATGTTATACGAGACATGTAAAGGAATTTGTAATCATTATAATTTTACGTTGTATTGTAGTGGAAATCTCCTATCCAAACACAGACATCAGTGTATTTTTGTGGGTGATTTGACATTGAAGTAATGTGAAAGTATCATCATTACAATTTTACACGCCTATCCAAACAAGGGAATTGTTGGCCAATTACTTATTCTCAGGACAGTAGTATTGTAATTTGTAGTCATTGCACTTTTACAGCAAATCGCTGATGTAATTCGCAATCCGAATAGGACCTAAACACAACCATGGTTTCAATAAAAGCCTTTTTTGTTCGACCTGAAGGTGGAACCATAGACATGTCACATGTGTCCTTCATGTGATTGAGCTTCCCCAATTGTCATTTGTCATTAGGAGACTTTGTCTCTGTCTGTATCAACCTATTCCTACCACCTTCCACCTTTCAGCAGTGGCTAAACATCTTGAAGGTGTTGTGCAAAAGATAGTTGCCAAAGAACATATTGAGAGCATGGTTAGATGAGCCAGCATGGGTGAGTTGCCAGCCTACTTGCCTGCCATGTGAAATATGCTTAGAGGTGGGCATCGAGCCGAGTCGAGTCAAGGTGGGCCAAGCTCGGCTCGGCTTGTCTATGTTGAACTCGAGCTCGAGCTCGAGCTCGGCCTTGAGCTCAACATTGAAGCTTGGCTTGTTTGCCAAAGCTGTCGAGTCGAGCTAGTGGTTCGAGTCGAGTCGAGTTTACCTCGAGTCGAGCTCGAGCTTGTTGGGTGAGAGAGTAATGGATTCTGTTCTTGATCCTCCTCCATTGATGAAAAATTCAAAAATCTTAGGAGAATCAAAGCAAAACCCGATGAAAAAACCAAACATAGCTTCGAATCAGATGAGGAAACCTGTAAGAACCAATCTGTTCTTGATCTTCTTCCGCCAGCAGAAATCCAAGTACTAAAAAAGAAATAGAGCATAACACAGATCATAAATCCCAAGTAAAGAGCTCTAGCCAATCATATCATTGGATTTCCTTGAAGCTCTAACAAATCTGAGAAGAACCTATCTCGGATTTCTTAGGTTTTTCGCCCAAGAAGTAGATCTCAAGAGATTGAAATCATACTATCGAGGAGCTGAAATGAAAATTGGTGGTGGTGGTCCGGGCGGGCGTGTGGCTGGCAGCGGGTAGAGAAAGAGAAGAAAGGGAAAGGGGGTGCGTGCAGTCGGGTAGAGACTCAAGTTTTTTTTTTTTAAAGTTAAAATTTAAAACTTATATTAATATAATATTTAATATTTAATATTTAATATATTTATTAATCGAGCCGAGTCGAGCTCGAGTTCAAGCTTCAAGTCGAGTCGAGTTGAAATGCCCCCTGGTCAACTCGGCAGGAACTCAACTCGAGCTTCAAAGAATTAGCTTGACTCGGCCCGAATCGGCCATTCAAGCCGAGTCAATCCGAGCTGACTCGAGCGAGTTTTTCAAGCTAGCTCGACTTGTGAACAGCCTTAAATATGCTCTACTAGTAGCTTTCTATTGATTTGATAATGGTGTGAAAAACATTGGCATGTTTGGATGCACTGTTGAGTTTGATCGCATTTACTATTCTAATAAAGTGGAAATGACCACATTGTAATTTCCTTCTGTAGCATTCATGTTGATGGCTCTTTTTTTTTTTTTTTGAAAGATATTGAATTTATTCAAGCCAAAAAGGCAAAAAGAAAAGGAAAGAACACGGAAAAGAAAGGAAAAAAGAAAAGGAAGGAAAAAGAAAAATACAACCAACCAATTAAGGCACCCAATCCTTCATACACTGAATACTCGACAATACATCGAGGGTATTGCCGTATAGGCTCCAAATTGCTTTTATTTCAAGTTGGACTTGAAAGATGCGTAATTGCGATTTGAGGTCTACTTCGTTTTAAGTAATAACAGAAAACATAAGTAGTTTTTATCATTTGTTCTTGATTGAACTGAGTGTCACAGTTCAATTCACTTCCGAATCCAATGACAACCTTATACTCTACGTTTCCTGCATAAGTTCATGACTAAGGCTGTAATTCTTGCCAAACTGATCCTTGAGAAGTTGGCTTTCAATGTGCCTCTAGAACCTCTTGAAGATTCTATAGTCTCCCAAACTTGATCACTTGTGGCTTGGTTATTGCTAGAGAGTTGCTTACATCAGGAGTTCCCAATAGGCCTGTACACGAGCCAAGCTAGCTCGAAAAGCTCACTCGGCTTGGCTCGATCTAGCTTGGCTTGATTCAGTGACTCGAGGCGAGCCAAGCTTCATATGACCCAACTCATTTTGAAAACGAGCCGAGGTTGAGCAGAGTGGAGCTTGACTCGGCTCGACTCGAACTTGGCTCGACTCAAAAAAAAAAAATATATATATATATATATTATATATATAATATTTAAAATAATAAAAGTTAAAGACTTAATACCCTACCATACCCATCCGTCCCTTTCTGTCCTTTTATTACCCAACCCGCCACGCCCGATCTCCTCTCTCTCTCTCTCCTCTCTCTCTCTCTCTCAGCCACTTGCCCGAGCCCAGCTCAGCGTCTGCCCGACTCATCTCAACCGTACAGCCTACACTCGGTCACTCGCCCAAGCTCTTTCTCTCTCTCTCAACAACAAGGTACCTCTATCTAAATCTAATCTTTTTTATTTTTTTTATTAATGTAATTGAAAACTCCAAATCCCAAAATTGAGATTTGGGGTTTTGAATATTTGATTTGGGGGTTGGGTTGGGTGTGGGCGTTGGGAGCAGGCTCGACTCGACTCAAGGTAGGCTTTCCTTGACTCGATCCACTAGCTCGCCTCGAAAGGTTTGGCAAACAAACTAAGCTCCAATGGTAAGCTTGAGGGCGAGCTCGAGCTCAAGGAGAGCACAGACGAGTCAAGCCAAGCTTGGCCCACCTCGACTCGACACAGCTCGCTGTACAGCCCTAGTTCCCAATCAATGCCACCTGTCTTATGTTTATTGATGACTTTAAGGGAAAAGTTGCAGTTGGCATAACTTGAAGTAGTTCAATAATGACGATAGTAGAACGTGTCGAGTGACTAGCAAGGGGTGTCACCTGCACCACTGCCTACAAGCAAAGCAATTTTGCAATGTTGCATGGATGCCTCACTGGAGATGCAAGCAACACATCTGCGCCCAGGGTGCCTTCTTCCCAAAGATATCATCTAATGAAAAGGGCTAGAGACTGTGGTTGACAACATCTCCAACAGACAAGAATCTATTATTGTAAGCAACATGCATTTAACATGAAGTTGAGTGGATCAGCCCATTTAATGCACGATCTCGACACAACAGCTGAAAGGGCACCATCAGCAGCTCGATGGCGTATTTGGACAGCTAAAGCAGGTGACAAGTGTCAAAGCCATCACGAGGGTTTCTGCTTATTAAGAGAGGCATTTACGAGGATTCATGATCCTTTTTCTTCCTTCTTGACTGATCCAGATCTTTTTTCTTTCCATTGGTCCCTTCCCTTATTATTTTCATTTCTTCCAATGGTTAAGATTAGTACCATGACTCAACCAATAGATTGCTCTCCTACATGCATTTATAATAAACTACCGGAAACTTAGGGACCAAAGAGGATCCTCGACCTTCACAAATCAGCTTTCGCTTAGAAATATTAAGCGCCCAAACTGATTTCCTTGTAGCTTGAATATCACAATGTGTTCTTTTAGAAACATCTATGTTCTGACTATTTTTTGTTAATTGATTGTGATTCCTTTCAATTCTAAATGCAGGTTAGCGAGATATTAGACTCAGAATTGCTGGGTGAGGGGCTAATACCGACTCTACAACATGCACACGACGAGCTATTGGCTGCAAACCCGCAAACAGTTCCATACCGAGCAACTACTTATGGGCAGGTGAGCTTGATTTTGTTCTTTTATGTTTGTTCTCCGGGAAGTTCCTATGGAAGCTTCTTTCCTTTCGAAAGGAAAATTAGTTTTTGTGTTGGTGTGTGTTGAAGGTTTTTTTTTTGGAACAACTTTTCTTGAAGAAAGAAAAAACAACGAGGGTAGATTTTACTTTTTGATACAAGGATAATGGCAACAAAGAGGTATAACTACTCTGCAAAGGGCAGAGGTTGCCAATATGTAAGGCACCCCTAGTCACCTTTCTCTAGTAAGGCGACCACCACATCATTTGCTCCATAATGCCTCAGTAAACCCCAGATAAAAAGAATTAAAACCTCTAGAAAATTTATCAGTAACATCACTTGTCCCATGGCCCGGATTGCTTCTTCAAGTGCAATAAGTGATTTGTTTTGTCTTTTGACATTTAGAAATTAATTTGACTTCTATCTGATCTGTTTTCCTTCCAAAATTGGCTGGAAGCGTTCTGTGCCTATCTTTGTGTTGTTTTGCTTCCACTTAGATGTTTAATAGTGATTGTAATTTGTAAGGTATGCAACTGGATATGGGAAACTTGGCCCTGAGTTGGAGAGTTTAGTAGTCAAACAAGAGGACTAAGCAAGAGGCTCCTTATGCATTATATGCATTTGGATTGCATGATGTGAAGAGAATGGTGTTGATTTTCATAAATGTGGACCTCAAGGTTATCATACGTTCTCCACTTCTATATGAAGGTTTTTTAGAGGTGATGTCATCATATTTCCTGTATATGGTAATCCCATGTATATTGTTGATGCACTGAATTTACATGGGCTTGTCATGCTGTCTTGAATTATCATTAAAAAAGAGTTGAATTCATCAAGATAAATTGAACCTAGTTTCAGGTTTTATTTGCCAGAATCCTGTGGCCACTTTGAGTTTGACCTTGCAAATTACCCAGATAATGATAAAAAGAAGACAAAAATATTTGTTGAGATAAACTGAAATTTAGTACCATTCACTGTGGGGCTTTTGTATGAAATTAAACTCACACGGTGGCCATGTTCTGGTGTCTCAGCTGGTTGAAAGCTCATTCTTATGGAAGCTACATGATCTACATGGTAGTGAAGTTCATGCATCAGACAGCGTCCATCTTACTCCCCTAGGATTGGAGACGGGTATTCGTGTCAAACCTCAGCAATACGCCATGCATTGCAACGCAATGTCATCAGAGATAAGATTGGTATGAATGTCAAATGTACATTTATAGGCAATTGCTGCATTGAGAAACAAGTGCTCTAATCCCTGCCAAATGTAGTATTCTCACAGCTATCAAAGCCCTTCAAAATTTTTGAATTCGACTTTTGGAAACGGCCAGACAGTCATGGAGAAACCGAGCTACACATACAGGCAACTGACAGTGGCACAGTTCATGCTGTAATTTCATGGTGATGAATTCATGCCATAACTAATGTTATTTGTAGCAATTTCTTCAAAATAGGTCCATGACTATCATGACTTACATCTGCAGGTGGGTGCTTCAACTTGATTTTGAAGGGAGAATCTTCTATTCTACAGCACCACTATGGATAAGTTCGCCTTCAACACTAGGAAGAAGTTACATATGCTCCTGGTGAGTTTTCCATTTGGTGTGGTTCAATGACCTAGGAATTGGCATTTTGTTTTAGAATGCCTCAGCAAGACTGAGGTGGAAAAAACAACTACAACCCGAAATCCCAGAATTGGCAATTGATGCAGAAGGAACTATAAAATACTTGGAATCATTCTTCTCCTATTCTACAGCACCACTATGGATAAGTTCGCCCTTCAACACTAGGGAAGAAGTTACATATGCTCCTGGTGAGTTTATCCATTTGGTGTGGTTCAATGACCTAGAATTGGCATTTTGTTTTAGAATGCCTCAGCAAGACTGAGGTGGAAAAAACAACTACAACCCGAAATCCCAAGAATTGGCAATTGATGCAGGAAGGAACTATAAAATACTTGGAATCTCATAAAATTATTCATTTTTATGAATGAATTGTTTATTCAATTAATTTGGAAGTAGTCGTATTTGATGCGAACATTAGTGGTGCACCCTTTATAGTGTACCAAAGGAGGAGGCGTCGCCGACAGAGTACCGAAGCAGAGGAGTTGATGTGAATGGACGTCGAGTCCATTGGACCCATTTTTTGATGTGCTACGAGTGTAGAGCGGCATGACTGCACCCTGACCGTAGGCTCGTGGGGCAGATTTCATACCTGTTGCGCGGGTGTTTTAGTTTTAGGCGTTTTTTATTCTTTTCCTTGTTTTCAGGGGCTTTAGTGCACTTTTTTTTTTTTTGTTATTTTCCTTGTTTTTAGAGGCTTTAGTGCACTTTTTTTTTTTTTGTTATTTTCCTTGTTTTCAGGGGCTTTAGTGCACTTTTACTTTTTCCATGGCTTATATATACACTGTGAGAAACCCTATTCTATTTTTAATGAACGAGAATTCGTATGCTTTCTTCCTCTTTTTATCAAAGAGATTAGAGTTTCAGGATTGGCCCTTGGGTGTTGAGGATTTCACCTTGGTTTTAGGTTTCTTTCTTTCTAGATCTTCGAGATGTAGGAAAAGGTAAGAATCAATCGTCTTCTTTTCTCTGATGCCCTAGAATCCATACTTTCTTTCATCTCGAACCCATATATTCTTCATCCTTTTGTTCCTTTCTAGATATTCCATTTTGGTTTGAACGGGTAGGAGGGATGACTAATCAGGAGAATCGGATCCAAACTTGACTGTGGACTGGCTTATGCTAGATCTAGGATATCCTCATATCCCTATGTCCTCCCTTCTGACTGTTTACGTGATTTTATGCTAAGGGGCATGATCCCGACGGAATGATTTCATCTCTGTGTTGAGATTTGCTTAATTAATGTGATTGATAACAGTTAGTTGATTAATTTTATTATTTGAATCTCTTCAACCTGATTATACATGCATTTATGGTTAGGCCATCACATGTCCCTGCATCAATATCTTGTTTAGATCGATCAATAAATTGGGGTTATCGTTGAAAAAACCAATAGAAAACCAAAATAACTAGTTATAGTAGGCATGAAGGAACTAAATGATGCATTTAAAAAAAAAAAAAATACATGTTTATAAAGCGCTTTCCTAAGTAATCCATTTTTGTGAGTTACTATGATAAGAAAAATACCAATTGAAAGAATTAGTTTACATCTGCAGTTCTTGATTTAACAATCATTATAGACAGTACCAACAAAAATAGGTGCTCAGTCATTATAGATAGTACCAACAAAAATAGGTGCTCAGTCATTATAGATAGTACCAACAAAAATAGGTGACATTGGTATAGAAAATGTGGATTCATCATTTGTGACCTCTATTGATCCCATGATTTCAAATGATGAATCAAGTATCCCAATGGTAGGCATTAGTTTCTAGATAACCATAGTTAACAAAATTTATTTATCTATAATTGTCAATACAAAAAATTATAAAAGAGGAATACAAAAGAGAAATTTTCAAGGTCGAAAGAACAAAATTACAAGTCCTTATATTTTCCAACTCTAAGGGCCATGTATCCCATGCCATAACTAAACCAATTTATCTACTTTTGATTTTTGTTGCCTACGGATATGAGAAATCTCTCCCACTAAAGGAAAGGAAGACACGTCTTTTCTTGCATCATGGGAAGACACCTCAAGGCTTTTCCTCCAAGAATAATTTGTTTTTCTCCATGAAACCTCTTGGCCTTTTCTTTGTCCTAACTATTTACAAGTTTATAATTGACTTTAGTGTTTAGACTTTAAATATAAGAAATTTCATATTTTTGTTCTCGACCAGGTGCCACAAATTGGTGTGATCATTGGAAACAATGTGTTTGGTTCATTCCTGGAACAGGACTATCTGTATCCAAGGATGAAGTGGTTTTCTTTGAAGCTGTTCATGGTGATACTAGCATCTCATATAATCTCAGGAATGCTAAACCAGAAATAGAGACTGGGGATTACGACTTTCATATTGGAGACTCAAATCTTATATTGTCACCAGAAAGGGTTGCAATTTATGGAGACAAAGAATGGAGACTTGCCATGTTAACAGCCACAAAAAATGCAGTAAGTATGCATAAAATTTCCTAGTTTCTCGCAAATCGGTTGCAATCTTTGTGTCCAAACATAAAATCAAACATGTATGTAATATAATCTAGTGATTCTTCATTTGCTTTTGAATGTATTGCTTGTGTTTCCATACGTCTTCTTACATTCATAAATTATATGAATAGACTTTGAATATACTTGCATCAATTTAGTTCGACAACGCATAGATTAGGACCCCATACAAAGAAAACCTATTATTTGCACCCCTTTTTCTTTTTTTGTAATGTTTTGATTTATAAGTGTGTATTGATGTCTTTTTTAATAATCACTGAAGTTTCATCGAAAAATTCAACCAATTTCCCAATGTTTCCCCATGTTTCCACCAACAACAATATATTATGCGATACAACCGATATATCCCATGCGATAACCGATATGTATCCGTATCCCAAGGGTGTGATACATAACACAATACCGATATTTCGGACACTGGAGATCACAACTAATATAGGTTGCATGAAAATAAGTAACCGGGACATAAAAAGTCAATTTTTGCTTTCGTATTCATCGTAAGTAGGATCATCAAGATTGTGTTATTTCCCAAGGGTGTGATACATAACATGGTACCGATATCTTTCAAAAAAAAAAAAACACGATACCGATATTTCGAACACTGGAGACCACAACTAATATAGGTTGCATGAAAATGAGTAACCGGGACATAAAAAGTCAATTTTTTCTTTCGTATTCATCGTAAGTAGGATCATCAAGATTGTGTTGTTTCTTAATTCCAATAATGTATCCTAGCCTTGTTTTTATGTTCCATTATATATCTGGGTTACTTGCAAGGTATTCCGTAATGGTAATGGTGGCCATAATGGCCACCACCGTTACCTTTACTATACAGGTCACAACGGCTATTACAGCCCCCATAATAGCCGTTACGGTCTCTTTTTTTATTAAAAGAAAAAACCCAAAAAACCCGTATTTGCCCCTTAACATTGAAAAAAAAATCCAAAAACCCTGTATTTGCCCCATAACAGATCATTACAAGGCTGTTACGCCTTTTATAGGGGGTGTAATGGGCTGTTAACAGCGGTTACAGGTCATTTTTTCCATAACAGTTGTTACAACCGTTATGACTCCATAACGTGTAACGGTTGCCACCGTTGTCTTTATGTAATGGCCTTCACGGCACACCATGGTTACTTGACACCATTCTAAATAATTTGTGCCCTCTAATTTTACTGTAGTGATTGTAAGACTAAGGCTATCCATTTATCCAGATGACATCTGGGTGGGGTTTATTCTCTCCCATTTAGATAACTGCAAATAAAATACTCTTTAGGGATAATAATTGGAATTAAAAAAAGTGAAAGAATTGTTCGAAATGACCTTCCGGTCTTGCACATCAATCCATTAAAACCAGAAACCTTCGGGGGGCAGATCCAAAGAAAATCAGAGGTCCATCAGTACTTCTGGCGGTAAAAAGAGCAATAGGACCTGAATCTGGCGACGAAGAAGAGTTCTGAAAACAAACCTAACGACTTTAGAAGGTGTTTGGAGTATATCTGGTGAGGTTCGACAAAGCTGAAGATCTCTTTTGTCCAGATCCAATCACACTGGATAATTCTGATGTTGATTTTTTACCGCAGGATTTTGTGCAGATCCAGCAACAGTAGAGGGGTTCCTGATGCATTTCTGGAACTTGATTCCAGTCCAACAGACAACAAATGCTTCTTTGGTGAGATTGATTCCTTCTTTCAGAGAGCAACCGGTGGAGAGATCTCTTTCGATAGATTGGTGTCTATAGGGTGGTGATAGAGAAAACTCTCTTTCACCACCTTACAGATTTGATGACTAGAAAACTGTTGGTAGACTTTCAAAATTGAGTCTGTAGAAGGTTCTCTATAGTTAAAGAGAGAAGGAAGAATAGAGAAGCTAGGGAAGGTAATGCAGATCAGACAAGCTCTCATACCATAAAAATTAGAAGAGAAAGAAAGACGAGAGAAAGGCGGGAAAATCGTGAGAGCAAAGGAGAGATTTCAGATATCTTCCTTCTCCCACTTTTGATTATATTTAAAGAGGAAAAGGTTACCAGATATAAGGATCATAGCTTTCTCTTAGTTACAATTACACAAATTTTAAAAAAAGAAAAGAAAAGAAAAAAAAAGAATGGTGTACTGCAGGAGCCCTTAAGCCATTAGACACTGACTAATATGGTGCCCTGCAGGTGCACTCAAACTATCTACACTAACAATATACAATTAATCATTTATTTCGAGTTTGTCATTGAATATTTATGATTTAAATGACTATGCATTCTATCCCATCCATGCTAGCACGCATAGTGTAGTCATAAGTAACAGAGTGTTTATTTTATCTTTGCAGTTGCAGAGTATGGTTTCTCCTCTGTGCGTTGTTGCAGATGATAGTGTATTCCTCACAATTCTTACTGCATCTCTTTCGACAAGTTCACATGTAATCTCTATATTTCCGGGGCTACGTGAGAAAGGTTTCCTGTATCTGGAAGCTGTTGCTGATGTGAATGGTTTCTCAATGGATCGTGTCGAAGTTCTAGGAAGAAGGAAAACGTGCTTGACATTGGAAGATACTAACCATAGAAAGGTAATTTCCTTCCTTTTCTGGTGGTACTTCAATTTCAAGTAATGCTTCTAAAAACTGACTAGTTTTCAGTCTATCTGAGCGATACTGGTTTTGTTGAGAAGAAGTTCAAATATATCTAGTAGTTTGTGGTTGATAGATCCTATTTTGTCTATTTGTCTGAATGTTGCTAATATCTAATCAGTACCTCAGCAACAAAAATCGAACTTACAACAGACATTTCGATGCAGTTGAAAAATTTATGGATGAAAGACTGAAAAATTCAAACTTACAGCACCTGTTTTTCACAGAAATATTAGGAAATCTTCCACCATTGATCTATGATTCCATGTCCTGTATTCCATTGTCAATTCTTGTCAAAAGCATGGACAAAGATCTTCATACGATCATTTCCAAATTAAATCCATTGTCTGGCTTTGTTGAAGCTTAGTATCATGATTCTGTTACTTTCATACCATGACTGTCCATGCCAATTTGATAATGCAGTTGACTAAGATCTGGCATAATTAATATTGTATTTGTTTGCATGAAAGATGAGCTTTAGGATACTGTTTTTTCTTTAACTTCATAATGTTTTAGATGACACACATGCGCGTGCGCACACACCACGCATGCACACATATTAGAATGCTGTTGTTGTTGGTAAAGTAAATTACTTGAGGGCCTGTTTGGATTACCCATCCATACACTGATGTCTCTGTTTGGATTCGAGGTTTGTATGGTAATGCCATGGAAAATGCAATGATAACAAATTCCTTTACCCATCTCCTGAAACATCTACATTTGTCTGACAATTCCCGTGTCTGGTTTGGTGGTAGTAAAATCATGTAATGATGACTATTATGGTAATTGGTAATCTGAACAGGCCCTAAAGTACATTTTGGCAGCTGAAATGTGTCCTTAATAGACCTGATTATGATATTTGGATTCTTTCTTGTTTTGTGTGGGTATCTCGAAGAAATATATTGATTTTCCCCATTTTATTATAAGAAAAATTGACTTTTCAGGAAATGGCTATGAACATGAAAAGTCATGGAACCATTCATTATTGATTTCGTGAATAAAGAGAGAACATTTTTACTTTGTTTTTGTAGGTTGATCTGTTGATCGGAGAACCGTTTTATTATGGAAATGAGGGGATGCTCCCATGGCAGAATCTGCGGTTTTGGTAACTAGCACATTTATTATTCTTCATAATTTGATTCTTTAGGCATGATGTTATGAATCTTTGGACTTCCAGATTGGTGTACTGATGCAAGTAGATACACAGTTCCACGCATGTATCAATTTGATTACATGAGTGGGCCTGCCCACACACTCACACGTGTCCATATACTATAGGGTCCACGTGATAGAAGGAGGAAGTTTTAGTCTTTTTGTTTAGTGCTTTCAAATAAAGGGAGAATGCCAAAATTATCCTCGTTTAGAACCATTAAGGTGTAGAATTTTGAGTAAGGGTGGATTAATCATTTCATGTAGCTTTAGGGTTTTCTTTTGACTGAAAATATATATGAAGGGCTCTTTGGATGTTAGAATGCTTATGGATGATACTTGAGAGAAGTTCAAAAAGTTTATGTACTATTTATTATTATTATTGTTGTTGTTGTTGTTGTTGTTGTTGTTGTTGAGTGCTTGTGTGTGTGGCATGTGTTGCCTTTTGATACTAGCATATGTTGCTCGACATCTCTTTGTTTTCTCTTGTGGAGTTGCAAGGAAGACTTCTTCCAATCTGAATTTCTCTTATTGCAATTCCTCTGATCAGAATAGAGAAGTCCAGATTTGATGTCAACTTTCCGGTTGCATTAAGTATATGATTGCATAACATCTCCTTTAAAATCTCATTGATTATGCAGATTTACTTTCCTTGCTGCCTTTTAAACATTTCTTGATGTTAGTCTCTTGCCAAACTTATAATGGCCTTGTGACATTGCTGAATTTAGAGAAAGAAATAGAAATAGTTAGATTGATATTTCTCTATCCATGCCGACACAAGGTTTTAAAACTCTAAAACTTGATTAGACTCAAAAGTGTATCAGGCCGTCATGCATGGTCATTTTCACACCGGGCTCGAGTGGGGTCGCTTGTGGGATGCAGGGGCACACTCGGGGTGGGTGCGGCCCACGGAAGAGGTCTCGTGTTCAAGACTCCTCACTGGGGTTTATTAATGCGCATTTCACACCAGGCCCGAGTGGGGTAGCCCATGGGATGCGGGGACACACTCGGGGTGGGCAGCCCATGTGATTTGGGGCCTACAAAGGGGGTTCGGCCAAGATCCTAACCCATGGGATGCGGGGACACACTTGGGGTGGGCAGCCCATGTGATTTGGGGCCTACAAAGGGGGTTCGGCCAAGATCCTAACCCATGCGATGTGGGGCCTGGGCTATGAGATAAAAGGATTAATTCGCCATACTCTAACAGTTCGAGCTTTTAGAGCAAGTGGTTAATTGTCCTGCATCAGGCTGAGTAAGTCAGTTGAGTTTTTTTCTAATTCTGAAAACCAATAGATAATATTTAATATGTAAAATGTATAAATATTGTAGCCTTAGGGAATCAAGTTGAGTTTTGTTGAGTTAACTGAATGTTGACCATGTCCTGAACTAATTGAACTTTTCTTAGTCTTGATGAAATCTGACTTAGTCGAGTTAACTTGGCCAAGTGAGAAAAGTTTCTTTCTTTTTTCTTTTTCTTTTTCTTTTTCTTTCTCTCTCTTTTTTTTTTTTGAGTTTGCCGACTTCTTACGTCAAATAGAGGAAATAAAAACATGCTGGGACTATTGGGGAACTGCAACATTCAGGTCCCCTTTTGTGAGAGGAAGCAAAATATCCACTTGTGATCCATATTATTTGTTGTCCCGTAGATTTTCTGGTGAAAGAATTTATTACTAGAATAGTTTATATTTTTGGCGGATTTCAAAATAAAATAAAATATATGGCTCCCTCCTTGTCGTCTTTTCATGTCCAAAGATGAGGTGGCAGAATTGGCTTCTCATTTGGACCATATCAAAATTTGTCATCCGTCCTTTGGCGAAAAGGATAAGATGTCTTGGCTCGCAGACAAGTCTGGATGTTTCTCAGTCCAGTCCTTTTATGAGAGGCTTCAAGCTCAAGGTTTCGGGTGGGCCTCTAATGACTTGATTGCTACCAAGTTTATTCGGTCTTATGGAGCCCCTATGAAAGTTGCAGTGTTTGCTTGGCTTGTTGGTCGGGGCAAAGTCTTGACAGGGGATAACCTCTAGAGGTGGGGAATGGTTCAATTCGGAGTCTATTAGTGATCTTTTCCTACATTGCTTGAAGGCTTCCTTCGTGTGGAATAGCATCCTATCCATGTTCTGGATTAGTTGGGCTTGCCCAAGCTCCATTGATTTATTCTTTTTGTCTTAGCATGGGGTGAATCTCAAAAAGGAATTGAAAGTCCTTTGGCAGGGTTTTGGGTTATTTGGGAAGAAAGGAACGGGAGATGCTTTAGGAATTCGAGCCACTCTATGGGGTGGGTTGTTTTGGGGTTTGGTTATTGAATGGGCTTCTGCTGGGGGGATTGGATTATTCTTTTGTCATGTACTTAGTTTGGGTGGCTGCTTGCCTCTCCTTTGTAGTCCTTTTGCCACTTGTTTGTCATATACTTTTGTTATCGTTAAAAAATAAAATAAAATTTGCTTGATTTATGTAGTCAAATCCTCACTATCCCTGTCACTTAGTTTTTGCTTGTTGCAACTTAAATAATTTATCCATTGTCATTTCGAACTTGGATGAAGGAAGGAACGAACTATGCTGGACTCAATTTTATCTGAAGATGTGTTGATCATGCCTTGTAGAGGAATCCTAAAGGCTTGTGCCATGTCACTTCCGGTGGGTTGGTATTGTTTGTGTTAATGGTTTGAAGCTAATATTTTCATGTTTATATAATGATTGCAAACCAATGCAGGACTTGTGGAGAAGTCGCCGCTGCCTGCAAAGAATCGAAGATTTTGACCATTCAGCTGTAAATGAGGTTTTAGGGGCCTGTGGTGATTTACCTGCATCGATTGAAGGTCCTTGCCTGCCGTATTTTATCTGGCAGTGTGGTGAGAGTAAGGTAATTACTCTGTACGTGTTTGCACACCTGAAATTTCCAGAGAGAAGTTTCTAGTAGAACTTCTGGACCTAGAAGCCACAGAGGAATTCATTGTTCCTTAGTGTTTAGAAGATGTCTTTAAAACGAATAGTGATCCAACTGTGATTATATACATTTCAGGAACTCAGTGATCCATTTACAGTCATGGAGTTCAATTTCACAGAGTCCATCAGAACATGTTTTGGTAAAGCCAAGGTATGGCAGTGTTCTTCTGACAAGAGGTTTAGGGTGCATTTGGATCTCAATAAACCAATTGCATAAAGAGGAAATGAACAAAGCTGGGTGGCACTGTTTAACTCATAATGGAAGCCAAACACTGATTGCGACTTCATGCGTTTCAAGCCGGACTTGAAATGACAGCTGTGATATTTTTGGGGCTAGCTCCTTATGAACAGAGTGGGGCCTACCCTGCAATGATCTTTCCTACTTACTGAGTTCAATTAGTGTATTTCATTTCAATTGAATATCCACATTCCAAACGTACCCTTTGCATATCAGGCCGCCCATGTAGGGCTGTCAATGGGAACTGGGACCCAGGGAGTACCTGATGGAATCCACTCGATTTTAATGGATTAGTTTCCATTTTCTTTGACCCATTTAGAAAGGGGGTCAGGTTTAGGCCAAGCATTTTGTACACGGTTAAAAATTCGGTCCAGTCGGGTTCAGGTTTGGTCCACCATCTTGAAAACAGTTAAAATCGGGTCAAGTTGGGTCTAATTAATTATGTAGATTAAGTACATATTTTCTATTCTACCAATGGAATAAGGTCTGCTAAGCTATATGCATGTGAGAGAGACCATTTACGCACCACACTTGTCAAAGTGGCATAATGTGTGCAATCTAATCCATCCATTGGTTTCGGCCCAACCATGTAAATGCTCAGTTGGCCCAGACCCATCCGACCCAAACCACATCAGATTAGGGTCCGAGTCCTTAAAAAAAAAAAAAAAAAGACCTGAACCCAGCAAGATCTGAAATCCAATCAAACTACCTGACCTGAACCCAATCTGTTGACAGCCCTACTTCTGTGCATAGAAAGCTGGGGTTGAAAATTTCTTTCCTGAAGAAGTTTTTGACTTTGCTTGTGCAATAATCTTGGTATTGACTGTAACCATGGTATTCATGTCAATCAAATTTCCTGTCAAACATGTGGTCAATGATGTATTTATTGGGGAATGATCTGTGTGGAATGTCCTCGCTATATTAAAATGGGGTGTTGGATGGGTGGCTCCACCGTGCATTGCCAACCCCTTATCTGCTTTTATCAAGTGATCCTAACCATCCAATCAAGAACCTTCTAATGGGCACTTTAAGTGATACAGTTTGCATTCACTTTCAACAATGAAAAACCCATTGATCAAACAGTTAGATTGTTAGATCAATCTTTCAGAAAATGGGATCAGATCGGTCTTTCAAAAGAAAATCAGAATGATTTTTGGGATGCATGTAATCCAAGGTTGCCCACATTTCCAATACCAGTTAAATTGCGCCATAATAGAGCAGACCATCTTTCTCATTTCTTGACAGAAACTGTTGTCCCTGAGTGTACATGGAATGGCTGCCTCTATGTTCTGCTCTTTAGTTCCACATTGCATTTTAAACTTTTTTGTACTGCAGGTAGAGTTCACTAGACCTGGAATATGCCATGGGTTTGCACTTTGGATTGATTGGGTGATGGACGCGAAGAATGAAATTATTATATCAACAGGGCCAGGTAAGCATCTGCAGTAAACAGATGGTGTCTTACTCCCATAAACTTCTCAGCATTAAGCTTAAAACTTCAAGAATTCAAAGGTTGGTATCACTCTAGACCCCTTATATCCTTACAATTGGGATGATTGATTTCAGAATGCAGATATTGGAAACAAGGAGTGAAGCTTCTGAGCGAGCCTGTGCGAGTCAGCACCCATGGATCGTGCAGTATGGGTGAATTTTGTTTGACTGAAATAAATGCGTCTTTCAACCCGTCCACCAGTGAATTCATCATGGAGTCTGCTTTCTTATAACTATGAAAAAATTGATACTACACTAGCTCCCCATCCTTGGAACTTTTTTTTTTCCCCCTTTATTGAGCCAGACAATGATCTGCATTCACTGTCCTTTCTAAATGGTAAATGGTGGTGACTCATCTGCTGTACACATGGCATACCACGGCAGTCTAGACTGTCCAGTATGTGTGTCCATTGTGTGGAGAGCATAGCCTAAAAATCAAGCTGGTCGGATGACCTTGACTGTCTTTTTTTTTTGTCCATTGCAATTGGACCACTGATGAATTTATTTACTGCTACCAATTGGACAGGATCATTCAATCAGTGTGGTTTTCCAGCTGTGCTCCATCAGTTTAGATGGTCTGGATTGAAGTAATCCTATGTCATGTGTGCAGATGCATCCCAACCATTAAGAAAATGACGGTGAATGCTTACCGTAATCTTCTCCTTTAATCTAACATCCTCTATGTACTAGTTCAATCATTTAGCTGAATTCATAAATGGATTCAGCATTGAGCGGGTCATCAGTTTTCCGTCAAACTGACTCAAATTGAGGATTCCACTCTTTCCTCGTCTGTTTTTGTGGGTTTTTTTTTCTTGTGAAAATCAGTATTGCAGCAATCCTATCCGTCTGCTACCTCAAGATACCCGAAAGTATCATCTTAATTGCCTGATACAGTAATACTCCAAACTGCATAGTGTATCAGTAGACTCCGCATAATGGCATTTTCTTTCTTATCTGGTTAAACAAGATTATGAAATAAGCCAAAATAGTTGCAATGCATGGGATCAATCTACCCAACAATTACTGCATCCGTGTATGACCCTTTTTTAAAATAGAAGTTTGAGATAAAAGAAAAAAGAATAGTTGACCCAATGATCAAATTAATACATTTGGGTTTTTGCTTTAAACATTTGGGGTATGGTTTAGAGATCCAGGGCGTTGATCTAATAGGATCTTCTGCAGATTGACCATATTTATAGATGCTCTATCGAGAACAGTTTTTTGGCTAGGGCTTGTCTGTGTTTGGGCTCCTATGATAGTTCACCACCATTCTAAAACTGGAGACAATTCAACCATACCCAAAGCTTAGTTGTACAGGAATCCAGACGGAATGGACCATGACAAAATTACTGTAAGAAGATGGTAACCATCTGATTTTTGCCCATGGAATTTGGACATTTCACTAATTTACTTTTAACTATTCATTTGATTGCCATCAGTTGGATGGCTAGGATTTCTTGATTAGTGTGATTTTATTTGGCCCATCCAGTGTGTCATAATCTGGACCATCCATTAGGTAGGGCACATCTGGACATGCCAGATACAAAAAAATTAAAAAATTAAAAATAAATAAAGAAAGGCAGGTAGTACACATCCAGGTAGACATGTACACTGAATTTGGACAGATGGGCATTGGGCATTTCTTCTCTCTTAGGGCCCGTTTGGATACCACCAAATAAGTTATAGTAGGTAAATAACTTATTTGAGATAAGCTTGGTTTATGATCAATTATAAGTAACTTTTGTACTTCAAATTACTTAATCACTTCATCTTAACAAGTAAAAACCAAGATAAGCTACTCGAGGTATCAGTAGCTTATCTCAACTTACGATCCAAATGCCCCCTTAATGACCATTATTCTCATGATCAGTTGACCAAGCATTATATTTGGTCATGTTCAGTGTACCTACCTCATGAATGCCCCGGATATCTCATGCTCTGACATTCATGCTGTCCAACGTTTGATCCAATGTTATTTCTGTCCCCCCCCCCCCCCCCCCGAATTTCTATCATTTTCAAAATGGTAGTGCACCATGATGGGAGTCTAGCTTTGTGTTACAAGGAAACTTTATGATCATGAGTTAAAGAGTGAGAAATAATACTCTTGACAGTGATGGATGATACGCAAGCAGTTAGAAATTACTCGGAAATGGCATATGTGACATAAATAATTCGAAATAAACTGTCTGAATTATGGGCAACAATTTATATGTATTTTCAATTTTATTTTTTTTCAAGTACTCTTAATTTTATTATCGGAATATTAGATTGCAGGAAATTTATTAGATGGTTACAAATGAAAAATATCCAATGGTCTTTTATTTCCAAAAACAAGTGTCAACGAACCAGAGGTTAGGATCGCTCAACCAACAGCATTTTTATACTGTAAGGTAATGATAGTGGGTTCCACAATTAACTCATTTTATTTTAGGAGAATATACGCTGCTTGTACCATTTCTAAGTGCCTATGTATCAAGTTGGCCCCTTTAGCGACCCCTCTTTGAGTAGGTGATGCCCAAAGCTTCTGAACGGGACAACCCCAACCTTTCAGTTTCAATTTGTGAACTGCAAATTTAAGATTAAGGAGAGAAGCTTAGAGAAAACACCCAAGATTGGTAGGTGGGTTCACCCAACCTCGGACGTTTGGGGCATAGTCAAGCAAGGTGGGCCATATCAGACCAATGGCCTGAACTGCCGAGCCATAGGCCCCACTTGCACAAGCCACAACCTGAAGTACACATCATCCATCTGGACCGTCCATTAGGTCCAGCCTGCTCTTCATATCGCTTGCAAAAAAAAAAAAAAAAACATAATGATCAGATATTCCAAACCGTCCAATCAGTGGCATGCAGAAATTGATGGACAATATTGTTCACTAACCATCGAGTTGCAAGATGTTTAGGAGTCTGATTGCTATAGTTTTTGCACAGTGATGAAGAAATATTAGAGTAGATGTAATGGATAGACCAGATAGGTGATGCGAATGATGACATATCCAAATGTAACTATCTGAGGGGCAAAGTTTCCATGCACATAGCCCACTAGATCATCTCTCAATAAGGATTTGAATGGTTATCCTTTAGCATCTGTACAGATCGAGCCTGTAGCTCATTTGAGGCACTTTTCCGTCATAGTTTGAAAGCAGCTTCACTGAAAAAAAAAAAAAAAAAAAAAAAAAAAGAGACTGCATGGCAAGATGCGCAAGAACAACCCTTCATCTTTTACGGTTTAGTGTGGTTGAAAAATGCCCCAAAATGACACGGTAATCATAGCCACTTATGGGAGTTTTCAGATTAGAAATGGGTGGCTTGAACAAAGCCAAGTGCTGATTGATATGATATCAATTTCTTGATTTGAATCATGATGCCAACCTTATCGGGCAGCCTTCTCCTCACACTGCCGCTGCTCATTTCACCTTCTAGAAGGTATCTAAAAATAATTGCCCATTACCACTTCCCCAAGAAAACTGGAAAGTAGCATCTCACATGCAGAACCACCTGAAAGGAAATGTACGTACGTGCCCCGAGAGCTGTGGTGTCTAGGGCAGAACCACAAGAATACCAGCCCCTTAACATATATGGTGCATACATCAAGCTGAGTTTCCTAGAACTAAGTAAAGAACTATACACACTGTCGCTCAGGGCAGCGGTGGCCAAACTAGCTGACCTTGCCTAGTCAGACCCTTTGCAGGCTTCGGCATGCTGATGAGACGCACAAAGTTTCAGCAGCAGATGATTTTATTGACTGTGAAAATTGGCATGGTACCTGTTTAGACAAAGGTGTGCTCCAAACTGTTCAGACAGATGGGAGATGGCCCAAATGCTAGACACGGATGTGAATTGCATCAGATAGTAGAGAAACAGATATTTCAATGTACGTAAAATGTGATGATTTCTGACATGACCACCAGCGTGTGTACTAGTATGCTTGCATATATACCCATGTGGGCATGCATGCTAGTGTGTATATGAGAGTGGGAGCAAAACAGAAAATCTGGTGATCCATGGCATGGATAGAAAAAATTGGACGGGTTTTATTTCATTATTATCAGACCAAATTACAGTAAGTATGCAAGATACTTCTTAGCTAATCAGACTCAGTACATAAACAAATTAAAAATCTAATCCGGTGGAGGCAGTGGCCCACAAGAAAGCTACCTCAAGAGCATGCAAAATTGTTAGAGGCAACCGGCTACAGCGTAAAATAAATGAATTACTGAGGAGACCTAGATCCTATGGATCTCTTGTGGAATCACCAATTCCTCATAGTCATCAACTGCCACCTGTGTTCAATCACCAAACAGATTATCATCCATCAAAAGACATGGCAGAAACAAGGAAAATAAGGAGAAGAAATTTAAAAAACCTCGAATTTGTTGCCGCCATAAGTGTACTCCACATGCAACTGTTTAGGTTCTCCAGGGCAGGGATCACAGAAACCCATAATGCCTGATTTCTTTATACCCTCATGAAGCTGCACCCACAGATAAGAACAGTATTTCATGATCTGGATAGATGAAATGTGATGTGGACATGTCCATCTAAGATCATTTTCAAAGAACTCATTCTAGTTTTGAATAGATACCTAAAGTTCCAGTCATTGGATATATAACAGTTTAAATGCGTAATTCATGCTTGACTGCCTGTCTCACCATCACAAAATTTCGTAGGGGTGGCAATGGGCTGGGCTAAGGTTGGCACAAGCCTGGCCCTGGTCCCCTATGCCCTGGCCTGGCCTTTGTCAATGACGAGGCCAATCATATAGACAGTTTGAATCATTGAAAAGGGCTACAAAGCTAACAGCTAAAGTCCGGGCATATAATTTATCAGTAAGTCCAGATCTACGAAACCTCAATGAGAAATACTGCTTGCAACGGCTTCATATAGTTAACAGAAAAACTGTTTATGGAGATGATGCGTGGAGCCAAAAGAATTGGAAATTAGTAAAGCCATCCTTCGGCAGCAAACATGGCATGTTTATGTACTAATCAGGTCCATTCATATATCGCCTTATCACTGATGGCATAAGTGTCAAAGGTTACACTTATTCAAGCATTTGTGTTCATTGATTGATGTTTGTCAAAATGACAGTAGAAAATAAAAATAGTTAACAATAAGAAGCAAAGTGATTGATAGGATTATCTGATAGGTTTGATTTTTGAAACATAAGCAAAATCCTTATTAGGGTCCAATAGATGGATGGACACAAATGATAACTCAACCTGTCACACGTGCACCATGCATTGCACAGTTCCCTACTAATTACCACTTAAGATGACAAACATACCTTAAGTTGCGCAGAATCATTCACCAGAAAGTTCATAGGTATGGTAACGTCCAGAACTTGTGAAGCCAGTTCATCATCTACTTCCCTTGATTCATTCCTCCTCTTAAAAGCCTTACGGTTTCCATACAAAGCTTTTGTAATAACTAGTCCCTCTGTTTCTAGTTGTTTGTTTTTCTTCCTATTCGCAACATTTTGTAATAACTGCTGAGCCTTTTCGGCTGCTGCCCTTGCCTCTTGGACCTGCATATGTAGAAATGAAAATGAACCAAGATTAACAATCAATGAGCCAAAAACACGTGCAATATTAATATGAGAAACCAATGTCTAAGATATGATCGAAATCCATGCATAGCTCATGGTAGACACCGATAAAGCCTTACAGGAGGAGCTGCAATCACTAGGGAATGAGATTGAGGAAGCGCACGACAACAAAACATCTTTACAAGAGGAATCCTTGGGGTAAAGATAGGATATTAGTGGCATACCTATGCTAAGTTATTCCCAAGATACCAAGTCAATAAAGAGCTGTTTGGTCACAAGATATTTGTATAGATGTGATTTTTGTGGCATGAAAGTAGCAATTGCAATGCTGCCATTAGTGTTGGCTTCAAAGACACATTAATGTGTAAAACTTAGCGAAAGGTTCACAAATACATGGTAATGATGGATTTGAAAGAAAAGCAAGAAGCATGAATCACATCCAAAAAACAAAGGCACCAGATGGAAGGGACGATGAGCCAATACAAAGCCAAGAGTATCAAACTTATTATTTACCTTCTTGAATGATGACAAGAAGATGAACTCGTTCTCAAAGATAAATCTCTAATCTCATACACCATACAAGAAAGTCGATATGGTTCAGAGTTCTCAAAGATAAATCTCTAATCTCATACACCATACAAGAAAGTCTATATGGTTCAGAGTTCAGACATGCACGACAAAGCACAACTGATTGTCTCTACAGAATCTCCATTAAAAAAAAATGGCAAAGAGATGCAAAACATAACTCCAATCTGTCTCCAAACTCCCATTTCAATCACACATACTATTGAAATCCATGAGATTCAATTGTATGGGTAGAATACTAAACTTTTCTAACACAAACAGACTAAGTTACTAAACATGCATGAAAACAGGAAAACCACAAAAAGAGAAGGTATTAATACTCATTCTACATTCGTACCTGAGCTGAAGATTTTTCCATCTTCTCCAGCGCCTTCTGTCTCTCCCTTTTGCGGTAATAAGGTTTGACAACAAACGTCTGTAAGTTGAACAGAAGATTAATAGAAGAGAAATGGGGCTAGAACAACTTGGACAAAGGGAATTACAAGTTCAAATATGGCTAGTAACTTCCATTACACTAGTTATTCCAAGGTATGAGCACTCAAGACAATTTCTGTGAGGAGAAATTGTAGAGCATTTTTCTAAATGCTCTTTAAGTTGCCTCTCCAACTGTATCTAACCTAAAATTCGATACATATTTACTAATGAAGTGAAATATTTAATCATGAACAAAGCCAAATAGAAATAACCAGTAGTGGAAGGTTGTGCCAAAATTTCTTTCCTGCATTCCAAAATCATCTGTTTATCTAGTCATTCCATATTCCATATAGCAGCTAATCTATTACTTGGTTCTTAGAGATTATGAAACAAATGGGTACATTCAAACTCAAGCTTCAATTGGACCCATACTTTTAATGCCTTAAACACCCTCGAATTCCAAGAAGTTTTTCTGAGTGCAATTTGATCTTGGAGAAAAGGAAAATGAGCTAAATTTGCATGATAAAATGATGGGCCAAAGCAACGTGAACAACACATTTTGCTTCTCTTTACTGAATTCAGGCAATATTCTGCTGGAGATTTTCCCTTTCCATTGAATACATGCAACAAGAAATGTACTTTCAAATACGACATAGTACAGGTGGCAAAGTTATAGAATTGCTTTGACTTAAGACAATTGCTTCATTTTATTTTCTCACCAATTAATACAAAATATATCATTTTACTGAAGAATAGCTATTTTACTAATGAGAACCCAGAAAAAGAGTACAAAATATGTCATTTCTGCAATTAAAACATCATGTGCTTGTGGACCAAACTGGCAAACAACCGGAAAGTTTTGACAGAGGCTCCCAATCAAATGCGAATAGGGCAGCTGCGATAGTGTTTGGAGCAATCTCGGAATGGGGCAGAGCAGTTGCTTCTCTAAAGTCCATCCCGTGCATTATCCTTGATAGCAACTAGGGGGAAGCAGACCCTGTGCCCCCCCCCCCCCCCCCCCCCCCCCCCCAGCTAGTTGGTTCAAAGCAATTTTGACGGATGCTTGTTCGGTAATCCGGGATTCTCTGGGGCATGGTGTGCCGTAAAGGCCGTTACATAAAGGTAACGGTGGCAACCGTTACACGTTATGGGGTCGTTACGGCCATAACAGCCGTTATGGAAAAAAATGACCCGTAATTGGTGTTAACGGCACGTCACATCCCCTATAAAGGCCATAATAGCCCCGTAATGGTCTATTACGGGACATATATAGGTTTTTCATACTTTTTAATCAACATTACGGGGCAGATACAGGTTTTTTGAGGGTTTTTTCAATAAAGAAAAAAATAAAATAACAGCCGTTATGCTCCGTATCGTAAAGGTAACGGTGGTGGCCGTTACGGCCACCGTTACCGTTACAGAACACCTAGCTCTGGGGTGAGGGGGTATATTTCCAATCACGAAGGGAAGAGAATTTTGAAATTCTCGGGGCCGATTAGTATGCATGATTCCTCTTACGGGAGTTGCGGCTCCCCTCCAGGCAAGTAAAATGATTGGTTCTAACCAATTATGGCTAGTGGTGTTTGAAGGCAATTCAATGAATGTCATCAGACGGGCAACCTCCGGCATATGCCCGTCTAAAGTGGCTCGAATAATTTAGGAGGTTCTCAATCAGTGCAAGGACTTGCCTAGGTCGTTTAAATAGATAGGGAGAGAAGCCAATGCTGTGACTGACAGTCATGCGAAAGATGGAGCATCTCAAAGTACTTTAAATAGGGGATGATAAATAATTTTGTGGATGGGGGCTCTATTTGAGGGTTTTTCTTTTCTTTTCTTTTCTTTTCTTTGTGGTTCTTTGGATCTCTTGCCTTTTTTTCTTTTTTTCTTTTCTTGTTTGTTTTTTCACCTTCTTTCAATAAATCTCTCCCCTACCAAAAAAAAATCAAAAAAAAAAAAAAAAAAAAAAAAATTTTAAGGAAAAGGGGGGTGGGGGTGGGGGTGGAAGATAGTTGCACTAGCCAATAGTTTCTCAGAATCAATAGGAGGGTAGAAATTCCTAGAGCCAAATATCTTATCTAAATATTTGGATTAGTTACTCGATTGAATGACTTCACACAATGGTCCAGCCTCTCAAAGTCGCCGGACAAGGGCCTTTGTAATGGAGAAGGAAGGTGTCAAGCACCTTCTCTGCTTGTGTTTATACACAGTCTCCATTTAGCAGGAATCATTCTAGATTAGAGCTTAAGAGTATAATCCCCAACTTAAAGAAATAATATATTTTTTTTAAGCAAAGGAACATGGAGGGTAAAATGTGATGAAAATTTAGTAATACAACATGGAAACTGCGTCTTTGACTTTTATTTATTTTTGAAAGGTGGTGATTTTATTAAGGCCGAAGCAGAAAGAATTACAAAGCAGACCAAGAAAGAGGGGGGGAACTTTCGCCTGCTCTCTACAGATAGCCTTGACTCTGAGAGATTTTAGGAAGGAAAAAACAACTCAAGAATCTTGCCACTTGTAATGGTCTGGAAGCAGTTTCTTGAAACCCAGAAGTTGAGGTGTTCTCCCTTACCCATTGTACTAGAAGAGGGTTTAAGGTAGCCCTATTCTCTTTCTTGTATTTGTGGTTCATTTCGTCCTTCTTTGCAGGTTTAATCTCTAAGGGGATGGTTTTTTTTTGTTTTTTTTTTTCTTGGAAATAAAGGAGAGTGGAAAGGCGAGGGGATTGTAGAGAATGGTTGAGAGTTCATAAGGCCCTCTTCTTGTAGAGAAAGGGCTTATTTATAGATTTGAAGAAGTTTTTGGGTAATATTGGGAACTTTTGGGGGTAGATATGACACTTAGCACCTTCTCATAGGACAATGGGAGGAGAAACTAATGGGGTGATCATTTTGTAATAAAAATCAAAGGGGATGGAATCTGGCCAAAACAGGATATCCATGAGCAGAACTCCAATTTCAATGTGAACTCTATGGGGCCAGTTTGGATTAGGGGAAACCAAAATGTGGAAATGGAAAACCAAACTTCACATTAGAGGAAAGGGAACTGTGTGGAAACAAAAACAAAAGGAAATGTTTTGCTTGTTTTTTGAGGAAAACCATGGAAATGGAAATTGATTTTTCCCCCACCTAATTTTGTTTTCGCAAATAGGGAAAAAAATCACATTTGTGGAAATCCATTTCAATTCCACAGTTTTCTATTGAGTTCACCAATCCAAACACTAAGCAGAAATCCAATTCCCACCCCAGAAATATTTATAGAAAATAAAAGGGGGTTGGGGCCAGGCTTGGTGCAACCTGGTTCCACTCCCCTTGCTTGTTTTGCTCCAAAACTGGGGAATTTTGGGTTGTTTTGGGTCGAAATGGACTTAGGCTGGTCTGTTCCGATCCTAGGCGATGATAAAAATTTCAAAATAGGAGTTTGGAGGCAACTCCCTGATAACCTGACACAATCAGACACTCTTGGGGACCTCCTTTGCTGGTGGGGTGTCTACACTGCTAATAAAAGAACCAAGATAAAATGCCTACGTAACACTGATTCAAACAAGATTCTAAAATCAATTAAAAACACAAAATCGATCTTACAATGGTGTCTTGTTACATTTTCTTTTTTATTTTTTATGAATAAGCTAAAATTTTATTCAAAGCAAAAAGGAGCTACAATGGCAAACAGAGAAAAGCAATAGCAGATTATCTCATTCCTTATGACTTATGAGTGGTTCCTTTCTCTTTCTTTGTTTCTCTCTTTTTATTTTTTAACTTTTATTTTCTGAAAGGCTAATTATGAGCAGTTCTTTTTTCACTTTTCAGCGGCTTCTTTCAACCAACATTTATGGAAAATTTTGTTTTCTTCATCAAGGAAACAATGATAAAGGTTGATGAAAAGAGTAACAAAACCTTGAGGAGAAAATAAAGTGATGATGGAATGATTAATGCCCCAGTCGCGATTATTGGATTCAAATGTCTAGAAAGCAAGACCTGCACACATGCCAATATGTTAGCATTAATATTATAAAAGCCTATGTATTAAAAAAAAAAATTTATATATATATATATATATATATATATAACAAGCTTTTATTCTCTTCACAATTTGTTGAGAGAAACCAAGAAGACTATTCTAGAGCATTTAAGCAACCATGAAAGGTAAAAATAAATTAGTACAGGGTGCACAGGATGAGATTTAGCTTACAGGAATTATTAGCTTTTGCCCCCCACGATGGAATTCAATTCTCCAAAAGATTCCCTACAAGGACAGTTTGAGTCTAAATACATTGAGCATGACAAAAGGAAAGAAACAAATCTCAGCAGGATAAATGGTGTTAATTCAAGGTAATTACGAACCATCAACTAAAAGATGAGTTTTTAGAAATTGAAATGGAACTGAAAAAAATGACAAAATGACAAAGAAAGCAGGAAAAGAATTCACATTTAGATACAAATGTTAAAACAGAATACCTTTGACTAAAAAATTATAACATGGATTAATTGATGACAGATTAAACCACAGATAAGTATCAACCTAATTGAGTGCAGGTGTGCAAATTGAAGTGATGTGGAGAGCCTGGGATTGAAACTACTAGACAATGAACTCCTTGGCAAATGGGTTGAGAAACTTGGGGAGAAATCTGATGCCCTACAGGGGCGAGTGATTATGAAGTATGTTGTTGGGTCCATCGGGTTGGATGCAATTTGAGGGGGGGAACTCCACTTAAGTTCCACAGGTGCAGAGTTCCAAGAACAGACCTCCAGGGGATGATAAAGCCTTGCTTTTATGAAAGAATTCATCATCTCTATTTTAGACCTTTTTTCCCTAAAGCATGAGTTCTTAAGTGACGGATTTTCCATGGGGCATATAAATGCTAGAACGCTTGAGCTACACAGAACTCAAGATTTGAAGTGGAAAGTTCCATGCTTCCAAAGGACCCATTGAGAAGATGTTCGATGGTAGTGAGCAGGGAGAGCTTTTTGTACCATGTATTGGGTTATTAGTTAGGTGGAGATTTTAGCAAGTACTATGAGAGAACAAGGCTAGAATCACCTAGATATCACTTTAAGGAGGTATTTGAAAGAGGGTGAGTGCAAGTTATTGCATAGGTCAGACGAGATGTGTTTCCCATGAAGGGTGTTGATAACAGACTTAAAGGTCCTTGTGGAGTTTTTTCCTTGTAAATCTCTATGATTCAGAGAGGTAGTTGTCTGCTGGCCTTACTATTGTAGGCTCAAGTCCCTCCTAGAGAATCATTTTGCTCGGAAAACAGCAACAGATTAAATCTTGACTTGTGAGTCTATGACTACCTCAATAATTGGAATTGTTGATTGACAGATGATTATATCACATGCAAAAGAGGAAAACTGGTTAATCACCTTTTGATCCATCGTTCTTTTGCTAAACTATTGCCATTCTTCCCAAAAACCAGTGGAGCTTGTTCAATTTTTATTCGGGGGAAATAAAAATAGAATGATTTAGGTAGCATTACCATTGAAGAAATGAGGCACATCTTCTTTTATTTTTTTGAAGGATGAACTGAAATATATTAAAAAGGAACAAGCTCCAGCAAAAGAGAGATGGGCACATCTTATGGAAGATTCTCACATTAGTGGCTTTTTGGTGACTTTTCTTAGAGATAACTGAGCATGGATATGAATATCAGTATCGTATCGGCTGATACGAACATATTGTATCCGTATCGGCACGAGCCGATACGCGATACAGGGTTGTATCAGCCCGATACCAAAAAATTGACCTATATCGGCCAATACGGGGCATATTGGCACCGATACAAGGCCGATGCGCCCATAAAACCCCAATTTTGATTTTTTATTTTTTTTAATTCACTCATGTCTCCTCTTCTTCCTTTCATTTAAACCATGGAAGAATCTTTAAAACTCATTTTAAGCTAAATCTAGACCTATTTGGGGATTAAAATAAATGATTTGAATGGGATTCGACAAATCAAACCATTATGGGAGGAAGAGTTTGACTCCATTCTCTCAGAGATGCAGGATCTAGACTGGAAAGAGGAAGGAGACTGCTTGTCAGAAGAAGAGACCAAGAGAAGATTAGAGTTGGCCCTCCGATATGAAAAGAGAATCAAGGAAGAAGAGATCAAATGGAGGCTGCGATCGCAAGCAGTTGTCTTAAGGAAGGAGACAAGAACACCAAATTCTTTCATAGTATGGCAAGCGCCCAAGCTAGAAATAACAGGATTGCGAGTTTGCTTATGATGATGTTTGAGTGATGGAGAAGAAGCGTATTGCAATGCAATTGTAGACTTCTACAAGCAGTTGCTGATAGGTGATAATGCGATCCGACCTCGTCTAGACTTGCTAAACTTCCCTTCTTTATCAGCAATTCAAGCGACGGACTTGGAGAAAGCAAAATCTAACGAGGAAGTGAAGACAGCAGTTGACTCTCTTGGGATGCTTCTCGGTCCTCTCCTTTTATAGAATTTTGTCAGCCTCAGACGGATCCACTACTCACAATTACCGTTTTTGGAAGGACGAAGCTCCCCCTAAAGTGGTTGTGTTTGTCTAGTTAGCGGGCAGGAATAGGATTCTCACCATCAACAATCTACATAAACGTGGCAACGTGCTTCCTAATATCTGTCTTTTGTGCATGAGAGAGAGTCAGTGGATCACCTTTTCATCCATTGTCCATTTACTAGGAGGATGTGGGAGATTGTCCTTCCAATCCTTAATGTCTCTTGGGCTATGTCGGCTTCTCTTCCTGCCTTTTTGGCCTCTTGGGATGAGGGAGGAATCAGAAAAGACGGAGAGGCTATTTGGCATATGGCAGATATAGCCACTCTGTCTCTGTGGGTGATTTGGAGGGAAAGGAATAGGAGGTGTTTTGAGAACAAGCCGCAAACAGTCGATGCCTCCTCAAGGAGAGCTATGTCTTGGGTTAAAGATTGGGTTTCAGGTGTAAAGGACTTGGATCCTTTTGTGATTGCCGCCCTATTGGGCATTTGATTTTCTTCTGCTATTTTTGGTGTTTTTCTTGTATTCTTTTCCACCTTTGGGCGGCATCCAATAAAGTTTCGTAGCCTTTATTAAAAAAAAAAAAAAAAAAAAAGTAGACCATTATGGGAAAAATCAAAAGGAAGGGGTAAACCTTCACTTTCTTTTTTATATTTTCGTATTTTTTTTGTTGTATTTCCAATATAAGGGGCCATTGTTTACCAAATCATGTTTGATTTGTGTTCAATTAGGGCCATTTAGTTGACCTTCAACAAATCAAATTGACAAACAACATTCTCATTAAAGAATGGTCCAATACATCATTGAATACACGGTCAAAACACACACACACACACACACACACACAAATGATACTCTTGGATATCTTTTTTTTTCTTATTTTTCTGATATTTTTCCATATTTTTTTGCTTAAAATAATTATTATAATTTTTTTTTTTTTTAAAAAAAAAAAAAAAAAAAAACCTGATTGATAAGGGCCGATATGTCCCCGATACCGATACTCGACGCCGTGTCATATCATTTTTCCACTAGGTCGATACGCCAACCGATACCGACATTCAGAACCATGTAAATGAGGTTTTATTAAAAGAAAGAAAGAAGCCAAAAGAACAAAACTATAGGCATAAATGAGAAGAAAACACCAGAGTCTACTTTTTGGTGATTTAGAGAGAAGAATGACCAAATCTTCCACGAGGAGTCTACTTCACAGATATTGTTAAGAACTTAAGATTAGGATTGTTTCATTGAGTGATGAAGGGAAACCTTGCAAGAGTTAGTGCTCCAAACATAACCAGAAAGTGGAAGTTGGTGACTTTTGACAGAGTTGTGTGAAATTTAAAAATAAAAAATAAAAATAAAAATAAAAAATAAAAAAATCTTGTAATCAGTGGCGGAAACTGCTGACTGAGTTTTCAAACTTACACTTCAATGGGTACTCATTCAGGTAACCCAGGCCCTCAGGGTGCTGACAAAGTGGTTTGCTATGATCAACATAACATTATTGTTGCCTTTTTTTCCTTTTTTTTTGAGAGAGAGATAACAGATTCTTTATTGAAAAGAAAAGAAAAAAAAAAAGGAAAACAGTAAACAAAAGGGAGGAGATCAGACCGCTGAGATAGTGGTACGATCACCCTCCAAAAGAAAGCAAATTACAGCCATCTAAATTGACACCGATAGAGGCCCACTCTACTATATAATGCTGAACTCTACACCGGACAGATTCCGGCATGTTAGAGATATCGTTGAAGCACCTCACATTCCTTTCTTCCCATATTGCCCACCAAACGGCCAGGAGGGCCATTCTCCAGACTATAGACTTTTCCTTTCCAAGGGAGGGTCCATGCCATGCTTTAAGTAACCGATTCGTCGAATCAGGAAATACCCACGAAAGGCCGAACAACTGTAAGGTTGCCATCCAAACCCGCTTGAAGAAGGGGCAGTGAATGAATAGGTGATCTACCGATTCTTCGTTAGCCAAGCAACACAGGCAGACGTTTGTGATTATCATTCCCCTCTTTCTCAAATTATCTACTGTGAGGACCTTCTTTCCCACCAACCACCCGAAAACCGCTATCTTTGGGGGGACCTACTTCCACACGTGATGTGTCATTGAGTCAACCGAGGGGGAGGGATTACTACTGAGAGAACCGTATAAAGATGTGGTAGAGAATTTTCCCTGATTGTCGAAACTCCAAACTTTTTTTTTTTTTTTTGGTTAGCTTGTCAGTACACCCCACTGTCAGTTCACACTTCACTGTTAGCCACCCCCACTAGGGATCGATACCAAGACCTCAGTGTTGAAACGAGGTATCTTTCACTCAGTCTACAACTTGAGCTATGGATCAGGGTGTGTCGAAACTCCAAACTAACATGTCTTCTCCAGACTGATCTGGAATACAACTGCTGATGCACCCAAGAAGAGCCGCATATTCTTCAATCTCCCAATCTAGCAGATTTCTACGACGGATGGGATTCCAGATTATTTCATCCCCGCTAATGGAATAACAGTCGGCTACTGAAGTGAATCGATTGGCAAGAACGATTCAAATGAAGACAGGCCAAATGCTCTTTTAGAGTGGATTATGGTATTCAGCACTCCTTGCTCCAGTAGGCTACGAGGGTAACTCTTCAAAAGCAAATCTTGTTGGTGTCTAAAAAGAGTTCAGATCCAGGGAAGCTAGTGGCGATTATCGATACTATTGGGATGTTTTGGGCTATATGGACGTCTTGTTTCTTCACATTCCATGCGAAGGACTTGAAGATTCACAAAGTCACTTTTCCTTACCAAAGAGACAAATCTAGGCCTAAGTGCTTTCCAGTCCATGTCTCAAGAGTACAGAACTTGATGATGAGATTGCTTATTTGATTTTCAGTACAGACATGCCATGCTAGGAACTTTCTCAAATACTGATTTCCAACCACACAACAAACAGGAACCATAATAAATAGAAAACACATAAGATGGTTTAATGACAAGAAATGGTAAATTCAAAAATAAACAGAAATAAGTAAATACTTAAAACTCACTCCCCAATTGCATACATTGCTCCAATCACCTGAATGCCTAAGGTATAGAGCATTCGGACAGTGCTGAAATCAGATATTCTTCTTCCACCCCCAACTTCAAATTCAAGAGCAGTGCTGCAACATTCACATCCATTAAATGACAGAATAAATACAAGAAAATGCTTTTCCATAAGCAGGAAATGTTCTCCTACTTTACCATGTTTAACAAAAAAGAGAAAGCAGTCTTCCGAGGTATCCTTGGTAGTTATAATCACGAAAGTGAGACATTTCATGAGAAAGGATGATTGAACATTTTATTGCACAATTGACAAAAGTTAACAAGAAGACTTATCAAATTAGCAAAGACACTTTACGTGGCTACCAAAAAAAACATTACTACTCGTGTATGGAGAAGGCCTGAAGAACTTGCTCATGTGAAAGATTCTACATGATGCTGAATGATATGTTTACAATTTAAAAAGTTTAAAAAAAAAAAAAAAAAAAAAAAAAAAAAAAAAAAAAAGAAGAAGTTGATGTGTTGAATATGAACATATGGTGCAACATGAAATAACTAGACTTTAAAATCAGATGGCATCAAATAAGTAATTTATTGGTGTTCTTTCAGATTTATCTATATGTTTCTAGAACATAAACATTAAAAAAATGAGAACAAAATATCATGTGGAAAAAAAAACTACAAGAACTTCAAAGAATTTCAATCACATACCTTCCAATTCTACCAGCAATTCTTCCATGAGACTTTGAGGAGAAATGACGAGTATAATGAGCTGATGCACCAAAAGAACTGGTCCCAAACTGCAGAAGATCAGACAAGGACTCAAATCAAACTCAATGGGCATAAATACATAACAAACTACAGTTCCAGAAATGCAGGTTTCCCGTTTCCAGACTAGATAAAATTGTTTCTACCTATTGTTTTGTTTTGTTTTTGTTTTTGTTTTTTGCAAATGTGTTGTATCACTGACAATCTGATTTGATTCAACCCGTATCGTTGATAATAATAGGAACTAAACCATTATAGAAAGAAAAAGTTTGATTCAGAGGGAGAGAGAAAAAGGCAGAAATTGGAACAGAAATATCATTTGATTTGTCGATCCTCAAAAAAAGAAATAGCAAAGTTTTCATGGTTGGGTGATAAATGGGAAATTCATGGAAAATTGCAATCCCCACCTTGTAATAGTGCACCTACACATCTTCATCAAAATTATTTTTCGACCAGAAGCCTAGAGCTAACTATCGAGACTTTGGGCTATCCGGACACAAACTTTGAGCATTGACAAGACTCCGTGTTGGTACTACTCTCATTAGCTGGCAAGGTTTGAAATGTCATTGGAAACCAATGGAATGGCCCAATTCGCACAGACGAACTTAGTAGCAACACATATGATATTACATCGGAAACCTTGCTCGATTCACACGGAATAACCACTTCCATTCAAAAAATAAAAAGAAAAAAAAATGACATTTCTATCTCTTGCAGATGCAAAATGTTTTACTTATCACTCAGATATGAAAAATGAAAAACAGCTGAACAACCACTTTTCAAAATGTGTGAGTTACTCTGCATCAATTTGGACAAAGATGCTTGTATCAGTGTCACGGTGGCGAAATGGTTGTTTTCAAGTCAGAGTCACAGACACATCTGTAAAAGTCTCTAAAATAATAAAATATAAGATTTTAAAGGTATATTGTAAGTATTTATATGTAAACATTCTCAATAAAAAATATATGATTACAGAACAAAGAATCGATTGTTCATATGTAATGTAAATGTTTATCCCACGAGTGGAAGACAATAATAACTAAATATATAAAAATTAGGTTTCCGAATGAGCCAAGTTCAAAAGCATCAGACACATGGAAAATGGACACACCTCGACACAGCATACTACTAAAAAGTGGCTTGCCCTTGGGTTTTTCCTAGTTTGTGCAACATAGATTGAACATCCAAGTTCAAACAACTACGACAAAAGAAAAAAAGCTTAAATTGTTGAGGATAAATGTACCTTCACCTCCCCAGCAGCAGATGTTTTTTCATCTTTCCTTTGCCATCCAGCAGCAATAGTAGATTCAACACCTAAAACAAGTTGTATCTGAAAAATGAAGCAAGGTATATTAAAAAAATAATAATAATAATAATAACAAAGATACACTATCCTAACAAACAGTCTTCATGAACCCAATAAAAATGATGAAAACATAAAATTAAACTAACACGAGACAAACATGGCAAGCATGTCTCTAAATGGTCGGAAAAACATTAAATGATATATGAACAATTCTGCACATCTTCTTCTTCTTTTTCTTTTTTCTTTTTTTTCTTTTTTTTTTCTTTTCTTTTTTTTTTTTGAGAGAGAGAGAGAGATCTGAAAAATCTATTAGAGAGGTGCGAAAGCGCAAAAAGAACCTGCCTATGATAAGTCTTCTCTATAAAGTACCTGAAATACCTCACTTCTTTAAAAACAACAACAATGGAACATAAGGAATGACCAAAAAGCATAACCTAGTTTTAAGTTTCCACGGGAAACATAAAAGCTGGTGAATAAATTCCCAAGAAACCAAATAGGCCATTAGGGTGTATCTTTTTGAAATCCATGCCACAACCTGCATAATTCTCTTATTCATGCTTATACCTTATGTAACAAGGTCACTCCATTTTCCATATGGTATCCCATCTGAAACCCGCATCAATCATGTTGGCCATATATTGACAATAAAAGAAAGAAAACAGAAAAGAGAGCATATAAACAACAAGAATCATACATTTCCATTTGATGTTTCTGAGAGTTGCCGAGTCCAAGTATTGGAAAGATTGATTGAGCCATCTCTCAAAGACATTGCAATTCCAGTAGTGGCAGTCGAATGAACAGATAGATTACTGAAAAATAGGCAACATGGAAAAAAGATTTGCACATTAATTCATATGAAATAACTGAGTTCTGGGGCAAAAAAAAAAAAAAAATGACAATAATAGAGGCCGAGTTCCCTGTTCATTACAAACAGGGAACTTCCCTGTTTGATACCTAATCTTTACATGTGGGTCCCATGGTTGGTTTATCCGAGCTGTTGATCTGATGTCCCTCATCATGGACAAACCATGCCCAAAAAATATCTTCATTTGATCATTTTTAACCTTTGCATCGTTGGCATGTAAACAAATGGTTAATAAGAAATGCACCAACAGTCCACATTCAATAGATAAAAGACAAGATTTTATGGTTCAGATCTTTCAATTTGTTATAGGTTTTGGTCATGCTTAATCCATTATGGGGTACATGACATCAGATCAATGGCTCGAATAAACCAACTATGGGCCCCACACATATAGATTAGGTACCAAACAGAGAAGTTCCCTATTTGTTGAGAATAGGAAATTCAGCCTCTAATAATAAAGCAAGAAAGAAAGAAAGAAAGAAAGAAAGAAAGGGAAAAAAAAAAAAAGGAACGAACTTGTTCAAGGAAGTGGTCAGAAAAGCCGTTAACAATCAAGAAGCTTACAAAGGTGATTGCCCTACCGAGTTGTTTGTACTCCAATGAGAGCCCGTAGACCAGCTGAAGCCATAAACTCTATGGAAGCAACTGAAGAGAGCTGGTGCCTCAACAAAGCTGTTGCTGCCCCACCACCAGAATTTCCAGTAACAGCTAAGCTCCCACCAATAACAATAGTATTTCGCTTCGATATCTGGGATTGAACTTCACTCGTCATTGCCATTCTGCCATTTTAGTGGCTAAAAATTAGTAACATGTGGAGAAAAGTAAAGAAGAGGAGGGAAAAAAAGAAGAGGAGAAACATAACTCAAACAAGGCACTTAGGGTGGACAACTCAACAAGTGGAACCCAGGCAAAGGGGGCCTGCGTTTCTGTTGGTGACTTGGTTCCCTCACCAAATTGGTCATTTCAAGGCTAACTTTGATGGTTGTTCAATTGGTAACCTGGGTTTTTCTGGGGTGGGGAGATGCATTACAAACCATTAAAGCAAATGGCTAACCAAATTTTCTGGGATGGTTGGTATCCAGGACTTCTTCGAGGAAGCCATAGCATTGTTACAGGCGAGCAAGCTGGTTATATCATTTGGCTTGATCTGATTGATAGTTGAGCAGCCAATGCTTGGGGATCAATGGTAGGTTGTTGTGGAGTATGGCAATACCAGCAACAGTTTGAGACATTTGGCTCAAGAGAAATCACAGGATTTTCAGAAGCAAAATAATGCCGAGGAGTTCGACTTCGAACTCAAATTTTAAGTTGCTAGCAGGGTGGGTGAAACCTAACATAAATTTCAGGGGTTTCTCCGTCCTTAATGTTTTCTAGCTGGGATAAAGTGATTCAATGCAATTGGTAGAAGGCAAAAGCCGCAAGTAGCCGGACAGCTCACATTTTTTCTTTTTTTCTTTTTTCCTAAATCAATTTCAATGGGTGATTATATGGGAAACCTGGATCTGCAGGGGTGGGAAGCTTAGTGTGGGATTCTAGCAGATGAATTTTCTGGGCAAATTTGATGTGGGCCCATGTCCCACAATAGGACCTAGCATGTGCTGATTTTGGGCTGTTTTTTTGCAAAATTTTAGGCTTAGATGTCATAGATCACATTTGCCATCTGTGGAAAATACGAAGGCTGATGTGGAAGATATGATTGAAGATTTTGGGGGCATTTAGTATATTATTTTTATTTATTTATTTTGCTATTTTAGACCAAATCTTTGTTGGTGAGATTTTTATTATCTTGAATAAATTATTGATTGATTTGAAATCAATCTAATAGTTGGGGGATTTTCATTAAAGATATATAGGGATTGCTCTTCAAGCTGTCAAGATTTTGGGGGCATTTAGTATATTATTATTATTTTATTTTATTTTATTTTATTTTGCTATTTTAGACCAAATCTTTGTTGGTGAGATTTTTATTATCTTGAATAAATTATTGATTGATTTGAAATCAATCTAATAGTTGGGGGATTTTCATTAAAGATATATTGGGATTGCTCTTCAAGCTGTCAAGATTACAAGATAATTCAACTTTTTTCCTAGTTAGTTTCAAAAGGGACTCTCTAATGTAATTACTTGGGTGAACCACGGCTCCAATCCGCGGACCCTTGCATTCTTAATCAAGGAATCAGTTCACTTATGTTGGACGAGGGGGGATAGTTTTCATTAAGTTCCTAGGGAAGCAAATGCCAGCCCGAGGTAAATAATTTAGCAAAAAATGGAGCTGGTAGCATCAATTCCCAAACTATCGATATAAGAGGGCAGCAATCAAAGCTTAATAGTTTTTTTCTGATTTTCTTTTCTTTTCTTTTTATTGGTTTCTTTGTATTGGGCCCTGTAACTTATGGTTTTTGTTTTCTGTTTTCCCTCTTTTCGTTTTTAATGAAATTTCAGTTATCTTTCAAAAAAAAAAAACTTGTGGTTTTTGTTTTCAGTTTGGGTTCTTGGGTGCCCTCCTCCTGTTATCTTTTTTATTTTTTTGAAGATTCTCTTATCTCGTATATCTTTTCTACTCTTTTCTGTGATCCATGGGCCAGGCCCAAGTGCTTTAAGCCCAAGCCTAATAGTTGGCCCATCAAATAAGTAGGCCCAAGCCTCCTATTTAGGTAGCTAGTTAGCAAAATCAATCAACTAGCTGTGCAATAATCCATTAGTCAAATATTTTTAAATGAATTATTATTCATTTTATTTCTTTTCCATGTTTGTAATAAAGTCATTGGTTGTCAATGACATTACGAGTCTTCCTTATATATGCCTAATGAATAGTATGAAAGCATCTTTAAATTGAATAAAATTTCTAGAATTGTTTGCTTCTACTTTGTTTGTGTTCTTGTGCTTAGATTGAAGGTGCCTATGTTTGGGCAAGGATCCTTCCCATCAGTTGGCTACACCAATTACCCATTAAAAAAACCAATAAGAGGGAACTTTCCGAAAACACAATAGTGGGCTATGACAGCAATGGCAAGGCCAAAGATGGCTTGGATGGAGGTACAAAATGACGAGGAAGGGGTAAAAGACAGTCAAGAGTTTCCCCTCATTTCCTGAGATTGCGTGGAAATCAAGTTAATAACTTAATACCTTCTTGGGCAAGGCCAATTTCATGAATTTTATATATATATATATATATATATATATATATATATATATATATATATATATATATAAGATGAGAGAGAGAGTCCTGGTCTCGAGCGCGCCAGTCCGAAAGGACTTCATTCCGATCTTAACGTGTGGCCTACTATGATGTTTAAGTAAAATCCACCCCAATCACCAGATGTGTCACTCATTTTAGCCTTGGGACCCCAAAATCAGCCCAATCCCTAATTCAAGTGCCCATATGAATGAAAATTGTGTGAAGGAGGGACGCCCTCCCTCCAAACTGTTTCCCTTTGTTTGGCCCACCTAAATCAAGGATATAGCTGATTTTCGGGCCCTAGATATAAATTTGTGTTGCATTTAATGATTGGATTGGATTTTGAAAATACATGATGGTGGGCCCACCCAACTAGACAACAAATTGACTAAATAGCTTTTACGTTGACGACAGGATTGTAGAGTGAAGCCCTCACCACCCTTTACCTTGTGGTGTGAAGACACTATAGAGCTCACCTTGATGTATGTGTTTTATCCACACTATCCATCTGTTTTTGCAAGTCATTTTATGACATGAGACCAAAATTAAAGTATATCCAATACTCAAGTGGACCACACCACAAGAAACAGTGGGAATTGAACACCTATTGTTGAAAACTTCTTGGGGGCCACAGAAGAATTGCATCAAGAAGATATTTGTGTTTTCCCTCTATGTGACCTTATGAACAAGTTGGATGGCAAAGAAACATTACGCTTGGCCCCATGAAGGTTTCAACGTTGGGTGTCATTATCCCCACTGTTTGTTGTGGTGGGATCCACTTGAGCTTTGGATATGCTTCAATTATAGGCTCATGCCCTACAATGAGTTGAACAAAAGGACGTACAACGTGGATAAAATGCATACATTACGGTGGGCCCCACAGTCTTCACACCACATGGTAAAGGATGGTGAGGGCCTCACTCCACAATGTAAAAGCAATTTACATCAATTTGTTGTCTAGTTAGAGTGGGCCCACCATCATGTATATTCAAAATCCACTCCAACCATTACACGCAATACTAAAATTTATGCCCAGGGCCCGAAAATCAACCCTATCCCTAATTCAGGTGGGCCACACGAAAGGAAACAGTTTGAGTGTGGGCATCCCCCCTTCACAATGTTTTCACCGGTATGGCCCACCTAAATCACAGATAGGGTTGTTTTTGGGCCCTACGGCTGAAATGGGTTGACACATCTAATATACAGAGTGGAGTTCACATACTCATCATAGTGGGGCCCACTTGTGCCAGTCAATGCAACCGACCCTGAAATGCTTATTTACAGTCCGGTTATATACACACATACACACATACATACATGTGTGTGTGTGTGTGTGTATAGGGAAAGGAAAATGTATTCCACACATGGTATTCCAAATCGGTTACGTAACGGCCGTTATGTAACGGTAACGGTCATAACCGTTACGTGTTACGGGGTCGAAACGGCCGTTACAGAAAAACGCGCCGTAACGGCCCCATAACGGCCCAGAAAGAACATTTTTCAAAAAATAAAAAATGGCCGTAACGGCCGATACGGGGGCTGTAACGGCCGTTACGGCCCGTATCATAACGGTAACGGTGGTGGCCATTACGGCCCGTATCATAACGGTAACGGTGGTGGCCGTTATGGCCACCGTTACCATTACAGAACACCTTGATTCCACACCATTCTTTCCACAAATAGAATAAAAGTAGGATTCCACAAAAATCATTTTCATCTCCAAGGTATTCAAGTTTCAACATTCCCAGACACAACCGAACAAAGAAAGGAAGTACAGAAACACTTCATCAAACCTAAATCGTCCATTTTCGACCATAACCCATCCATTCCAATAATTGATTGATGACTTAGACAAGTCAATGCTTCTCATTTGAGTCGACTAAGACTCAGTCGGACCCGATCCAGTTCAAACTGCGAGTCACCAAACAAGTCACCCTCGACTAGGCTAAGTCAAGCCGATTCACCCCCGACTTGGGTGACTCGCAACTCAACTCGAGACAAACAAGTCAGCCCTAGTTTCCAAGTCTTAAATCCTTTGATTCTAATACCACATAAGCAGCAATTATTCAGCACACTTAGGCTTTTTTCAAATCAATGAAGATGGCCAATTCTCTCAAGACCTACTCTTTGAGATGTGGAACCATTTTGTTAGCAATTGGTACTCATTTGGGAATTTTGCAGCCCATAAACATAACCACTCCAACTAGGTGCAACCAAATAATCATCACAAATGTTAACTCCCAATGTCGACACTTGAGCTAATGCTCACCACTATATTGGGAAGAAACTCTAATTAATATATATATATATATTATATATATATATATATATATGAAAGATGAGGATTTTATTAATCTGCACAAAGACTACAAGGGGAAGAAAAAATAAAGGCAAACAAAAAAGACAAAGAAAAGGAAAATTACAATAGGCTGGCCCACGGCAACACAAAACCAAGGAAACAAAAGCCTAAGAAGCCCAATCCCTTGAAAGAACTAAAACTCTAGAGAACACCCTGCCGAAGAGACATTAATATTCCTAAAGCAACAATTGTCCCTTTCAGCCAACACAGCCCACAAAACTGCCGAGAGAAGAATTCTCTATTTCCTTTTTCCAATTGTTCCTCCTGAGTCCACATGTCACCCACAAAAGAGATCATCTACCAACTTAAGCATAACCCATGAAACGCCAGCAAAACGGAAGACACTCCACCAAATGTCCAAAGAGAAGGGGCAATGAATAAAGAGATGGTCTACAGTTTCCTCTGCCCCAAGGAAAGAAACTCTCATATATGACAACACAATAACCATTTTTGTATCGATACTTGTATACCATTTTCTACACAGATCCGGCAATGTTCTTAACCATCTATGATTATTTTGCTTTGTCAATCTTAAAGGACCTAAACCATATCACACTCGGAAGTGGCTTGTCCAACACTTAAGCACTAATCTCAAGCACATATATTTCCATGGTATTAAAAAAGAATACCCCAATTTATGTTAATGCATGTTTCAGGCATTCTATTCCTGAATCATGAACTAATGAGCATGAGAACTTTCAAGTATTCGTCTATCGAAATGCACATAAAATGGATTTTCACAAATAAGGGGTCATTTGGCACCATGGATTGGGGGGGATTTGACGGGATTTCAAATCTCCTGATATGTTTGGCACCATAAAGTAACCGGGTGTTTCAAATCCCCTCAAAGAAGGGGTTTGAAATCCAAGATGGAAGCTAGGATTACATCTAAAATCCTTCCAAGAGTCACATGCGTAACATGTGTGTCACTAGGCTAGTAATCTATTGGGCACATGGGACATGGCCCACTGATGATATCCCAAAACAATCAGATTATCAACTGCATCACTAAAATTACTTTAATGGGATTATCTGCACCTTCCAAACATTGTCCATGTAAATCAATGGTTAAAATTTGTTGGTTAGTCGCTTGAATGTGATCCCGTGCTTGTGGCCCATCCAAGACTTGGAATTTCATCATTTTCGGCCAAAGAACATATTTCAACAGGCTTATTACAACCATTGTATCAAACATTACATACATACACTAATTAGGGATATTAAAGTTGATTTAGTAATTAAATTCAAACCCCTGTAAATTTACTATGCATAGCTACTTTTGGATTACAGGGGATTCTAAATCCAGTGTGCCAAACACAACAGGAGGAATCCAAATCCAGAGGATTTCAAATCCATGGTGACAAATGAGGCCTAAGAGTTTTAGCATAAAGAAAATGTATGTAATAGAGTGCTTACAACCTAAATAGAATTGTTAGAAATGGTTTTAAATTGAAAATAAGTGTTTAGAAGCACAAAGATTAAATAATGAAAAAGAAGAAGAAGAAAAGAAAGAAAGATAGGCAGGTTGTACCCTCTCAATATGCCACCACCACTTAAAAATTGCGGCAAAGATAAATTGGCAAGAAGTGAACCAGAAGGTCGGACATGGGCGGAGACCTTTTCTTCCTCCTTTCGACGCCGCAGCCTCTCAAATTCTTCCTTGATTTCTTCTGGTTTATTCAGTTTTGGACCAAGCTCCAAACCTGAAGTTAGTCCTTCCATACCATATATATCATATATTTGCCTTTTGTGCCCATCGGTTAAGATTTCATAGGCATCACGGATCCTTTGGAAGTTTTCAGTAGCAATATCTTTCATCTGAAATTAAATAAGCAGGTCAAAATGAATCTAATACACTCATGGAAAAAGAAGACAGCTATACATTATTCAACAAGAAAATGATATTTAAACAAATAATTATGAAGAAAGCATGCCAAGATTCTGGCAAAAGAAAATGCCAACAAGATTGCACAAAGAAATGCAACATGCAGAAACAAGGATAAACTCATAAACGTACACGGATACATGAAACGCATGTCCAAGCTTTTCTGTGTGGGTATTCTAACATGCTGAAGAGGATCATGACCCTTGACAAGCGCATATGCAAGTATTGTTGAGTTTTATAACCATTAGGGCCCATGGTCCAGTCATCAGCAATCAGCCAGGCCTTTGATCTGATGGGGGCATCTCGGACAAGCAAAATTCTCCCAGAAGGACAGGATATTAGCCATCCAATATTTTTGCCCTTTTCAGTTAACATGGACTGTTCCTGTATTTATTTTCTCAATCATCTATTTACAGGACACGAATCAAAGGGTAAAGCTTGTCCTGTTAAGGAGTTTTTTTTTTTTTTTTGAAAGGTGACAACAATTATATTAAAAAGAAGCACGCAAAATACCAAAGAACAAACAAATTGAAATGAAAAAGTAAACTAAAAAGGAAAAATACAATCCCTCAACCCATATATACAAGAAGCCCCACTCTATACAAAACGCCTCGCCCGACTCAAAACCACTCGCCACATCCACATTATTTTTTTTTGAAAGTAACGAAGAAATTATATTAAAAAGAAAGAAAACAAACAAAGAAGACTGCTGAGATAGCAGCTACAGGGCAAACTAGAAGCCTAAGAAAACCAGATTATAGTCTTTTAAACACATTACATTCGACACCCATTCAAAGATCAACTTTTTGGCGAAAGATCCCACAGTTTTAGCCGTAGCCTGAGAGTCGTTGAAGCATCTTTCATTCCTTTCCATCCAGACAGCCCACCAAATTGCAATTATCGCCATTCTCCAAATTCTGGTTTTCACTTTACCAAGCTTATGACCCTGCCAAGCTGCTAGCAAGGATGCAGCAGAGTTTGGGATGCAACCAACAAAATTGAATCTAGGCCAAAAGTCCCAAAAAATGAGAGTGATAAAGGGACAGTGGACCAAGAGATGGTCAACTGTCTCCTCACTACGCATGCAGCAGCGGCAGATGTTAACAATCTGCATCCCACGCTTCCTGAGATTATTGATCGTGAGGATCCGGTTCATAGCTGCAAGCCAACCAAAACAAATGAACTTGGGGAGAGCGGCATATTTCCAAATGAACGGGATGATCTGCGACGAGGAGGAAGAGATGGGGGCCAGAACCGAATATAGCGATTTCACCGAGAAGTTGCCTGACCTGTGACGATTCCAGATCAATTTGTCAAGAGAGGAGATATCCAGAGAGACAGTGAATAGACAATGAAGCAGTTCCACATATTCCTCTACCTCCCGATCACGAAGATTTCTGACACAATTGATTTCCCAATCCCCACTGGTTCCCAACTGGGAATAATTGTTGGCTATCTTGTTGTCTTTATTAGCAGCAATACAAAAAATATTGGGAAATCTACTTCTCAGGGTACAATCACCCATCCACTGATCTTCCTAGAACCTGATTCTCATTACATTGCCCAGAACGAAACTTGTATTTGAAAGCACTGCAGATTTAAGACGAAGGATGCCTTTCCAAACAAAAGAGGCTTTGCAGGATGAAGTGTCACTAGTCCACCAGCCACCTGGAGACAAGCCATATTTATCTTTGACGATGATGTTCCACAGAACTTCAAATTCGTTGCCCAGACGCCATAACCACTTGCCCAGTAGAGCCGAATTCATAATCTTGAGATTTTTTATATTAGCTCCTCCATTCCTAAAGTGAGAACACACTTCCTTCCAGTCCATTAAATGGAATTTCTTACGATTTTCCTTTCCACACCATAGAAAGTTTCTTCTGAGCACGTCAATACGATTCAAGACAGAAGCCGAACATCTGTAAAGAGACATGTAGTAAAGAGGAAGGTTGGACATCGCAGCTTTAATGAGAGTGACGTTGCCTCCGATCGACAGATAACAACATTGCCACGTAGCAAGTTTCTTTTTAATTTTGGCGACAATTTTTTCCCACATCCACATTATAACTGACATTGGGGAAGCATCTCCCATTCCTTCAGCCCAGAGAGCCCAAATGACAGCTAGCAAGCTAAGCCATCATGAATTGTTGATCTGCTTCCGAAGACCTACCACATTCCAAACCAGAAGATCTCCAACAGATTTTGGCATTGTCCACGCAACATTGAAACTAGTAAGGAAGCCCGACCAAATCTGATTTGCAAACTTAGAATGTATAAAGATATTATTCACCGACTCTGCATCTTCAGTACACATAAGATAGATGTTCGGGATGATCATAGAATGCTTCTGGAGATTATCCAATGTCAGCACATTCTCCTTTCCAACTAGCCAGCCAAGCGCCGCAAACTTGGAGGGAGCTCCATATTTCCACACATGTCGAGTTTTCACTTAACCACTTTCCCCACTATGGCCAATCATATTGTAAAAGACCAAACTGAGAAGCCTCCAGACTTGTTCCCCCTCCACATCAGCTTATCCCAGTCCTCAACTACTGGAATGCATAGCTGAAGGTGAATTAATAACCTCACAAACTCTTCTATCTCTTAATCAGATAAGGGTCTATGACACGGAGGTGACCAACAACTAAATCGCCACCTAAAGAGAAGCAACTAGAGACAAATGAATTAATAGTAGGAGACAACTGGACTATCCTTGGAAACAGATTTTTCAACGGGAGGTTGTCAATCTACACATCTTCCCAAAAACAAATCCTTTCACCGTTTCCTAGAGAGAAACCAACCCCCTCGAAGAACTTACCTTTCACAGTCACCACCCCTAGAGTTGTACACGAACTGAGTTAGCTCGGATAACTCGCTTGACTCGACTTGAAAAAGCTCAATTCGACTCGGTTCGAAACTGAGTTCGAGCCAAGTCGAGCTGATTTTTGGAGCTCAAAAAAATTTTGAGCCGAGTTCGAGCTTGTCCGAGCTCGAATCGACTCGGATCAAACCTCAACTCGAATCGAACTCGGATCAAATCAGTTTGGTGACTTGGTTATTTTGATTTTGATGTTCCTCACCAAGTGTTTGATGAAATGACTCAACGAAGTGTTGTTTCGGGTGCATACATTATCCACGGGATCGGCTGGTGGCGAGGAAGGTATGGATACGAAACAAATCACTACAAAAAAAAAAAAAAAAAAAAAAAACATTTCATGATTAAACTACCTTTGTACCTTGATTTTGATGTTGCCTACCGAGTGTTTGATGAAATACCCGTAAAATTGATGTTGTTGTTTTGCGTACTATAAGAAATTGAAGGTGCACGTGTTTGAGAAAATGTCGCACAGGCTTGAACTCGGCTCGCCAAGTTCATAAGCCCCAAATCCTTCATACCCGCACCTACCCTATTAAAAGGCTTGCATACCTCCACCACGATAAGAGATGAAACGAAACTTCTTCTCTCCCCCTCCTTGACAAAGAAAATCATGCCTCAATCTCTCCAACCTCACCGCCTTTGGGCATTTGAACAAAGACAAAATATAACGGAAGATTAGAGAGGGCAGCTTTTATGAGAGTGATTCGGCCACCAAACGAGAGATACCGGCTCTTCCAAGATGTGTGAATGGTAAGGAACCCACCCCACATCCAAATATCCTGACCAGCAAACTAACCTCCCCGGTCAACATTTAAATTCCCAACATGATATTCTTAGCATTAACTTTTAGACCCGAAACAACTTCAAAACAACAAATCACCAAACGCAATCTCTCCACCATGTCCGCATTAGCATCACAAAATAAGATCAAATCATCCACATATTGGAGGTGGGAAATCGGCCGACTCGTCCTGCTAACCCTAAAACCAAGATATAACCCAACATCTCCCAACATTCTCCCAAAGCATCCACTACCACCACAAACAAAAGCAGGGTTAAGCAGATCCCTTTGCCTCAATCCCCTAGAACTTTTAAAGAAAACCCTTAGGAGATCCATTTATCAACATCGAGAATCTAGTTGAGATGATACATTCCATAATCCACCCCTCCATTCACTACCACACCCAATATGTATTAGCATGTACTCCAAAAACTTTCACTCAACATGATCATAAGCCTTCTCAATATCTAGCTTACACACAATTCCTTTATTCCCCTCGTTGTCTTGAGTCTAAACATTATGCACTAACAATGCACTATCCATTATTAGCCGCCCTTCAACAAAGGCTCCCTAGTTCTTTAAAATAATCACCATCGAGAACCGCCCGAAATCTAGAAAGCCAGAACCTTAGTAAGGATCTTAAAAGGACTACCTATCAAACTAATTGGACGAAAGTTTGTTAAGCTTTTGGCCCCTGACACCTTTGGAATTGTGGTGATAAACGATGCCCCCATTTCCATTGAGATCCACCCGCTTTCATGAGATTCCTTAAAGAACAACAAAACATAATTTTAACCATTTCCCAAAAAACTTGAAGGAATGCCAAGGGGAACCCATCCGGCCCTAGGGCTTTATCCTTGTACAACAAATCAACTATCGCCTTGATTTCCAACTCAATAAATGGCTTCTCAAGAGCCACCAAACCTTCATTGGAGATGCGAGGGATGGTCAGTTTTCTAACTTTGGTCTAATCCACCCCTCATCTGACAACGAATCCTTGTAGAACTCTACAACCTTGTCACACACCTGGTCTTTCTCATCCATCCGAATTTTGTCCACCACTATGCTACTGATTTTATGACAACATGCTATCCATGTTGTGAAAAAATCCGGTATTCTTGCCCCCCTCCTTAAGCCATGTGGCTCATGAATGTTGCTTCCACTTAATCTCTTCCTCCTTCAAGTGGCTAGCATACTCAAACGTAAGCTCTTTTTGGAGATCCATATTGTCCTCCCACTTCCAAACTCGAATTTCCCCTTTTAACAATTTCAATTTTTGATTTAAAACAAAACTTGCAAAACCTTCCAAGTGAGGCCTGCTCTGTGGTAATTTGTTGTATAATGAATATGAGTTATATGATCCTCGACAAGAACATAGGCATAGTAGTGTTGACTACAAGTGGGGCCCATGTTTCAGTCATTATTGATCCAGGTTGTTGATCGTATGGGCCTCAAGTTGGATGGACTGTACTCCAAGAATCTCCTGTATTGGAAAGATACTGACCATATAATATTTGACTCTATTTAGTTGAGCATGGACTATCCCCGTACTTCTTTTCTCAATCATCTATTGCTCCTTACCTTTCAAAAAAAGGCATAGATCATTTATCAAGGAGCTTTTGAGAGCATGTCCATCCACTATGGGGCCCAATAGATCAACAATCTTTATCACCCATACATTATTAATGTCCATCTATATGAATTATGAAACAGGACAAGCACAGGGTTTGTTTTTCATGAACAATGTATGCCCAAATCTTAAAGATTAAACTGGCCTAACTCAGGTATATTTGGAATAAATATTATCAGTTCACGAAAAACATCATCCTCCAGATGAAGGAAACATAGATAATAAGTGTGAAGCAGTATTTATTGGGACAAAGTTTGTGTGAGCATGAATCCTCCAACATCCAATAAAGGTGGGCAAGAATCTTAATATGCATTTCAACATGGGCTTTAGAAAATTAACATTTTGAAATGCTTTCTAGGTTCCCACCAAGTCTTTAAATAGTGAGACTTGGGAGACGAGCATGGTGTGCACCAATTCTCAGTTTGCACTGTGCGTATTAAAATCATCCATATTTATATGATCGCAAGACACATGTTTGTGCTAATTAACTTGTTGCCAGAAAAGCTCATCTGTGCCTAAGGCACCGGAACTCTTGGTATGCCCCTGTGCTTTCGGAAACCCGAACAGTTAAATCCTTGATCAGGACCGTCCATTAGGTTCATCCCACTTCGCATGTGCCACCATAAAAGACTCGTGTTGACCAGTGGATCCAAACCTTCCTAACATTGTCCTATTTCCTTAAAACCTTCAATTTGCCAACCTAACAGAGTGGTTATGATTATCCAATCACAATGGTTCTTGAGAAAACAAATGTTATCCAAAGTGGACTTTATTGAATGGACTATTCATATTAACTACTGGACCCAGAATCCAAGCCATCCACTTTCTTATGTCACTGATTAGATGGAAAAGTCCCTCTACCTGTAGTGAAACTTTCCATGGCAGCCTGTGAAAAACAGACGATCCTAATGGACGGACCGGATCAATGAGTTGATCTTCGATATGCCAAGAAGCCCGGGGCGCACAAGATTGTCTGCATGCGCATGAGCTACTGAAATCGAACGTTACAGGGTCGTTTATATGCACCCGGCAAATCCCAATCAGTTTGGTTTTACCAGTGGCTGACAGAAACAGCATTTTCCCGGATTAGATTTTCCAGCTCTTTCGGCCCGAAATATCAGGTGAGGGAAGGTGATTGAAATGGGAATTCGGGAAAACGAAGGGGTAGAACTATAAAAATACCTGCGGAGATTGGTATTTATCAGGGTGATAGATCTGGGCCCACTGACGGTAGGCTTTCCTGATCTCCTCGTCGGAAGCTTCTGGAGAGATGTGGAGAAGAGCGTAGAGCTCTCTCTCTGCCCTCTCTTCCTTCATTTCTCCTCTTCTTTCGCTCTTCCTTCTTCAGGTTTCAGTTTCAATTTCAACCTTTCCGAGCTATGGGCGCCGTTCGCACGGAAAAAGAATGAACGGTGGTGATGGTGGTGATAATGGAACCTTGGCTTTGGAGACGAGAGAGCGGAAAGGAGATCGATGTTTTAAGGTAGGGTTTTAGGAGGAAATCTTGGAAGAGGGGTACGGAGTACGGACGTGGCGAAAACATGGGACCAGATGCTAAGGGCCGTTTGATTTTCTAATTACAGAGGTAATTCTAGGTAAATGGGTAATAATTATTTACCTCCGTGTTTCCGGTTCGGATTTCCAAGGTGATTTGACCACCACCCTTCATTTATAGCACTCCTCATGTCACCCGAGGAGAAAAGAGTTAAATTGTGGGCCCACCTTGATGTTTGTGTATTATCCACACCGTCCATCCCTTTAGCCCACTCATTTTAGGGTATGAGCAAAAAAAGAAACCGATTCAAATATCAAGTGGACCACACTACTGTAAACAATGGGAATTGAACTCCAACCATTGAAAGCTTCTTGAAGACTGTAAGTTTTGGATCAAACTGATATTTTTGTTTCCACTTTATTCATGACTGTGTGACCTTATTAACGAGTTGGATGACAAATAAACATCACTGTAGGCCCTAGGGAGAAAACAACTTTCAACTATTGATGTTTTAATAATCATTGTTTCCTAAGGTGTGGTCCATTGAGATTTTTATTTTCCTCATTTTTGGGCTCATGCTTTAAAAAGTAGTTTTTAAAAGGATAGATGGTGTGGATAACTCATATATATCATGGTGGGCCCACGTATATGAATCAGTAATAAAAACCTTTGTATGTACCGATTTTTCGAAACGTAATTCCTGGCGACCTTCAAACAGGTGTGGTAAGTAAAACCAGGTAATTCCGTGTATTTACCTGGGGGAAATTAACTTGCACATGGACTTCAGCAAGCAGAAGTGAAGAAATGGACCACGTGTGAGATCAGGACTGCTTATTGGGTGGGCCCCGCGTTTTTAGATGCTCTTTTGCGGATCAGACACGTACACGAAATAAATGGACGAGTATGATGAAGTGACTAAAGGGTGCGCATGTGAGAAATCTAATCCACAGATCAGACTGCTTTCTCACGCAAGGTATCTGTCCGCTTGGGATCCAAGGATGAGTGGCTAGGAATTTTTATTTTATTTGCATTGAAACCCGCACCCATGAATGGCTAGGATCTGAACAGATAAAAAGTGGCATCGATCCAGTAAATGAGCAGCACGCACTTATGAGAAGCGGATTGTGTACGAGTAAACACGGTGGGGCACCATGATTTATGTATTTTATCCACTCCGTCCATCCATTTTTTACCGGATAATTGTACGGCTTGAGGCCATAATGAAGCATACCTAAATGTTAAGTGGACCACACCACATAGAAACAGTGTGAATTGAATGTCTGTTGTTGAAAATTTATTAGGGCCACATAAGTTTTGAATCTTGTTGATATTTATGTTTTTCCTTCACTCATGTCCATGTGATCCCATGAATAGGTTGGATGACAAATAAACATCAGTCACCCCAAGAAGATTTCAACGGTGAAATTCATTGTTCTCACTGTTTTGTGTGGTAGGTCCACTCCAGCTTTGGATGTTGGAAATTATTTTTGGATACACCAAACTGAATCACGTATAAAATATGATGTCCTTAAAGCGTGATTCGCCCCTTATCAATTGCTGATGGGTTATTGGCGAATTGCTTCCAGGATAAGACAAGTTTTATCTGGATCCAGCGTGCAGCAATCACGATAGGTCCACTGTGGAACAGTTTTAACGTAGTAGATCTCTTCTGGCAGACTTAGACGGTAGAGATGATCAGAGTATTCTATGGAGGAGATATAGATTGTATTGATTAGATGGGATGGTGTGTTGAGATGATGAAATCAGACTGGAATAGTCCAGTTTATATAAGCATCAGGTATAGCACCGTTGCTGTGTGGTATTCAATGGTCCATAACGTTTGAAAAAGTGCAAAGTGCAAAGTGCGTCATCCAGCGCCACTACAGCCACACTGCCCACACCCGTGCCCGTTCCCAAGCGCACGCGCGTGCGTGCGTGAGTGTGTGTGTTTCAGTGCGTAGCACTGGAACACGCAACCCGAGCATCACCTCCTCCAAAAACTCCAAGTAAGAATACTCTTCACAAGTTTACATATAAACCACAAAAAGATTTCAACCATTTTCGATGTGGGACAAAGCACACACCGCACTTTTGGATTTGAAATTTTCGGAAAAGGCGTTTTGGCGGCAAAATCCCGAAATTTTGAAAATTTCGAATTTTCTCTTTTATTTTTCAAAAAACACTAAATTTCAACAATCCTCCACTGGTTTTTTAAACAATAAAACTTTACTAGAATAATAACAGTTATTATGCATAAAGAAAGATATCTTCCGATTTGAATCTTTCCTTAGTGTAAGCATTTTAAAGTTATTTCGAAATTTTCGGTTGCCGCAACATTGAACCAGTTATTCCTATATGATATAACCAAAAATACCACACACATAATATCTCCTGCGTTAGGTGTTCCTTCATTATCTCGCTTAGCACTTTTAATGGTCGTGTGCTTATCCTGTTTCATGAACGATCTCGTGATAACTCTAACTCTTATGAGAAGCGGCACCACTTCTACGTTCACATAGGTGAAATCCTTTCAGTGTTTCCGTTTAAAACACTTGTCCTGTTTGACTGAATTTCATTAAGAGTTTAATACTCATCCCTCTTTTATAACGGTCAGCATTATCATTCTGGATGAGGTTATTAATTTATTTAGTGCTGAAACTTTTCACTTATCAGTGAATTGTTGTTATTCATTAAATCCAATATCTAGAGATTTTCTAATTTAGGGTTGGGTTTCTTTCACTGGTGAAACTTTGAGTAAAGAATTTCAACCCCATCCCTCTAGATGTTGTCCTTACTACCTCTCTCGTTAGAGGTTTAGTAAAAGGATCAGCCAAGTTATTACTTGACTTCACATATGAGATCGCAATGATTCCATCTTGAATCAATTGCCTTACATAGTCATGTCTCAAACTTATGTGTAAGGATTTCCCATTATAGGTACCGCTATAGGCTCTTGCTAGAGTGGCTTCACTATCACAATGAAGTGAAACAACCGGTATAGGCTTCGCATAGAATGAGATTTCTAATAGAAGATCCCTTAACTACTCAGCCTCTTTGTCTGTAGCAGCTAAAGTTATGAACTCAGATTCCATAGTTGAGTGCGTTATGCAAGTTTGTTTCTTGAATCTCCAAGATACAACTGCATCTCCTAGGGTGAATATTCACCCTGTAGTGGACTTGTTGTCCCCTGCACTCGATATCCAACTTGCATCGGTATATCCTTCCAATACTGCTGAAAATTATGATTAAAATAGCCCTAGTTCTTTGATTTCTTTAAGATAACCTAGAACTCTACTTATTATTTTCCAGTGTTCAACACTTGGATTACTCGTAAACCTACTTAGTTTACTCACAGCGTATGCTATATCCGGTCTTGTGCATTGCACTGCATACAAAAGACTGCCTATAGCACTAGCATACTCTAGTTGTGCAACTGCTCTTCTACTGTTTTCTTTTAACTTGATACTTGGATCAAACGAGGTCTTTGCTTCTTTAATATTCAAGTTATTAATTAACTTGTTTATTATTTTCTTAATATAATGAGACTGGCATAATGCGAAACCCCCACTATATTTTTTAACTTTGATACCTAATATGATATCCACTTGTCCAAGATCCTTCATTTTGAAAATTGAATAAAGAAACTTTTTGGTTTCAATTACACCTTCCATTTTATTACCGATTATTAACATATTATCTACATACAAGTATATAATTACAATATAATTATTACATACTTTTGAATATATGCATTTATTAGCAATATTATGTTCAAAACAATAAGACAGAACTTTAGAATCGGATTTATCATGCCACTGTTTTGGTGTTTGCTTTAATCTATACAAAGACTTAACTAGTTTACATACTTTTCTTTCATTTCTTGATATAACAAACCTTTCTGGTTGCTCCATATAAATCTCCTCATCGAGATCACCATTCAGAAATACTGTCTTTACGTCCATTTGATGGATATGAAGATGATGTATGGATGCTAGAGCGAATAAGATCCTAATCGATGTTATTCGAGCTACTGGTGAATAAGTGTCAAAATAATCGATTCCTTCTTTCTGTTGGAAACCCTTAGCAACTAATCTTGCCTTAAAGGTTTGAATAGTACCATCAGTGTGATATTTCTTCTTAAATACTCACTTACAACCTATTGATTTAGAACCTGGAGGTTGGAGGTAGATCTATCAATTCTCATGTTTGGTTAGATATTATGGAATTCATTTCATCATTAATAGTTTCTTTCCAAAAAGCGGAGTCTCTTGAAGACATCGCTTTACTAAAGATTTTAGGTTCGTATTCTATAGTTAAAATCATAAGTATTTTTCTAATCACCTTCTCTCTATCACCCTTTACTAGATGAAAAGAGAGTCGTTGAGAGTTTATTTGATCAGGATCAAGACTCTTTTCTACTATTGCTCTTTGACTCCTACGAGGTTCATTAGGAGCTTTCTCTTCTATTTGTGTTTCTTTTATAATTTCATTAGGAAATTGAATCTCAGCATTCTTTTTCTCCGTGAATACAGAATTCTCAAAGAACTCTACATCTCTAGACTGTATGATTACATTGGTGTCTAAGTCTAGAAGTCTATAGGCCTTACTATGTTGTGCATATCCTACAAGGACGCACTTGATAGCACTTGGTCATAACTTAGTTCTTTTAGGTTCTGGAGTTCTGCAGTATGCAAGACACCCCCATACTCTAAGATACCCTATGTTTGATTTTCTTCCTCTTCATATTTCGTATGGAGAGGTCATGATTTTCTTAGATGGAATTCAGTTTAAAACATGACACGCGGCTAACAGTACTTCTCCCCATAGGTTTAATGGCAACTGTGATTGTATTAGCATTGAGTTGACCATTTCTACTAATGTTCTATTTTTTCTCTGTTACACCATTTTGTTATGCTGCATAAGGTGTTGTGCATTGATATATTATGTCGTGTTCTTCACAATAGTTAGAAATTTCATTAGAGAAATATTCTCCTCCTCGGTCACTACGAAGGATTTTAATATTTTTATCTAATTAATTTTATACTTAAGATTTATAGAAATTGAATGCATTAAATGCTTTATCTTTCGATTTTAACAATATACATACACATATCTTGAACAATCATCTATAAACGTTATAAAGTACCTTTTACCTCCACGGGTAAGAACGTCATTTAGTTCACATATGTCGGTATGTACTAGGTTTAATATTTGAGATGATTTCTCAACATTAGGGAATGGTTTCTTGATTATTTTAGACTGTATGTATACTTCACATTTATCTTTGTCACTATCATTGTATAATATTAGGCCGTTCTTAGCCATGAGTTTTATGGTACTGTAGCCAATATGGGCTAGTCTACCATGGCATAGCGTTACAGACTCAATCATGTAAGCAGAAGAATTCTTTTCATTCAAAGATAATTTGATAATCCCATTACAAGCGTATCCCTTACCCACAAAGTTTCCATTCTTGGACAAGATCAACTTGCCTGATTCAAACACAACTCTAATCCCAAGTTTGCTTAAGAGATCTCCTGAGACAAGATTCCTCCTTATGTCTGGGACATGCAGTACGTTGGTCAAAATTACCTTCTTTCTAGAGGTAAAGAGTAATTTCACGGTTCCTTTGCCTGCAACTTTCGATCATCCTTCGTTTCCAATTTGAACCTCTTGACCATTGGTATCGTCTTCATAAGTTTTGAAGGCAGATCGATCGTTGCATACATGGACTGTGGCACCTGTATCATACCACCAACCAGGAATTTTCTCTTGAACTAAGTTCACTTCTGTGACCATGGCTACAATTTCATCGTCTACTGCATTAGCGTCTTTCTTAGGCTTTTTTTCGGTCCCTATAGATTCGAGCGAAATGCCCGGTCTTGTCGCAGACATAGCAAGCTCTCTTAGGTTTGCTGTTTTTCTTCTTTTGGGTTTTCTTGAATTTTCCTTGATCTTTATTAGGTTTAAGGGAATTTGCTTTCTCATAAGAATTATTTTGGAATGACCGTTCTACTGCGTTCACCTTGGATGATGATGCATCATTAACGTCATCCTTTTTGTCTCGGTTACGGGATTCTTCTTCTATACGAAAATGCTTATGGATTTGTTGTGAACTCTTCGGATTTATGCAGTAGTTTCTTCCTATAATCTTTTCAGCTCGGAGGCAATTTTGCGATTATAGCTTCGACTTGAAAGGATTCAGGAAGATTTATTTTTATGGCTTTTATTTTATTTACAATAAGCTGCAATTCTTGGATTTGGGCAAGCAGTGGTAGATTGTCTATCATCGTAAAGTCGAAATACCTGGCAATTAGAAACTTTTGTGTACCTTCCTCTTCAGCATTGTACTTGTATTCCAGCGCGCTCCAAATTTCTTTCGCTGATGTCGTCCCCGTGTACAAATCGTACAACCGATCAGAGAGAGCATTGAGGATATGGCCACGACACAACAGTTCATCTTCCTGTCGCTTAATCCTAGCAGCCATTTGTCCTGGAGTGTCAGTGTCCTTTGTTTCAGGTAGAGGCTGGAGAGTCGGGTCTAGGATGTAGAAGATCTTCAGAGTGGTCAGCAGGAATTTCAGTTTATCCTGCCATCTAGTGAAATTTGAACCATCGAATTGGTCCAATCGGATCAGATCCTGGTTCATCAGTTTGACTGATGCAATACTTTCGGTGTCCATGAAATCACGCTTTAAGATTGTTAGAAATTATTTTGGGATACACCGAAAATATAAAAATAAATCAAAATTTAAAAAAGCCACACTGCCCACGCCCTCGGGCTCAGGCTTGGGCTCGGGCTGTAGTGGCGCTAAATTTCTCATCAGCTCGGGCTCGGGCTCGGGCGAGGGCAGTGTGGCTGTAGTGTGGGATGGTGTGTTGAGATGATGGGATGGTGCCGTTGTCCATTAATCTCAGACGTTTCTGGTCGTCAGATCAGAAGATCTGACCGTTGGATCATCCTGGTCCTTCCGTTTTCGGACCGTTTGGCTTTCAAGGAAGAGCCGTTTTCTGAAACTATTGAACGTTTGAGATTTAAGACCCGACCGTTCTCAGTCACCTATAAAAACCCAGGCTCATTTCATATCCACACCGCCCTAAGGCTCTGACCAGACCCATCGCACTGTGGTTGCACCGTCTCGCGCCGGTTCGCGTAACGTCGCGAGGGAGCGACTACTCTGCGACACGATGCGGACGTGCGAAGTGCGCCATTTAGCGCCACTACAACCACACTGCCTACGCCCTCGCCCGAGCCGGAGCGCGCGCGTGCGTACGTGTGTTCCAATGCGCGCAACCCGAGCATCACCTCCTCCAAAAACTCCAAGTACGAATACTCTTCACAAGTCTACATATAAACTACAAAAAGATTTCAACCATTTCCAATGTGGGACAAAACACACACCGCACTTTTGGATTTGAAATTTTCAGAAAAGGCATTTTGGTGGCAAAATCCCAAAATTTTGAAAATTTTGAATTTTCTCTTTTATTTTTCAAAAACCACTAAATTTCAACATTGGATATGCTTCAACTTTTTGACTAACCCCTAAAATGAGGAGGAAAAACATATGAACGGTCGGGATAAACCACATATATTTATAATGGGCCTAACAGAGTTTACTCACTACGAGAAAAGCATGCTAAGTTTCTCATATGCAATCTGATTTCGCAATTATGGGCCTCTCTACTTTTGTGCAAGTGCAAACGTGGCACACTTATGGATAGGGGCCATTTTTCAGGGTGGGGCATCTAAACATTTTTGGGCCAATCCACTTATTAGGTGAGCCACGTTGGTCCGTCGAACATGGATTTTTGGATGCGCGTGCGCATAGGTGCGACGCCTTCATCAAGCGTTTCTCATGGGCTAATGAATGGTATGATTCGACATGAAATCATTACTAACTAATGAAGTTTGAAATCCAGCCCGCGATGGATTGAAGAATAATTTGAATGATTCTTGTGACTGGTTTACTCTAGGAGATTTTCAAGTAAAAGACTCGATGACAGAGACTGTGGTACCCTTCCCTGTTCACACTAACATGCAATCTCTACCTTGTCTATTTATATATTCTCGATACTCAATCTAATCACAAGTAAGATTTGAAATTGATCCATAACCATTTTACTATGATCATATCGTCTCTACAGAGAATGCTTTAGTTTTACGTTTTCGAGTCAGTTTACACTATTGTCTCCGGTCTCAAGTTTTCTAATGTTTTAGGTTTTAGGTTGTCTGAGTGTCATATTAGGCTTCTATGGTTCTAGACTAGCTTTTAGAGGGGCGTTTGTTGCGTGATATTAGATGGGATTAGGTGTGAGGGAATTGCATTTGGTTATATGCAAATTGCATCTCCCATTTTGGATGGCCCCTGTACTGAAAACTTCCTGATCAGATTCAACTATTTTTCAGTTGAATGTGGACCTACACTGGCCACATTTTTTTTAATTAATTGAAGGGCTAGCTTGGCAGCTAGGTGCATAATCCAAGCCATCCATCAGGTGGAACTACAATCATAGATGTTTCTAACACATAATTCAGGTCGGTATAGTCATCAGGTGGTCACTATATTAGAGAAAGGTGGGTGACTTGGACAACTTCAGCCTAGTCTTCTTGGTGTAAACAAGGGCCCACATTGCCAGTGGTCCAACCTCATTCTTCAGCTAGGGCATCAACATAGTGGGTCCTCATGTGGATGGATGGGATCTCGCACCTATGTGCCATGCGAGCACATGCAATTGCGTGAATATAGGTTACATAAATTCTTCCTTTACCAACAACTAGAATATTTTTAGATAATCTATTCGGATCTGCCCATTAACTCATTACAGCAATCTCCAATAATTTTTTTTTTAATGGCTGCATGGATGATATATGAATTGAAATTTAAATCACAAATGACCGTGGAATTCATGTGAATAGGAATTCTTAGCGGCGTTTGGCAATATGCATATGTATTCCATATGAAATCCAAAAATTGTGTTGGGCACTTTTCTCCATGTATTGACATGCATTTTACTAAAATTTCAATAGTGGCCCATGATAGGGTTTATATGAAATCTACTTCCATTATCGGTTGTGTCACTCCATTTTAATTGTAGGGCCGAAAGTCAGCTCGGTCGTAATTCAAGAAAACCATATGATTTAAAACAACATGCATACATCTCTCAACTGTCTCCCTTCATATGGCTCACCCAAATCATGAATCGGTCCAATTTTTTGGCCCTACAGCTAAAATAGAGTGGCATACCTAGTGATCGAGGTTGATTTTATGTAAATATTAAGGCAGGGCACCGATTCTTGAAGCCAACTACGACAGTGACATGAATCAATCTAGGCTAAAAAATATTGTTGGATATGACTACCATGATTTTTATGTAAAATCCACCTCGATCACCAATTGCATTGCTTAATTTTAGCCATAAGGCGCTATGATTCAAGTGGGTCGAGCCGTACGAAGGGAAACAATAACCCTCATCCATTAAATTGTTTTCTTTTGTGTAGCTCATATGAATCGAGGATGGGCCTAATTTTTAATCTCTACATTTACCTTTGTATCTAATGGTTGGAGTGGATTTCATATAACCATCACGGTGGGCTTTAAAAAAATCTAGGGTGGGTATCCCTTGGTCTGGCCTACCCAAATCACACACTGAGATGATTTTTTTGACTTTACAATTAAATTAATGAGACACATTTAGTGATTGAGGTGAATTTCATGTAAACATCACAATGGACCCCACCAATTCTTGAAGAAGCGTGCAATTCATCATCCATGGTAAAGGGTGATAATGCCATTTGAAAACACATCTCTAGCCAAAGAATTCAAAAATAGGTGAAAGAGAAATCTATTTACTACTTGGTACTACTCTCAGAACACACTTATTTTATGCCTTTACTACCGATTACCACCCTTTACCACCGTTTTCATGGTGCCAAATAACCCCTTAAGCCCCACCCATGACACGCAAGCACAACACTTTTTCATTGAGCATGTCAATCCCTAATTACAGGCAATTCGCATCTAATATTCTTAGGTCCCCATGATCTTCTATTCAATGTGCTTGGAAAGATATCCCCCAGGCAAATGGGCGTAAAAGCTGATCTCAAAAAGGCATTTGACAGTGTTAGCTGTGAAGGTCAAGGTCATGGGTTTTCCTTCTAAGCAAGATAAAATGCAATTCTTTTTTTCAAGAATTAAACTGCTCTTGAGTTCATTATTATTATTATTATTGCTCCCTGGGGCTACCTCATTAACAAATGTGGGCTAAGATGCCGGGATCCAATCTCTCCCTACTGGCTCTGTTCATAATTGTCATGGAAAGCCTGTCATACATGCCGAGACTTGCAATAATTTTGGGCTAATCGACTAACCATTTTCTAAACGGAATACCATTGTGCCTATCTGTTGTTTGCCAATGGTGTGCTGGTTTTTTCCCAGCCCCTGATCCTAACTCAATACAATGTTGAACTGACATTTTAGAGGAGTTCATGCCTATTTGACCTTGGTTTTAATCCCAGCAAATGCACTGTATCTTTCTCTGCTACATGGAGGATGCCAAAACAGGTTCTGCTGCATGTCCCTGGCATGCCTGGAGGTTCGGTCAAGTATTTGGGGCTCCCTCTCCAGTCCAGCCAGCTCAAGTATTGTGGTGATTCCTCCAGGCAGGAACTGTGGACATCCAATGTTCAGTCAGAAGATTTAAAAAATAAAAATAAAAAATCAACAGTCCAAATTCAACAAACAAATGCCCACTAATCAGAGGTTGAGAACATTGAAGCAATGGAACTTCTGGATCTATGGCAGGTCTACAACTTGGGCGGTTTAATTTGAATCAGTGCACACAACTTTTACAATTCATGAAGGCTTGAGCATCAAGCATAACAGAATATCAGTGCAGCACTTCAACTGGTGTCCAATGGATTGACTAAAATAAAATAAAAAATAGAAAATGATATGAATATCAACAAAAAAAGGGGTTACAATGGTCCAGTCAATCTGATTTGGGTTGACTGCAGCAGCCAAAAGTCCTGATGGTTTCAGTTGTCGTACATACATGTCATGCATGCATTTGCAGTGTGCCAGTTTGTAAATTGGATACATGAAATAAATTCCGAGGGCTGCCCATGGTTCTATTATCCAAACCATTGATGTGAAGAGCCTGTCCATGGATGACCTATGTATAAATAATAATAATAATAATAATAATCTTCCATTTGGAAGATCCTAGCCACATAGTATGTGGCCCTTTTCTTGGTGGAACATAAACAGTTGATGCAGTTTTGTCTCTTTACAGTCTATTTGGTGACAACCTTTTGAAGGCTTAAAATCTCTCAAATCTGGGGGATTTTTTTTTTTGTGCATGTGCCATCCATTATGGGCCCATAACATCAACTGTTCCGATCTGCTACTTGCGTCTGCTTGTGTTGAAAAGCTGGACTGTACTATACATCCTTCAGCCCATGCAGTATATGATACATCGCAACTATAACTAATAAAAGGTAGAGCAGCTCCCACTAAAGGTACTTTCTTCAGTGCAACTTCATATAAATTTCACACAAGGAAAATGTTGCCATAAGGTCAACCTTACTGTCTTGTGATGTGTGACATCTGGACCATGCATCTGGTGGCTCCCCTCAACATGGGATGTCCCAGAAATCAGCCATATCAGGAACTTAGGCGGGCCACACCATCTGGAACAGTGTGAAATCATGCCTAAAACATCTAAAATCACATCGTGGAGCCCACCTGAGTTTGGAATGGCCTGAAATTAGGTGGAACCCCTCATCTGGGTGGGGCACACACAATGGCTGGGTCCGATGTTTGGACCACATCTGTGGGCCCCACATGCACACTTAAGGTGGACATCCCACCTTAGCTGTTTCCTATGTTGTGATCCACCGAAGTCATTATTGGGCCGGATTTTGGACTTTTATGCCTAATATGGAGGAGCTAAGAAAAGAGGAGAGATGTTTGCAATTACTACCGCAAGAAATACCTGACAGATCAAAATACAGACATGTTCAAATAAAGGACCGTCCGACTTTGAAGAATCCCTAAAATGAGCATTTTGAGTTGCTCTCAATGGCAATTTTTCCCCCGGATGTTGGGGTGGGGTAACATATCTGATAGACGGGTCGATGTCTGACACACATCGCAGTGGGGCCCATAGAGCTCAACTTTACTGTAATTTACAATGAGGTTGACCTTATAGGAACAATTTCCTATTTACAACTAACTCAATATGATGGTTGTGCTCTATTTATATAAAGCTTTCTACTGTTAATCCTAGGGGTAACATATCTTGTGGACAGGTCGATGTCTGACACACATCACGGTGGGACCCATAGAGCTCAACCTGACTGTAATTTACAATGAGGTCAACCATATAGGAGCATTTTGCCATTGTCAACTAACTCAATATGATGGTTGTGCTCTATTAATATAAAGCTTTCTACTGTTAATCCTAGTTTTATAATACAAGGAAACAAATCATAATCCAAGTAGACCTTTTTTTTTTGAAAGGTGTAATCGAAGTAGACCTTAGCCTACATCAGATCAATGTTACCTAAATTGCCACCCCCCATACGTTTTCCATTCAGAATCATGCAATCTAGGTTATGGGTCATGATCCAGACCGCTAATTATACCAACCTAAAGTTATGGTTTGCACTCTTATCGTTGATTAAGTTGTAACTCGAACTTATATGTAGAATGTAGAGTTTTATACTTTGATTTATGAGATATCATATTACCAATGCAGGATTTACAATTATAACATCCATCATTTTAGCATATTAACTACATCAATTTTGGATATATAACTTGGTTATGTGTACTTCGTAGCATGTACTCTGCCCCAAGTGTACCACTTCTTGAAGTCGAGTATTGTATACCCATTTCCAATTGGAAGAAGCTCATTATCTCTAGCATGTACTGATATTAAACTAATTTAGCCATTTCAGGTGTTTTGCTCACCATTTTCAAGAACTTTGATTACTGAAAGAGGGAAACACAAGAACCTTAACCTCTTGAACAGGGACCACTTTATGCAAAAGGAAGTCCTGATCAAATTGGCATACTCAATGTTGAAACAATGGGACAATCATCGGGACCTCAGCTTCCTACAAAAGATCAGCTACAATTCCTATGACAATGTTGCAAGTGAAGACAGTACCAACCAAACAGAAAGAAAAAAGAAAAAAGAAAAAAAGGAATACAATCAAATGCTATACTAATCTTGTAAGTGTATGCTGTGGGAAAAAAGCAGAATATTTATGAGTCTGTGCACTTTTTACATGAAAAGAGACTAAACGGAAATAGAGAAATCAAACCAGTTTCACCAGGCAGGTTATAAAGAAAAGTTGATGTCAGATGGGAAGCCGTTCATTGAGCTTTTGCCCAGCTACAATGAATGAGCCCAGTTTTGAATGATTAGTGAAACAGGATTCGTAAAGCTGACCCCAAATATCTAGGATGACGCCATTATGCTGATTATGAAGATGATGGAAGCTATGAATTTGATCATATCATGGAGGTTATGAATGTTACTCAAATCAATAGCGAATCAGCCCTCAAATTGTTCTTCTGGGAAAAAATCCAAGTCCTTGGGCGGACCTCTTCGAAGTTTTTCTTGTAGCTCTGGCTGTTTGGGAAGGACGAGTTCAGCCCCCTGACCTGACATTTCAAAATATCTCTCCAGGACCATCTGATAAAGAAAAAAAGAAAGAAGAAATTGACATCAGTAACACAGTATCTTGAAGAACTAGCTCAAATGGATGAATTCTTGAGTACCAGGGCAGCATAGGCATCAATTCTTCCTTGGCGAACAGACTTCTTGAGGCCCCTAAAAAAGCACAAGAAATTTTATAGTGCCGCTACTATTTGAGCGTATTCTAACAAGAGAGAAAACTATGGCTGTCATATTTGTGAGAAAATATCAATATGTCATGAATCCAAACATGAAGTTGAACCATAATAGTCAATATGCTTCACCAAAGATAATTACCCATCAATCATGAAATCAAGGGCTTCGTTTGACGTCCCATATTCATCCTGCAAGTATACTCTCCAACCCCTGCATATTGACAAGGAAACAATATTCATTTCCAAAGAGGAAAGAGGTTTCATTAGAAGGTAGAGAATAATGTCTGCATGCTAGAAACATGAAAATGAAATCTAAGCATAGAAGATCCACCCAACTTCCTCACAACCCATGTATCATTTGAATGTTAAGAGCAATTAAAAGAATCCACTATATAGTAAATAAGAAGATCCCCAAGCCCACTTGTCAATAAGAAAGATGTGTGTGTGATTGAGCTTTCCATCAGCCGGGCCACTGTTTAGATCTTCCTCTCGAAAAATCAGTCTGTTTACTCCTCAGGTATGACACTGTACAATACATTAAGGGACGGCTAGAAGAAAAAAAAATTTGCTTCAGCTATTAATGCGTTTTGCAAACTGTAGCCCAACTGATGATTGGAACAGCTTGATTTTTTGGCCAGAAGATCTAATATGTGTGGCTCACCTGATGGAGAGCTCGGCTCCACATCTGCCATATTTGCATGTGTGCGTGTGTGTAGATTGCGCAGGTTTCTACATGAATGCGGACTTAAACAAACTGACTGACAAATAATAAAGCTCAGGGATAATTTCAGGTCATTAGGGGTATGGACCCTGTATACAAAGGACAAAACCTGTAAGAACTACATCTTTTTCTGCACTCTATCCAGTATTCCTAATATCAGCGATATTATCGATAATATCACCAATATTACCGGTATCACCAGCTTGGCGATACCGAAACCACCGAAAATGCAAAAAAAAAAAATTCCCAGGAATCGGCAATATCTTGGCGATATATTACCAAGTATCACTAAGTTGTCACTATTTCGAACAGATCGCCTTTGTATAAATTCTTGAGTTCGATTGTATCAACGATATTATCACCGATACAAGTTGAAGCGAGTACATGCATAAACAGTCTGAAATTCAGAAAATTGGAAAAAAAAAAAAAAAAAAAAAAAAGGAGGGGGGGGGGGGGGGGGGGGGGGTTCTTTTTCCTACTTCTTCTTCTTCTTCTTCTTCTTTTTTTTTTCTTTTTTTCTTTTTTAATCCTTTGTGCATGCTTCAATAAATTCATTCTCTCAAAAAAATCAGTTTTTTTTTTTTTTTTTTTTTTTTTTTTTTTAAATAATTATAATTTGGAGATCTGGTTGGGGAGTGAATTAGACCACTCCTCTTCCTGTTTTGTGAATCAAATCCCTCGATTTGGGAAAAAAAAAAGAAGGGAAATAATGAAAACATGTGTAAATCTATGAAAATTAGAAAAAAAAAATTTTAAATGAATATATATATATATATATATATATATTCTTGGGATCTAGTAGGGGAGTGGATTTCGACCACTCCACTTCCATTTTCATGAATCAAATCTCTCAATTTCAATAAAATTTTGGAAAAGGGAGAAAACATGCCTAAATCTGCGAAAATGAAAAAATAAAAAATAGATTTTTTTTGGTATCTAGTTGGGGAGTGGATTTCAACCACTCCACTTCGATTTCTGGATTTTTTTAATTATTTAACACTTATTTAAATTTTTGAAAATGAAAAAATTGTTTTATTTAAATAATAATAATGACACTGTTTCATGAAAAACTTATTAGTGTTTTCCTTATATGGATGGATGTTGATGAGTAATTTGTTGCATTTTTCATTTGAAAAAAAATTACATTTTGCCTTATTGGAGTTTTAAAAATTATGAAAAAAAATCTGTTTACTGTTAAAATAATTAATTTATTTCATAATTATGTATGCATGTATGGATGGATGTATGATATATGTATATGTGGATGTGTGCATTGATGGATAGATGAATGGATGTGTCACAGACAGATGTATCGTGCATGTATGGCTGGATCATGGATGCATTAGTGTATGCATGGATGGATGGATAGACATGTATGGTTATGTGCATGTATGCATGCATGAATGTATTAGTGTATGCATGCATGGATGGATGGATCATGTGTGTGTGTGTGTATGCATGCATGCATGGATGGATGGTTGGATCATGTATGCGTGTATGTATGTAAGTATGGATGCATGGATGGATGGAATATGTATGCGTTTATGTATGTATATATGCATGGATGGATGGGTGGATGCATGTTTTATGCACAGGAGGATGGATGTATTAATGTATGGATGTATGGATATAAGAATTGATGGATGGATAGACATGTACGGATGTATATATGTACACATGCATGGATGGATTATGTGCATGCATGCATGGATGGTGGATGGATGTAAAAATGCATGTATGTATAGATGGATGGATAGACATGTATGGATGTATGGATGTATGCATGGATGGACGTATGACTTTTGCTTTGATTTAGAAACATGTTTAAGTGATTATTATGTTTCTAATAATATTATCTGTATGAAGATGAACTCATTTTGGTTACTATTGCACTGATTTCTTACAACAATACATGCTTCTAGGCCCCCATTAAATCGTAACTTATTATATATACATCTTTTTTACAAGTTTTTATTCCTAAATATGCAAATATGTATATTTTAGCATCCTCCTAAGTTTCACTGAAAAAAGAAAATCCCACCATCTTCCCAACGTTTCACAATGTTTCCTTCAGTCAACGATACATTTCTGGGTATCAGTGATAATATCAGCGATAACGATACATGTTTTTGTATCCCCAGCCAGCGATACATGTAACGATACCGATACTACGAACACTAACTCTATCTAACATGTCTAGGATGTGTGGGTGTTTAGCCTTTAGTGTTTAAATAACAAAAACCTCTTCAACAGTATGATAGGACTATCCATAAAAATAAAAATAAAAAAAGTAAACTTCAAAGTAATAAATACATGAACTTCGTCATGCTATACCCATTTTAATAGAAGCATTGACAATCATGATCTTGATCATGAGTGGGACATGCATATCTGAGTATTCTCCTACCTCCCCTATCTTGAGTAGATTTCACTGCTGCAAGTATAGCATAAATACCCTTGACTTTTACCATTAGAAATTTTTAGGTAGATAATTCTAGACAATTCTAGCCACAAAACTCTCCTCGAGAACTCTAGAACATTCCAGGGTTCTTTATACAATTCTACAAGGCTCCAGACTGATCTAGATGTCTCTACACACTTTACAAGCCTCTTATGAACAATGTGCGCCAAAAACGGCTTACTAAAAAAGAGAGCCTCCAAGCCCGTGACAAGTGACATTCTATAATAGTTTGTATACAAGGGAGGACTTGGTGAGGCCTCATCTTAATACCATCAACCCCGACATGGTAGAATGAGAAGAAAGGAAATTCGAGGAAGAGAAGTGTCAAATCTGGATGAATTCACTTTCAAAATTCACCATTAAAAAAATATATATTATCAAGAATTATCTCATTGAAGTCTTGAAGGATTTCCATTCACGAGCAAAAAGCGGACCTGCGGGGATTGGCCTTCCTTCAGGTAATATAGATCATTAGGCAGACACACTGGGTTGCAGAGCTGATTACCTATCTTGGTGTACTCTTGGTCCTGATCCAAGATCTCAGTTGGCTGATAATTCTCCAATGACCTATCTCGGTCTTAGTCCTAATCCAAGATCTCTGAAATTTGGACCTAATGATCAAGAAAATTGAAAACAATTGGCAGCTTGGAAATGAAATTACATATCATTAGGGATCATACAATGCTAATCAATTCCACAATGATTAACCCCAAAGTCTATTACTCACTTCTTTTTTTTGTAATTTTATTTACCATTGCAGCAATGGTGAAGAAACTGAAAAGATTCAAAGGAATTTAGCTTTGCAAGGGAGGAGAAGGATATCATTATCATCAAAAAGATTGGAAAACATTTCAAAATCCAAGAGAAGGGGGGGTTAGTAATTGAGGGTATTAAGGAGAGACATTAGGCCTTACTAGCTAAGTTGTAGGGGAAATTTGAGAGTGAGATGAATGCACTTTGGAGACGGTAATATCTAAGGGAATAGGATGGAACCCGAAGGAGGGTATGGAAATTGCCTGGGGTATTTAGTTTGGAGGAATATATGTAAGATGGAGGATGTAATGTTCACAAAGAAATCAGATTGAAGTCAGAATTAGCTCTATGGTAAAGTTTGGGAGAACATTGGAAAAGGGAGATAGCAGTGGTATTTCCTCTTTATTTAGAGTGGTTGTTAGTAGTAGTTAAGGACCATCATGAGATTTTGCACAAAAAGGTGATATGCAATATTGATGGAATTTGAGCTATGAGCATGTGGTAGAATTTGAGAGATCATTGGGGCTTCTAGAGAAGGTTGTTACTAAAAGAGAAGCAAAGGCTGAAACTGAAAGAACTTGGAAGTGGTCAGCAGATTGAAGATTCTCGTTTACCACCTTTTCAGCCTAACTCAATTGGGATAGTGATTCCTCACTTTGGACCATTTCCAACATCATCATCAACAACATCATCATTGTCGTCGTTGTCATCTAAAGCCTTATCCCTTTTATTTTGGGATCGACTGCATGAATCTTGTTCCATTGTCATATTGTTTGGATTCATGGTGGAAGTTGTGGCATAAGTTTGACAGCGGCTGCCAACTTGATGCAACCCTCCTTTATCCGGGAATGGGACTGACAATGAGAGCACAAAACTCCTGCAAGCGCAATGTAGACTATTAAACAGGTTGATTACAATCAAGCCTATGTAATAGTCTAGTACATATGATTACAATCAATGAGTTATTACCAACATCATAATCATTTTCCTAATATTTGCATTATATTCAAGTCTAAGGAGGGACAAATTGATCATCACTTTGTGAATTGTAGTGTGGCGTGCGCTTTCTTTCTTTCTTTCCTTTTTTTTTAAAAAAAAAAAAATTATTTTTTGAAATTTGAAAGATAGTTAGGAATGCCTAGTTTGAGGTGATTTTTTCAAATTATTCAGTTCCTCATGGTTCTTCAAGACAAGGTAGTGAACATTATTACAAGGAGGAAAGGGATCATTCATGAATAGAGGTTAAGGTCCTTTGGAAATTACTTGCCCTAGCTATTCTTTTGGGAGATTTTGAAGGAGAGGAATCACCACAATTTTGAAGATAAGGCAAAGATCACGAGAACGGTGGAAAGCACCAAAGGTCAGGACTAATATAGTAAACTAAAGAGCTTTTAATATGCCAATTTCCTAGATCCAAGCTAGGTGAAATTGATGGACCCTCGCAATTAAAGACATCGATGTTGGGACAAGCGGGGAGATAGACCGTGACCCAAAATCTCCCATATAGGACGCTCACCATCCAATCTTTGTTTTCCCATTGAATATGGACCATTCATCTATTCAGAAAAGAGAGGATTGACAGGTCAGGGAAAAGTTTGGGATATCTCCCATTGACTGTGGTAACCATCAGATCAATAGTATGGATCATTGAGCCACAACCCACACTTATTCAAACTTAAGGCTCGAAGATATTGTGAAATCCTCGCTCAAAGATCATATAATTCATCTTTTGACATCATCATGCAATCTGAATACTGCAGAACAAAAGGATCGTCCATGCATCAATAATGGAGATTCCATACTCAAATCTTAAAGGCGTACCTGATTGGGAAAACATTCCCGATGCCGCAATGTCGCCGACAACGAATCTTGGGTCTTCTGCACCTTACACCCTTAGGAGAACCTTCAATGAGACTACAGTTTGGTCTCATGTGTGGGTGAGGGGACCAAGACATCTATTTATAGGAAAGAGGGCTAGAGAAGCTTACCCATCACAATTCTCCCTTCTAGGGTCCCCACACTAGGGGTGTACACGAACCGAGCTAGCTCGGTCAACTCGCTCGACTCGGCTCGAAAAAGCTCGAATTGGCTCGGTTCGAAACTGAGTTCGATCCGAGTCGAGCTGGTTTTTAGAGCTCGAAAATGAGTTCGAGCCAAGTTCGAGCTGGCCCCAACTCAACTCTACTCGGTTCGATATTTAGCTCGAACCCAGCTTGACTCGGATCGATTCGGCATTCTCTGATGTTGCTCACCAAGTGTTTGATGAAATGACTCAACGAAGTGTCAGCTGGTGGCAAGGAAGGTATGTTTCATTAAACAAATCCCTTTTTTTTTTCTTGATTTTGATGTTGCTTACAAGCTGTTTGATGAGATACCCGTAAAACCGCTGTTGGTGTTTTACATTCAGTGAAAATTTGAAGGTGCAATTCATGTGTTTGTGAAAATATTGCATAGGCGAACTCGGCTCGAACTGGCCCGAGCTGTTGACCGAACTGAGCTGAGCTGGCCAGTCAGGCTCGAGGACCGAGCCGAGCCGAGTTCGAGTTGAGGTCAGCTAGTGGCCGAGCCGAGTCGAGCTAAGGCCAACTCGACTCAGTTTGACTCGATGTACACCCCTACTCCACACCATAGGTTTCCATATCCAGCTTAATAACCGTGTATAAGGACCACGATTCAAGCGTCCCGCCCTGAACCTATCTGCAATGATCACAATTGTAATGGGGCCCATTGAATCGCTCAATCTGTATGATCCAACAGTCATATCAAAACTGGTGATCAGGTGTGGCCCACCGAATAAGAGTCTTACACATCATCGCCTAATCCGTAATGGTGATGTTAAAAGATGAATTATCCGATCCTTGAGTGAGGATTGTAAACAAAGAGAAGACTATCCTCCTTTGGTTTCATTGTATTTGAGACAACCCCATGTAAACAAAGAGAAGACTATCCTCATTTAGTTTCATCGTATTTGAGACAACCCTAAAGGGTTGAATATATAGAGATCTACAATCATCTATACAAGGTAAATGATAAAAACAGAATCATCTATCTATACATGGAAATTAGTTATACAAGGCATGTTTCTTGTCTAACAAGGATATCACAATATCCTCAATCAAAACTGATTAGTGATTTAGGAAAATGTTAAACCTCGACAAGAAATTCATAGGGTGTGTTTGGCTGCAAACTATCAAACTGATTAGTTGCACTAGAGCCTAGAGGGTCATTTTTTCCATAACAACCATTACGACCGTGTAACGTGTAATGGTTACGACCATTACCTTTATGTAACGGCCGTTATGGCACACCATGATCCCAATCCTGAATTAACAAAATAGCCTTCCTAATATAGTAATATCAGAGATCTTGCTGCTGTTCCTGAAAGACTTCCTATCAAACCAAATAGACCATAAGACGGCAAGCAACGCTAACCGCCACTTTGACCTATCTTTGGAATGAGGATCTCAGATTTTTGTAATTCAAATCGTTTGTGCATCCAAACACAGCCTTAACAACATAAGAATCAGACTGATGCCACAAAAGGAATCATTTGTCACCTCTCTGCAGCTAGAACTGCAAACCTGCCCGCAATGCTCCGAACTTTGTTCGACTGAGGATTCTCCTTACCGCCTCGAGATATAGGCAGTCCAATTATAAATTCATCAGCCTCCTGTGAATTTTCAACAGAAAAGAAACAATCCAAAATTAGATTTCGAAAACCAATCTTATACCAAATGGGATGCTAATACAATTGATCACCTACCGGCAAGGTACCACAACTTGCGGTACTACACCATCTTTCCTGCCAACTTGCGATTTGTGCAGGACATCAGTACCATGAAAACAGTAGGCTCCACCATGAATATCACCTGGCACAAAAATCAGGCCTGCTGGAATCAGTGGACAACCAAAGGTCTGACTCAACATACAGGAGTTGCCCACGCAGTGGACGGATCAGCCCGATTTTTGAGAAGCAAGAGCTTCATGGTGGGACCTACTGTTTTCATGGTACTGATCTCCTACACAAACAGCATATTTGCAGGATGGGATGGTAGCACTGCATGTAGGTGATCAGTTCTCATGCTAATATCGTATGCAAACATCACATGCACTCTATGGAAATGTGACACACATGTAGGATATCTGGACTGCTCATTCAGTGGGCATGAAAAAATCACACCATCTGCATGATCCTAACCATTTGACCGGAGTTTTAATGCAAGTAAAGGGAAGTAGCAAAGAATTTCAAAAATGGTTCTCATTCAATTTGCAAAAAGCTTCTTACAAAGTTAGGGGCTATGACCCATCTATGGTGGGGCATTGCACTGAGGGTCTGGATTTTGTTAAAGTCACTTCATATATATTGATACACCATCCTATGAACGTTCAAGCTTTTAGAGAAGTGATTGTTTGACATGGTATCAGAGCAAAAGGTTAAGTGTTGGAATCTTGGGGCAGGAAATATTCTTCGTAATATATTAATATATTCTCGAGTGAGCTAGGAAGGTCATTAGATAGTTTTCATTTTTAACCGTTCAAGAAATGTGGAGTGGGACCCATAATTTGAACAGTTTGATTTGAATTACTAGTATGCCCGCGTATGCAGTATCTAGTAATTTCTTAATGCCTGCGACAAATGCAAATGCCGCACACGTGCCAACATGTCACATATGCGTGAGAGATGCCGTTCTATCAGGCTGCCCAACCTTAGCCCAAAAAGGCTGGCTGATCCATTTATATCGTGACCCGCACGTGTATGAAGGAATTGACGGTGCACAGGACAATCGATCACCAAACTCAAACGTTTTATCTGCCCACCTTGTGAGAGTGTGGGCCTTATCTTTAGGCTAGGTGACATTCACACGAGGGGCCTCCTGATGAACGTCCTGGATCTCTGACACGTGCGCCACATTCATAGCAGAGATTCCTACCTCTTCTTCAGCAATATCGAGAAGGCGCAGCTCGAGCTTCTGCCCTCGCAGTTCCAACACCTAAAATCAAAACCACACAAAACCGTAAGAATCGACTCGAACTCGAACAGAGAGAGAGAGAGAGAGAGAGAGAGAGAGAGAGAGAGAGAGGAGATATACAGTGAGAGGGCGAGGGGAGAAGCCCTTGCTGAGAGCAAGGCCAGTCCTGGACATTCCCAAATCTACCCCTAAGCTGAAACCGCCTCTCCATAGAGGGTCCTTCTTCCGACGGAGGGCATTTGGGAGAATCTCTTCTTCTTCTGGATGTGCCCTTGCCCTCAGTCTCATCCCTTTCCCACCTCCGCTCCAAGAATACCCAATTTGACTTCCCTTGCGGAGGTCAGTCCAAGCCCTGCAGCAGCAGCTGCTGCACGGTAGAAGCAGTGCTTGCTGCTGCACCATTCCACCCGATCGAGGATTTCTTACCCGGCGCTGGCAAAAAGCAAAACCAGTGAAGAATTAGTGGTCGTTTGGATAAGTCGCATTAGTTGCAAAGGACTTACAAGTTGTGTTTGGATGTTAAATTTCACCTGTAAGTGAGTTCTTGGTAAAAAGCCCCAATTGAAAAGGGTAAGATTTCACTTACGCGTAAGAGGTCGTTTAGATGCCTGCAGCTTTTTACAGCTCTTTCTCCACCCACCGTCTCTATCTCTCTTCCGCAGGAGAGGCTTTGGTGAAGCCGGGTAACACTTTAGTGAGTGAGGCCCTCTGACCGTGGGCCCACCTTGATGTACGCCGTCCATAAGTTTTTTCGTGCTCTTTTTTAGGGAATGATATGAAAAATGAAGAGATCCAAATCTCAAGTGGACCACACAGTAAGAATTGAATGTCAACAATTAAAAACTTCTCCGGGCCACAAAAGTTTGGATGAAGTTATAATTTTTATCAAGTCCGATTTCTTGCGAAAGCCTGCAGTAAGTTTCTGCCAGGTTACTTAGGTGGGCCATTGCGATGTTAGTGAGACATTGGCAAAAAAAATAAAAATGAAATGTATCCAAAACTCAAGCCAGCCGCAGGGAACAATGGCTAGAGAAATGTCTAGTATTCAAACCTCTCAGGGCTCACAATGATGTTTATATAGCACACATTGTTATTTCAGTCATTTCTCACTGGGATGAACTGAAAACACAAAAGTTCTGGATCTTTCTTATTATTTTTGTCTCATGTCCTAAATTAACATGAAAAATGTATAAATGAAGTAGATTTCTCACAAATATCCTCATGGGCCTGCATAGCTTCCCGTCACAGGAACTTCTAATAAAAGCCCTTAGCAGAACTTCTGATAAAAGCCTTTACCTGGAAATCCAGTACATTGAAGTTAGTGTGACCTTATAAGTAAGCTGGATGGCAAATAAACATTGTCATGGATGGCATGGTATTGGAAGGGATTGAAGGGATTGAATGGTATTAGGGTGGATGGCATGGATTTCAAGGTAATGATGGTGTTGTCAGTGGATTGTCTTAAGATCCATGGGATCGCTATACCCTGGGATTGCTATATCGAGTCTGTTTAGCACACGGGGCCATTCCTAGGATTAAACCTTTCCATCCCTTCAAATCCCTCGAACCAAACACGTACCAAGCAAATTTGAACGGATTAGGTTGGACTGGATGGGATTTAAAGGTAATGATGGTATTGTCGGTTGATTGTCTTAAGATCCATGGGATTGCTATATCCTGGGATCAGGTCACCCAGTCTGTTTGGCACACCCGGCCAATCCCGGGATTTAACTTCCAATCTGCCCGGCCAAACGGGCCTAAAGGTATTAAGGTGGGACTTAGGAATTTTCTAATAGTAGGCTTTTAATTAACCTTATTTCCTATAGTAGGGTCGACTTGAAATTTAAATTTCATTTGTTTGTGGGACTATAACCTAAAATGAGCTGGAAAAACCGATGAAGCATGGATATGCAACACATACATCAAGGTAGGTCCCAAGGTCAGGCCTGGCCCGCTAAGTTATTACCCAAGCCCCCACCTACTCGGCTTCCCTGAGAGAGAGAGGATCTCCATAAGGGTCCAGTTGTGCGGAACTTCTTGCAGACTAAGACTCTATAACCTTAAGCAGTGTGTGGCCCACCGCAATGTTCATTTGACATCTACTCTGTCTATTAGTTTTGCCAATCTATTTACGACGTGAGGTTGATGATCCAAAACTCAAATGGGCGAGTCCATTTGAACACCCACCATTGTAACCCTACGCAAGTTTTGGAGTAGGCTGATATTTGTTTTTCCCTCCATCCCAGTGACAATCACCCAAGAAAATTTTGCATTGGAAATAAAGGAAAAAATTCAGGCACCAAGGAGGTTTTAGTTACTAGCATTTCCCTCCCCTCTATTTAGAACGGTGTGGCCCAGTTGAATTATAAATCTACATATTTTTTTCTCCCAGCCTAAATTGAGAAAGTGACACTGATGGACAGAGAGAATTTCAAGCAGACATCAAGATTGACCACATGGAGATTTGGATCCTATGGGCTCACACAAACGGCGTGTGTGGGATTATATGATACTCAGGCACTCAGAAATTTCACATGTGATATTTATTAATGCAAATAAAACTGACAAGATTGTGTGGCCCATTATCACCAAGTTATGGGGCCAAAATCAGACAATCCTCAACTCAGTTTAATGGACACTTATTTATGAAAATAGGACAGTTGAATTTATTCACTCTACCTGTTTGATAAATGTCCACCAATCCAACCGTGAGATAATCAATCAAGTCTCATTTTCCTTTCATAATACATTTATACAGGTTACCATAATTTAGAGGGTGTAATTTGGCTACTTATATGCCACATACGCAATTTCACAGTGCTTTTGTATCTTCTATAGGTGCTTTTTATGTTTTTTTTGGACTGTAGTTATTAAAATATATGTTTGGGTTTTTTAAATTATTATTATTTTTTACTTGTTGCTTATATTAACTAGTTGCTTCACATTACATCTAATTTAAATTCGTTAGTCTACTTTTGTGGATCAGTTGATAATTAATTTAGTTTAAGAATTAATTCAATAATTTATCTAGATATACTCAACCAATGGCATGTCTTATACCAATTTTATTTTTTATTTTATGTGATTTGAAAATTTAGAGTAATTTTTACTCCAAGACCTATTTTGTGTGTGTGTGTGTGTGTTTATAGCACTTCACAATTTACCCAAAAACAATGTTCATCTAAACAACTTATCTTATACTATATAAGCTGTTTACATGCTGCTTGTTTGGATGTAAATTGTAAACAACTTACAAGTAAACAGTATTTTGTGTTTAAGTAAATTGTAAAATATTATAAGTAATATATATATATATATATATATATATATATTCACATTAAATAGAGCTAAGTTGTTTACAACTTAAGAGTTTACAGGCATCCAAGTGACTATTAACATGTACTCCGCCCACATTTAGTAATCGAGACCAAGGGATTAGTGGGCTCCACCAAGAATAACCATAGTATTCCCAAATTAGAAGATCCTTGTGTCATTTCTCCATGTACCCAGCTATTTGCAAGAACACCATTGATAGGCTGGGAAATAGGATTATCTCAAGGAGAAATGATGACATGCAGGCTGTTGTATGTAAACTTTCACATAAAATCATTTCTTTCCAACTAACTAATCACATGTGCATAATATTTTATTCATGAAAAGGGTGGCACATAATCATGATCATCGCCTGATAAGAAAATCAGTTTAATCCACTCATTAGGTGGGCCACACAAATACACTGAGTCACACCATTGCTTGTCCATTACTCGACCTTATGCACTCCCGTAGTGGATTGGCCTGATCTTTGTGCTCTATTATCTACCTTTTGCAGGGATAAGAAATATTGGTTGTGTGAAGTTCACATACAAACTGTTTTTTTTTGTGATTTTTTCTCTATTCTTCAAGCAGAGTTATGGGGTATGTTCATCATTCAGTTTATGGCTCTACATGTACAACTTACAACTGAGGAAATAATAAATCTCTCAAAATGAGAGCTTATAGATGTTGGGAATTTAAAAAACACAATGAAATATAAAAGTTTTGAAAACTCGAATTTTAAACTTTTACCATGATAAGAATATCTGTTCATACTCTCTAGTCTCTAAAGAAGGGAAATAAAAAAACTAACTGTTAGTGTTTACATGATCAAAAGCCCAGGTGGTGATGATCTTTTATTCAAACCTAGGAATTCTCTCCAATATATTTAAAGACAGGAAAGAGATGAAAACCAAACTAGTCAGACCTCGAAGTAGGGCCTAAGATTGGGTTTGCGAAAGTGCATACAAACGCATAACATGGATTGAGATTTGCCTTAAGATGGCATTTTATGCATCAGCGACCCCTTTTGAGGGAGCATCAATACGGGCTCCAAGGTATGGTTTGCACCTTTGAGCACCTTACTTGAGAAGTTGTAAATGCTGGGTGGGCCCCACCTATTGTTTTTTCAGGGCCCGAAAAGCCAAGACCAACTGACGGTTGAGATTGGTGGACATGTGAAAATTGTTCAAGTTGCTGTATATGGAAATAAACAGTGCCGAACGTGTAACTTTGTAATGAGAAATGCAACGGCTATTAATTGCTGTGAACCAAAACCATCCGATTTTTTACTCACTGTGACCATTAGACATGAATTTGAAGATGAAGAGAGAAACCAAGAATATCACTACTGTGGTGGGGCATAAACCATCCGCTCAGGAACAATCAGGTAGGCATTAATGGAAAAAATGTGAACGGGGCTATGCTCTATCTGCAGTGGTCCCAATATTTGAATGGTCTAGATGGACGTGATATCAATTTGGAGCTGCAGCAGGTGCTTGGTCTTAGGAGGATAGTGCATGGGCTGTATAACACTTGGGATTTACCCTTTGGTCGTTATTTGTATGTGGGGAAATTTTCGACCGTGGACCCCACCTTTTATCCAGTGGTTTTTACGAAACAATACAAACTTAACATACGCACTTGGATCTCCTCGTACGGACACCGAATTTGAGGATGAAAATACCCCTACCTTTCTCTGGCTGGCGTGCAGAGATGAGCGCTGACGGACGGTCCGGCGTGGGGAACGTAGGTGGGGCCCACTGTGATGTTTGTTAGAAATCCTCTCCGTCTAAGTTCATTCATAGGGTTACAAAGACCTGGATGAAGAGGAAAAACAAATTTCATAATGACCCAAAACTTCTGTAACCCCTAAAAGGGTTTCAATGGTAGACGTTCAATTCCACACTGCCTTTTACAGTGTGGTCCACTTGATAGCTAGATCTGTCTTATTTTTCACCTCAAGCCTTAATACAAGTTCGCCAAATAGATGGACGGTTTGGATATAACACATACCTCATAATGGGACCCACAAAAATCTGTGGGAATACAACAGGAAGAAAGAAGAAAAAAAAACAAAAACCGATGCCAGCGAGTTGGGGTCAACCGGGTTAGAGAAAAAAACCATAGCCAGCAAGTTGGGGTCAACCGGGTTGGGACCCAGTCGACTGGGTCAGAGCTTGGCCTATCGTTACGATTATAACCGTAGCCATAGCTGTAATGTTATGCATTTTTTTTTCTCTTTTTTTATTTTTATTTTTTACACGGAGAACATTTTCCTCCTTACATTTTTCTATAATACATAATTATGTAAATATGTATATATAAGAAAAAAACAAAAACCGATGCCAGCGAGTGGGGTCGACCGGGTTGGGACCCGGTCAACCGGGTCAGAGAAAAAAACCATAGCCAGCAAGTTGGGGTCGACCGGGTTGGGACTCAGTCGACTGGGTCAGAGCTTGGCCTATTGCTACGGATTATAACCGTAGCCATAGCTGTAGTGTTATGTATTTTTTTTTTCTTTTTTATTTTTATTTTTTACATGGAGAATATTTTCCCCCTTACATTTTTCTATAATACATAATTATGTAAATATGTATATATAAGTATATAAAAATATTTTTCTATCTTTTAATTCATTTCTTTGTTTATTTATTTAACAAGCATATCTCCTAAATTAGAATGATTTACTTAACTTACCATATGATTTTGGGGTAAGAGAAGCTAATTTAGCCAACCAACCTATTTATTTTCTAAGATTCCATCGGGTCGATGGTCAAAAATCTATTTCATTCAGTTCGTGGTCAATTTCAATCAACATCGATGGTTCGGGTTGGTGCTCAACCCTAACCCAACCCAAGGTTCCTATACGTAAACCTTGACCCAACCCAACCCAATCTTGGGTTGGGAATTCTCAACCCAAGAGGGCTCGACGGGTTGAATGGGTTGGTCAGGTGTATACGTGCTAATATTTTCTTTATTACATTAGTTTATTTTATTTCAATATAGGACTTATTTTTTGTATCTATGATTTTATTAATTATATACGTGATTATTCATTATAAAGAACTTCATTTTTTTCCTTAAAAAACCAAGCTAAAATATAGGACTACTCCTTTAAAACATCATGTAGCACAACACGCAATCTATCTGGAGAGAGAAATCCGGTATATCTTGTTAGTGTGAGTCCTTGGAAATGACGTGGACAAATGAGACCCGACATCACTAGTGTACCTTCTACACAAACAATCCACACTCAATTATAATTTATAAGTAACTAATATATTGATCGGGTTCGGGTTGGGTCAGGCAACCTCGGACCTCAACCCAAGCCCAACCTAAGTTTTATTGGGTTGGTATTTGTATAGCCCAAGCTTGAGATCGGACCCGATATATTCTGCCCGAGCCCAACTCAATGTCGGGTCGGTCGGGTTGAACCCGCCCAACTTTCAGCCGTACATGAAATTGAGCGGGGCAAACATGAAAATGAACAGGGTAAGCATAAAAAAGAGTGGGGCAAACTAAAGTATAAGTGGGACAAACTAGAAAAAAAGCGGGGTAAACTGAGGTATGAGCTGGGCAAACTAGAAAAACAGCGGGGCAAACTGAAATATGAGCGGGGCAAACTAGAAAAACAGCGAGGAAAACATGAAAAATAACGGGGGAAGCATGAAAAACAACGGGGCGAATTAGAAAAACAGCGGGGGAAACATGAAAAACAACGGGGCAAACTAGAAAAACAGCGGAGGAAACATAAAAAACAACGGGGGAAATATGAAAAACAGCTGGGCAAATTAGAAAAACAGCGAGGGAAACATGAAAAACAGCGGAGGAAATATAAAAAACAGTGGGACAAACTAGAAAAACAGCGGGGGAAATATGAAAAATAACAGGGAAAACATGAACAACAGCGGGGCAAACTAGAAAAACAGCGGGAGAAACATGAAAAACAGCAGGGCAAATTAGAAAAATAGCGGAAGAAACATAAAAAACAGCAGGGAAAAATATGAAAAACAGCGGGGCAAACTAGAAAAACAGCGGAGGAAACATGAAAAACAGCGAGGCAAACATGAAAAACAGGACAAACTAGAAAAATAGCGGGAAAAATATGAAAAACAACTAGGCAAACTAGAAAAATAACGGGGAAACATGAAAAACAGCGGGGGAAACATGAAAAATAGCGGGGAAATATGAAAAACAGCGGGGCAAACTAGAAAAATAGCGGGAAAAACATGAAAAACAGCGGGGCAAACTAGAAAAACAACGGGGGAAACATGAAAAATAGTGGGGGAAACATAAATAACAACGGGGCATACTAGAAAAACAATGGGGGAAACATGAAAAACGTTGAGCTGCACTTATTTAGACCTGCATCACTTTCATGCTCATATTATAAAATGAGCTGGTAAAATGGACAACCACCTAGCATGGATAAAACACATCTATCATGATGGGCCCATAAAGCCATTCAAACACAACTTAGGTAGTGGGGTCCCTATCCATTCGAGTGGGCTTGTGTGGTGAGCCAAACACCACCAATATCTTTGATGATTGAACTGTATGGGGCCTACAACGATGTATGTGTTTTATTAATATCAGTCATCCATTTTAAACCTCATTTTAGAGCATGAGCCCAAAATGGAAGCATGTCCAAAGCTCAAGTGGACCGTGCGAAACATACGGGGATAATGATGTTCGCCGTTGAAACTTTTCTAAAGACCATTGAGATGCTTATTTTTCATTCAACTTGTTCCTAAGGTCACACGGTCCTGGATGAATGGAAAACACAAACATCAGTTTGACCTAAAACTACTGTGTATCCAGAAAGCTTTCAAATGTAGGCATTCAATCCTTACTTTTACAGTGTGTTCCCCCGCTGTTTTTCTTATTTTTCATGTTTTTCATGTTTCCCCCACTGTTTTTTAGTTTGCCCCGCTGTTTTTCATGTTTCCCCCGTCGTTTTTCTAGTTGTCTCACTGTTTTTCATGTTTCCCCCACTGTTTTTCATATTTTTTCCTCTGTTTTTCATGTTTTGCCCACTATTTATTTAGTTTGCTCTGCTGTTTTTCATGTTTCCCCTGCTGTTTTTCATGTTTCCACAGCTGTTTTTCAGATTTTCCCAGCTATTTTTCTAGTTTGCCCGCTATTTTTCATGTTTTCCACGCTGTTTTTCTAGTTTGTCCCGCTATTTTTCATGTTTCCCCCGCTATTTTTCTAGTTTGTCCCGTTATTTTTCATGTTTCCCCCACTGTTTTTCATGTTTCCGCCGCTGTTTTTCATGTTTGCCCCGTTGTTTTTCATGTTTCCCCTGATTGTTTGTGTAGAAGGTACACTAGTGTTGTCGAGTCTCATTTGTCCACGTCATTTCCAAGGACTCAAGCTAACAAGATATGTCAGATTTTTCTCTCTCAAATAGATTGCATGCTATGATACATGACTTTTTAAAGGAGTAGTAGATTGCGTGTTATGATGCATGACTTTTTAAAAGAGTAGTCCTATATTTTTAGCTTGGTTTTTTAAAGAAAAAAAAATGAAGTTCTTTATAATGAATAATCACATATATAATTAATAAAATCATAGATACAAAAAATAAGTCCTATATTGAAATATAATAAATTAATGTAATAACGAAAATATTAGCACGTATACACCCGACCAACCCAATCAACCCGTCGAGCCCTCTTAGGTTGGGCTTGGGTTGAGAATTCTCAACCCAAGATTGGGTTAGGTTGGGTTGGGTCAAGGCTTAGGTATAGGAACCATGGGTTGGGTTAGGGTTGAGCACCAACCCGAACCATTAATGTTGATTGAAATTGACCACAAACTGAATGAAATAGATTTTTGACCATCAACCCGATCGAATATTGGAAAATAAATAGGTTGGTTGGCTAAATTAACTTCTCCTACCCCAAAATCATATATGACAAGTTAAGTAAATCATTCTAGTTTAGGAGATATGCTTGTTAAATAAATAGATAAATAAATGAATTAAAAGATAGAAAAATATTTTTATATACTTATATATACATATTTACATAATTTTGTATTATAGAAAAATGTAATGGGAAAAATGTTCTCCATGTAAAAAATAAAAATAAAAATAATAAAAAAGAGAAAAAAGTGCATAGCACTACAGCTATGGCTACGCTTATAATCTGTAGCGATTGGCCAAGCTCTGACCCGGTCGACCAGGTCCTAACCCGGTCGACCCCAACTCGCTGGCTTCGTTTATGTTTTTATTTTTTTCCCGTTGTAATCCCCATCAATTTTTGTGGGTCCCATTGCGAGGTATGTGTTATATCCAAACCATCCATCTATTTGGCGAACTCATATTAAGGCTTGAGGTGAAAAATAAGACACATCTAGCTATCAAGTGGACCACACTGTAAAAGGCTGTGGGGAATTGAATGTCTACCATTGAAATCCTTTTAAGGGTTATAAAAGTTTTGGATCATTATGTAATTTGTTTTTCCTCTTCATCCAGGTCTTTGTGACCTATGAATGAACTTATACAGGGAGGATTTCTCACCAACATCACAGTGGGCCCCAACTTAGATGGGGGAGGATTTCTAATGGTTGACGCTCATTCAACACTGTTTCTTATAATGTGGTACACTTAAGATTTGGATATACTTCATTTTTTGTCTCATACCATAAAATGATCCGGAAAAATATATGACGGCATGGATGAAAAGCATACATCATGGTGGGCCCACAGACCACCGACAATCCGCCATTGGCGGGTGGCAGGGGGGGTACCCAGTCCGTTTCTGTGAAAAGGATGGGTATTTCGGTCCTGAAATTTGTCGTCCGTACGAGTAAGTCTAAGCGTATATGTTAAGTTTGTATTGCCCAAGAATATCCAATGGATAAAAGGTGCAGTGCACAGTCGTAAATTTCTCTTTGTATGTGCCACCAGATCCTCCACTAGCTCTTCGATGGTCCCAAAGCAAGATGTGCACAGCTCACGATCAGACTGACTCGAGTGCCTCACGTAGTCGCTTTTATACTTTTTACAGGGTACTTCAATGAGATGAAGTTGTTGCAGGGAACCCTGCAATAAAAAGTGGTGGGCCCACCATGAAATGGGTTACATCCATTCCGTCCATCATTTGCACCAACTCAAATTGGTACATGTGTCAAAAAAACAAGCCAATCCAAAGCTGAGAAAGGGGGACGACATGCCCATCACTGCAACCTTCCTGGGGCCCTCTGTGGTGTTATATGGGATCCAACCCGTTCTTAAGGTTGAAAACTTCTTATGATCTGAAAAAATTGTGAAGCAGATATTTGTGTTTTCCCTTTATAAGGGTCTATATGACCTTATGAATAGTAGGATGGCAAATAAAAATCATGATGGCCCTTAGGAAAGTTTCAACGGTGGCTGTCATTATCACCCTGCTTCCTCAGGTGATCCACTTGAACTTTGGACCTGCCTTATTTTTGGTCTCACAGACTAAAATGGTGTGGAAAAATGTATGAACAGTGTAGATGAAACCAATACACTGCCTGGACGGATTAACGTCCCGGCATGGGCAGGACGCAATCTGCTTCCGGGTTACAGGAAACTCGCGTCCAACACACACCGTCCTACAATGCCAGACCCTGATCACATATCACGTGCACCGCTCTGGCGCGTGACTGGCTCCGGAACTCGACATCCAGCGGTAAATAGCAATTTCCCTTGGTACTCATTCACCTGCGATAACTCGCCGCGAATCCTGATAAATTGTCGGGAGCTGCGGACCCGCTGGAGAAAAGCTGACCCCACCGTAAATGCAAAGGGCTGTTTCTGGCTCACAAGTCCAACAGGTGGGCCCACCCCATCTTGTCGTTGCCGAGATGAAAAAAAATCCAACTCATCGGGGACATCTTCGTCTTTTCGAAGAAGTCCAGGGAGAGCCGTTTCCAGGACTCCATCGGGCATGTCGGGTCGGGTTTTGTCTCGTGTCCGGCCATTTCAACGTTCCAAACGGCTTTTCAAATGTCTCCTCTTTTTACGGGAGCGATTGACTGTCCCCGGGCACAGAGACTGTACGCGGAGCTGTGTGGGGTCCACGGAGATGTACGTGGAAAATCCACTCCGTCCATGTGTTTTTAAAGACCACAATACGACGTGATGCTAAAAATCAGGCATATCCAAAACTCAGATGCGCCACACCAGCAAAATAGTGGGAACAACAACGTACACCGTTGAAACCTCCTGGATCTGATCATGATGTTTATATGTCATCCATACCGTTCATAGAATTATTACCACTCAGAGAAGCTGTACGAACAAATATCATCTAGATACAAAACTTCTATCACCGCCAGTCATTCAATCCCCGTGTTTTAAAATCCTATCCGATTTTGGTCTTTCAAAACAGATGGACGGAGGATATCTATATGGCCCCCACACAGCTCTCTCTGTGCCCGGGGTCACAGGCAATACGCTCCCCTCTTTTTACAGTACAAAAGCTGCCTACCCCATGCCTAGTCATAGTAAAAAGCCTAGCTGAGAGATGACCGTTGGAATGTGGAATGATGACTGCGCTGGCCTCACATGTGGGTGATAGATAGGTGCACATGTGTGGGAACAGAGCCTCTCATCAGGGGGTTCCCACTAGGTGGATGAGACTAATGTAATCAGGGGATCGGCAATACATGGACAGAATAAATGGATGATTTGTATAGATTCACCAGCGGTCCAGATTCTATCTATACGTGTGGCTCATCTGATTATCTTGCCCAGATGATTTTATGACCAGTGATATTTACAAAGTCGGGATTTCCTGATCAACGGTCCTGATTTTCAAGATGTATGCCTTGTGTCCAATGTGTGAGGCGAGCGCACTTAGCATTTTCCGGTAAGTATGGAGTCGACTTGAGCTACTTGAGTGGTCCTTCCACGGCTCGGCTCACATGCATTTTTTCACTTTTTTCTTCTCGAAGCCGGTTCCTCTACGGCGTTTGTAGAATGAGATTGTTATACAACAGGGTGTGTGGGCACCTCCATAATGTATAGCAGCATCCAATCCATTCATGAGGTGCCCCCCTGCAAGTTCACCTGGCGTCCCAAAAATTAGCCTGATTGAAAAACACAGGTGGGCTCACACCACAGGAAACAGCTAGGGGTGGCGGTGCCACAAGTAAAATCTCTCTACCCTGAGTCAGTGTAGGCCCACCATGTTCTGTTTATGCTATCCAATCAAATCAAAGATGTGTTCCATCAGGATTAATGAAACCCTCAAATCAGGCCATTCAAAAACTTAGGTGGGTTAGACCAAGTGATTTTAGACGCTAGTCATGATCTAATATAGTATGGGCATTTATCAAACGGTTGAAAAAATATAAAAATAAAAATAAAAAAAATCCAAGCATCCTAATTCAACAAGTGTCGGCAGATCCGTGGTTATGATTGTGCAAGCAATTTGATTCTGGAACCGTGACTTAGCAACAGTAATTTCCGCAATTTTTTATATCTAATTTGAGTGCCTGTGTATTGAGCGTCCTACTCTACCAGAATATAAAATAACTCCCTAGCACAAAACCTGGTTCGACTCAGTGTAATCAAAGCCAAGCCGAGCTGAGCTACCATACAAGCACGACTCACCGATAAAAGAGAAAACACGACCGTTGGACCGAGATTTATCATTTATTCATCTCCACGCCAAGAAAAAAAAAATCATTGGATCCTCTCTCTCTCAACCCCAATATAAATCAGTCAGCATTTGCACCCAAGAACGCTTCTCTCCACATTGTGATCCAAGACATTCTTCCCTTATTGCCTTATTCACCCAAATCGACCATTCATTAGATGGGCCATCTCAAGGCCTCCATCTTATTCTACTTCTCCTTCATTCTTCTAGTACATAAGCAAGTACCACCATTCATTGCAACTGCCAGTATCCTCAATTCAACCACAACCAAGCATCATCACAAGTGGGTCGGGCCCATTGGCTGCCGTGTAATCACTGTCGACAGCCACGGCTTCGGTGACTTCCTATCCGTCCAAGCAGCCATTGAATCAGTCGCAGAGAACAACAGAGAAAATGTCATTATTCAGATCAACGCCGGATATTACTTGTAACATTTCAGTAGTCATTTTTTTTTTTCATTTTTTATGTAGTTTTCTTAATTTTTACCTAATTAGCTGATTTTTGGCAGAGAGAAGGTTGTGATTCCTCCGACGAAGCCGTACATTACATTCCAGGGGGCCGGGAGGGATGTGACGGTGATCGAGTGGCATGACCGGGCCAGTGATCGTGGGCCAAACGGACAACAGCTACGAACTTATAACACGGCGTCTGTTACTGTTTTTGCTAATTATTTCACTGCTAGAAATATTAGTTTCAAGGTAAGGGATCCTTTTCTTTTCCCCACTAATTAGTTTGTCGTGTGGGGCCCACATTGGCTGTGAACCGTTTGGTTGGTCATGTGGGCCCCACACACGGTTTTTAATTTTGCTCGCTTGTTTTGCATCTTATGAGCTGTGAACTAGTTTACATTCGTTGTCTCTCTATTGTTTATACTGTTGGTTAACAAGGACCGTTCATCTAGTGGGCCATATGATGGACTGCTCCTGGTAGAAGAGTCGTACAGGACAAGCAATCATATCATAGATGAGGTCGGATTTGTGTGTTCAAAATTGCTGGTGGAAATAAAAATGGATTGATTATTTAGATTACTTGAGGAAAGACTATCCATATTGACGGGTACGATTGTTTGATTAAGAAGGGCCCCACCAGATCCATGATTCGGATTGACCAACAGTACAACAAAATGTAGTACACCTTACCAACGCGGCTACTCGCGAAAGTTGTTATTGCTGCTGCGACGAGGACTGGTTTGCATGCAACCGGTTGTATAGGTTAACTTGCAATTCATTTTTCAAGGGCAAAAATGGAAAACGAAAACTCCCGAAGCTTAAGAATTGGGTTGTGACGTGCAGCCGGTTGTTGTTGTTGATCAGTTCGATCCCTATTCCACGTACAACCTCATGGTCAAGATCAAGATGAAAACCAATATAACGTCTGATCTTGATCGGACGGTCATTAAATGATGATGGGTTTCAGGTGGTGCCCGCACTTGCGGGGACGTGTTTGGTAGAGACTTTTTAATAGATGCGTTCGTACACTTTCCAAATTGACCAAAATACCCTTTCCAAATGGCATAATGTGGAGGTTGACTCTCGATTCTCAGTTTTCAACCCATAATGCAAATAAATAAACAAATAAGAGGGATTTCTCCTTCTTTTGGGTTGACTCGATTTGACAAACTGACAAGGGTAATTTTGTCAATACGATAATACTCTGTTCAAACCGCACCAAAGACTCACTGCCAGCGGTTTGAGGGGCTACCGTGCAAATAGAAGGTTGTCTTGGATAGATAATTTAAATGTAACAGCTTTCCTCTTCATAGACCAAAAGATAGGCGGCTTGTGGGAAAAATTCCCTAAGATAAAATACCTGAGGTCATTGGTAATTTTGCAATTGTTACTGAGCGGGCTGGCCCTGGCCGCTTCAGTCCTGTTGGGCTGTTTTTAAGAGCGTGTTGGCCTGGCTCCACCCATTTGGAGTTGGACGTCCTCGTTTCGATATAATCCAATCCTGGTATGGGACCCACTGCGAATTGATGAGATTTCGAAAACCATTCTGGTTGGTTTTTCACAAAACGACAATCGAATAATATCAACCCAGCCCAGACCAGCCCAGCCCATCTAGGGCCCAGTTCATTGACCATGAATAACATCATCATATGAAGGTGCTCCACTAACCGAACATGCATATATTCAGAACACAGCTCCAGCACCGATGCCCGGCGTGGAAGGATCACAAGCAGCTGCATTCCGTATCTCCGGCGACAAGGCCTACTTCTCCGGCTGCGGCTTCTACGGTGCTCAGGACACTCTCTGCGACGACGCTGGACGCCATTACTTCAAGGAATGCTACATTGAAGGGTCCATAGACTTCATTTTCGGCAATGGAAGGTCCATGTACAAAGTACGTACAAGAAACACCGATTTCAAATATTCACTCATTGAATTCTATATATAGAAACGTGTGTGGCCCACCTGACGAATGGAGTGCCCTGATCTTTGGGCCAGTAAATGTTCAGTCTTTACCGCCACGTGATGAAGGGCCCAGATCTCGCCACGTCAGACGTGCTACGAATGGCCTTTCCGGCTGTTTCTTCCCTTTTGGGACCTTTTGAAATTCTGTTCTTTTCGTTTCAGTACAAAAGTAACGGATATTTTTTTCTTAATAAAGTTCAACTCGTGGCAAATTACTAAAATATCCCTACTTTGCCAAAAGGTCGAAACAAATCACATTCATGCTGTCTTCCTTGCTAACGTGTCATGTATAGGACATCTCAACGGTTAGAAAGGTGGACCACAGCATAAATGAAGATCGCCGTGCTCCATCTAATGAATGGATCGGACTGATATGGACGCAAGAGGATCTTCATGGTGTGGCCCAAAACACCCTCGAATTTTTCAACTCGTACCTAAAAATAACGTGAAACGAGCCGAAGGTTGTTTTCGTCATTTTGTCTTTTGCTTGGTTGTGGTGGGTGTAGGATTGCGAGCTACACTCGATCGCGACGACGTTCGGTTCCATCGCGGCGCAGGATAGGAGATCTCCTTACCAGAAGACGGGCTTCGCTTTCTTGCACTGTAAGGTGACGGGGACAGGCCCGCTCTACGTGGGGCGAGCGATGGGCCAGTATTCAAGGGTCGTCTACTCTTACACGTACTTTGATGACGTGGTGGCCCCTGGTGGATGGGATGACTGGGACCACACCAGCAACAAGAATAAGTAAGCCCGCTCTTCCCTTTATTACCCTTCCTGCTGTTTGCAGTCTAGTACCCATGAGGGTTAATTTTGTCATTTCGAGAATGAATGGATAGGAAATAGTCGATGACGGGTTTAACATATGTGAGATCTTAGCTTTCCATCAGCGGAGATGCACTATCCAGATCTTGTTGCGTAAAAATCAGATTATTTCACGCCTCATTTGGGCCACAGCATATCAAAACAAATGAATGACTGCAGAAAAAAAAATAAAATTCAACTGTCGATTTACTCTGTACGTGTGGCCCACCTAAAAAGTGAAATTATCTCGATTTTTAGGCAGGAGATCTAAGAAATACGTTCAACTCTGTGGAAAGATCGGATCTCACACACGTGTTCAATACTTGCACGTTGCACGCATGTGGATGCGTACCGCATCTTGGAACTAAAAAGCATCCCAATTAGCATATACTTGCCAGAGTTTCGTGTGGATATGACATCCAACCCGTTCAACACTTTGGGCCCACATGAAAACCACATGGTAGAAAAATCAGGGTGATTCGCTCATCAGATGAGCAACAATGGCGGTCGTCCATTGATTTCTATGGATGGATTGGCCGGATTTTTTGCATCAGATATTCGACAATTCAGGCACTGTACGATCAGTTAACGGCACTGTACGATCTTTCCAGCCAACACGCTTCTTATTTACCAATTCAGGACTATAAAAACGATAGGCCCCACCATGAGAATATCACCTTTCTCTAAAATTAGGCTGATAGGCTAAGTAGGTGGACCACACCTATGTCTTGAGTCACACTGTTGAATCTCCATTGATTTCAATGGTGTAGCTCAGCTGATAATCCGACCGGTTTTGATTTTCACGCCAGGTGATCATCATGGTGGTGGGGCCTTTCGTTTTCATGCCGCTGATTTACTGCACAAGCTGTATGTTAGTGGAAAAGATGGTTCGGCACCATAAGTTGTGGTACCTTGGTGGACCATGCACTGCGGAGGAATCTAATAGCGGGACTGCGGTCGTGCCTGTGCCTTGGTTTGAAGCCAGACCCGAGCCCAAGAAAAGCCCATTTGTGCAAGGTAAAGACTCGAAGACTCTGATCTAATCATCACTCGGTCGAGTTGGAACAATTCCCCCCCTATTTTCAGTTGTGATTTGGGGTGTTAAACCGGATCAGGTTCAATCAAGTCAGAGTCGACTCGGATGAGTTGAGTCTTAAAACATTTGTGTTTACGATGTTAATGGGCATGAAGCCAGATATGGACTAATAAACAGCCCGGCCCGATGTTACGTTTATATCGGGTCCACTAATCAGGTGTTGACATGGAACATGTCTGCTAAAAATCTGGGACGTTCATCAATTGAGGAGTGTCATGGTGAATATATCCCACCGTAAAAAGTCAGGCCGGTCCACTAATGGGGTGAACCAGAAGTAGATGATGAACATATAGTGATATACACAAGGCCCAAATGGTCAGTCATGGATCTCACACATACGTGTGGGGCCAACCTAATGAAGCATGCTCAAACATAAGTTGGGATGGTTTTTATTGGCAGGACGGTGTTTTTCGGGGTATACAAGTGTGGGGGACCAGGAGCTGCAGCGGTGCGGGGCGTGTCATGGGCCAGAGAGCTCGACTATGAGACCGCACATCCATTCCTAGCCAAGAGTTTCGTCAATGGACGGCATTGGATTGCACCATCAGATGCTTGATAAATCACTCCACTTGCACATTCACAAATTCATTGATTTATTATTATTCATGTATGTAGGATTTCCGGAAATTTCTATTCATACCTTGCCTCATTGGCCATTTATTTTTCATTTATACTTGTATCATTAAATTGTTATTTATTGGATTCTTGTGTGAAATTTGTAGTCTCTTTCGGCAAAGAGGCACATAAAATAAATGAATGGTTAAAGATAAAATGCACACGATCCACTTCTGTGGTCCACCGGATGATAAGATCAATCTGAAGCAGGAATCTACAGTGGGACTAATTGATGATTTAATGAAATCTCCTCACACGTGTGGTAAATTCACTTGCAATGCACGCTCATAGCATCTCCTGATTTAATTTCAATTTTTGTTTTGTTTTGTTTTGTTTTTTTTTTTTAATATATAACTTTGCTCCTCGTTTCAAGACATGAGCTCACACGACTTGGTAGACTATAAGAGCGCATGACGATGTTGACTCGCCAATGAGGAATTATACAGCATGTGGCCTGCAATCTTTATACCGTATGCCTCTTTCCAATTCACAGTGGGGTGCACGATTGTTAATTTATCTTGCTAACCGTCCAGTTCTAGGCCACAAAACAAAAGGTTTAGATTCTTGAATCGGGGAGATCTTTGGCGAATCGTCCATCCACAGTGAAATAAAAGAGAACAACGGTCCGGATTACCAATCCAATGATATGCTGTACAGTTACATGGGGTTGGATAAGTAGAAACAACACTTCCCCTTTGCCACGCACAGGACGTGGGGCCACCCATTTTGAATGACAACCCACATTGTCTCTTCCATTGCATATTTTATCCACACCGTCCATCCATTTTGACAGCTCATTTTAGGCGTGAGCCCAGAAACGAGGCAAATTCAAATCTCAAATGGACCACACCACAGGAAACAGCGGCGATTGATTGCCCACCATTAAAAATTTCCTGTGGGCGTTGAAAGTTTTGGATCAAGCTGATATTTGTGTTTTCCGTTCAACCAGGTATGAGTGACCCCTAATCAGGAAATTGGATGGCAAATAAACACGCCCTAGCAAGTTTTTAACGGCAGGCATTAAATCACCACTTTTTTCCCGTGGTGTGGCCCACTTGAGATTTGGATCAGCCTATTTTTTAGGTCATGCCCTAATTGAAGACTGGTGTGGATAAAACACAAATCACTGTGGGGCCCACAGAACGATAGCTGCCTTGCTAAGGTCAGAGCCCATGGCTATGTGGCGTGCCCACCTGATGATTGTATCAGCCTGATTTCAATGCTGTGTGGGTGGTCCTCGTGATGGGGGGCTGTACATGATCATTCATCCTGCTAAAATACATAACCACAAAAGGTCTTTGCTTCCCCTGTAAACATGGCATCCCCCACTTCGAGGGGGTTGGGGCTTCCAGCGACAAACACAGGTCAAAGAAACAGAAATCTTCAAGCCATCACATGTCATGGATGGTCATTTTCCTCAGGTGTTCCCAATCCATGAATTGTATTGTTTCATCCAAATTCACAAACGTTTGATAATGACAAAAGCTCGAAATCATCCAATTCAAGAATTTTGATGGGCGACAACCAAGATACATGTGGGAAAAGTGCAAATGTCCAAACCCCAAACCGACCTTTTTACACATAGGTTTGCTAATGAAGAATGGTGGGGCATGATTTGCTGGTGAATATCTTTTTCTTTTCTTTTCCAGCAGTGTGGTATCAATGGAGAATCTCAAATTTCATCGAACTTGTTATTAGGGGGAAAAATTCACAGGAAAAAGGGTTGAAAATGCATAAGACCCATATTTGTTACCCCAGCTGGCATTCGGTGACCCAACCCCCAACAAGACACTTGGGCTCTTGTAGTTCACCTTATTTTCCACATCCAATGGGAAATGAAACGGACAAAGGAAATAGACTTGGATGATAGCATCATCTCACATTATACAACAATTGGATGTTGACTCCAGCAGCTCTGGGGATCTGCAGAAACAAAAGGAGGTTTAGGTTAAAGACCACCAAACCAAACACCCCCAGTACCCAAAAAAAAAAAAAAAAAAAAAAAAAGGCAAACACCAACCAATTTCATTTTACATATAGAGTATCCAGCTGCTGTGAGTGCACGAATAGTACTGTCATTCCAAATAAAATATGAAGGATGCATTTGGGTGCACAGGAAATTGAATTACGATCATCCAGTTTAATCGAACACGAAGTGACAAAAATTCATGGCATTTCCCTTCCCAGTATCTGTGATGAGGATGTGGCATTCAAATTGCAGTCGCATTCTTTCAAGTCCAGCTCAAAAGTCATGCAATTGCAATTCAGAGCACATGCCCTCAATGTGAATGCTATGGAGAATATAATTTGGTCATTTACTTTGTTCTTTTTCAGAGATTGGTCATGTCATTTTATTACAATAACACTCACAATTCAAGTGAATAGTGCATCCAAACACAAATAACACAAACTACTCAACATAGTCAAGGCAAAACTGCCGACTGTGTACTGGTTCTTAGAATATGATGAGCAAAACAATCACCTTGTCTCAGAAAAAATACCCAACACTTTTTCATTGACTGAAATGAACGTATAAATGCCCATTGGCAATTCCTATTGTCATCAGTCTCCCTTCTTGACTGGGACAATAAGAGGAGGTTCTGTCTGCAATGATGTTATCTGGGTTCCGGCTTCAGCTATCAGAACTGTAGAACACCCACCGAACCCATGTAAATACCCAATTATCATGGTATAAATTTTATGACTAGATCCAGAGCAATCAGATGATCGAATTCCTTATTTCAGGGCATGATCTGTAATCATCAGGTGATTGTTCCTGCAAACCATTAGATTTCCATTTCTTTGATCAGTTCTATTGACCATTCCTTATAATAGAACTTCAGAAGAGCATCCTACTACAAGTCCAGCACCCTATTGAGACCTTTGTTGGTTCATGGAAGCAGAACTATGATGCATGACCTGGATCTTTGACTTCTAAAATTTTCGCCATTAACAAGCCGTAGTGTTTTTTTTCTTTTTTTTTCTTTTTTTTTTTTTTTTTTTTTTTGGGTTAGCTTGTTAGTACACACCCATGTCAGTACACACACTCCATGTTAGCCACCCCCACTAGGGATCGATACCAAGAACTCAAGTGTTGAAACGAGGTATCTCCACTCAAGTCTTCCTTAATTTTTTATTTTTTTTTTTTTTTAAAGACCATTACCATTATTGAATACTTTGGCGATGCATACTAACATCTCATCTGACCACAGCCAGAATAAAGCTGTCCTTGGTGCAAGTCACATTTACCATGTGCCTAGTAAGTTCAATGCACGCATCAAAGAATTTTCTGGCATGGAAATGAACCATTTGACACTTTTTGCCACGTGTTTTTTTACGACTCCCAAAGTAAATAAAAATAAAAAGTAAATGCTGGAGAAAGCAATCCTCTATGAAGCACAGCCCGATGCCACCTACTCCTACAACCTGTTACCTGTATCTAAAACGGCTCCATATATTTGACCAACATTTCCATTATACTTGTGAAAGCCACACCAACTACAAACTCAAGCCAAACCCTGTCAAAAAGTCAGCCAGCAGCTAATCAGGCATATTCACAACGTGATATTAGTTCTTCCATTAGTCATCCGAGTCCACGTTAGGACTGTCTTTGATATTTTTATTCTCATTAATTAAGTTTTGTTGAATTTACAGATTCCTACTCAGAATTCATTCAAGTAGGGAGGATCACTTGTATATCAACCATAAATTTCCTGTATAAGAGAAGGCACAAACAGTGAAAACGGGAGAGTAAGCCCCTCCTACGAACCACAAGTAATCTGCAGATTACAAACATGACACCTGCCTGACTCCATCATCAGAGTTCAGACAACTTATTTCCACTTCCACTTCACTGTATGCATGAAAGGGTGGTCAGGTTACAGTAGTACTATGCTGCCTAAGAAACCGATTAATAGTCTCAAAATGACCCATCATGCCCGAGTTGATAGTTCAGAGCAGCAGTTGACCAAACAGGATACTGTCGAATTAAGATTGAGACAGCAATGCTAGTCCAATCCACTATAACTACTGTTACAGAGCAGCAGTTGACAAAACAGGATACTGTCGGATTAAGATTGAGACAGCAATGCTAGTCCAATCCACTATAACTACTGTTATTAATCATCTAGGGAAACCCCACCCCCCCCCCCCCCCCCCCCCCAAAAAAAAAAAAAAAAAGGCGCGCACAAGAAAGAAGAAGAAGTTATTGTCTAGCAGGTGAAGGAATTACTGATTATGGGTGATGTTCAGACCACATTCTTCATCTAAAGACGGTTATGGTGAAGGACCCTATTTCTCTTCAATGGTTGTCGGCATAGATGTTGCTTATTCAACACGTGTGCATGTTCAATGAAATCTATACAGCACAAATACACCTATTATATCAGTGGGGACCTTTTGTTTTTTGTGAGAATATCAGTGAGCATTTGTAGATGACGGTTATGGTGAAGGACCCTATTTCTCTTCAATGGTTGTCAGCATGAATGTTGCTTATTCAACACGTGTGCATGTTCAACAGAATCTATACAGCACAAATACACCTATTATATCAGTGGGGACCTTTTTTTTTTGTGATGAATATGACTGAGCATTTGTTTCTCCTATTATATCAGTGAGGGCCTTTTTTTTCCTATTGTTTTGTGATGAATATCGCTGAGGATTTGTTTCACATCCAGCAAGACAGCAAAATGCTTCAATTGAGCTGAACAAAAGTTAAGTTGCTTCATGACCCAACTGAGCACTCGCTATCATGAACTAGATTCAAATTAGATGCCACCCTAATATTCTTTATGCTATGATTGATCTGGATTCTGAACCAAGTACAATGGCAAGTTGCTTCAAGACCCAATTGAGTGTTCTTTATTATCCATTGCATTTAAATCAGATGCCAGACCTAACATTGTTTATGATCCACTTATCAGAAACCTCCAAACTCCTTGCATGATTTAAGATTAGATTCAACCTGGGTGTATAGCAATAGACCACTATTATGAATCATGCAATAAGATGCATTCAAGTTTTGGTCACTATCAGCTGCTCTACATTTGTAAACAAAATTTGAAGTTGGATATGCAAGTTAGACACAAATGTTGACATGATTATTATGCAAAATCATTAACTTACTCTTCTATTCAAGTATTATGCACATAGGTTTACATCTAGTATATTTCTTAATAAGAACAAGAACATTTAGTACAACTCCACCGGTGTGTTCCCCATGTCAGCACCTAACTTTGATGCCCCTTTTTTTTTTTCAAAAGCAATGGGAATTTTATTGGAGTGCTGAGAAGTCAAAGAAAACCACATCCCAAACAAAAGAGAGATGACAACCCTTCTAAGATATTGATACAAGCGGCCCACTCTGCAAAACAAGATTTAGCCTTACAAGTTACTTGACTTACAGAGTTGGCTATATTGTCCATGGTGTGTTGTAAAGGCCGTTACGTAAAGGTAACAGTGGCAATCGTTACACGTTACGGGGTCATAACCGTAAGAGCCGTTATGGAAAAAATGACTCAGAACCACCGTTAACTGCCCGTTACTCCCATTTGTAAAGGATGTAGCAGCCTCGTAATGGTCTATTACGAGGCAGATATAAGTTTTTTGAAATTTTTTTTCCCAATGTTATGGGCCAGATATAGGTTTTTCCAGGTTTTTTTTTTTCTTTCAATAAAAAAAAGAGACTGTAACGGCCATTAGGGGGGCCGTTACAACCATTACGACCTGTATCGTAAAGGCAACGGTGGTGGCCGTTATGGCCACCATTACCGAGCTGCACTACCTCCTACCTGAGCTGCCCTACCTAACTGCTTGAAGTTCGAATGACAGCGTTAAGGAATACCTTGATATTGTCCCATAGGTGCTTAGCGGGTTTTCCGACATAAAGAGGAAGTCCCACATAGGAGGAAGAGAAAGAACTTGCCCTACAGATCCAGATACAGGTCTAGTTCTTAAAGATCCAGACCAGATTCCGATGCAGGACAATTAACCACTTGCTCTAAAAGCTCAAACTGTTAGAGTATGGCGAATTAATCCATTTATCTCATAGCCCGGGCCCCACATCTCATGGGTTATGACTTCGGCCGAACCCCCCTCGTGGGCCCCAAATCACATGGGTACCGCCTCACACGGGCCGCCCACCCCGAGTGTGTCCCTGCATCCCACAGGCTACCCCACTCGAGCCCGGTGTGAAATGCGCATTAATCACCCCCGGTGAGGAGTCTCGTACACGAAACCGCCCCCGTGGGCCCCGCCCACCTCGAGTGTGCCCCCGCATCCCACGGGCGACCCCACTCGAGCCCTATGTGAAAATGCCCCTGCATTAGATCCACTCCAATTCAGGTACTCGTCAGGTACCCATCAGCAAGGAATTCAATAACGATAACGATGGCCATAACAGCCACCGTAACTACCATTATGATGCAGGCCGTAACAACCACATGGCCTTTAAAAAGAAAAAGAAAAAACTGAATCAGCCCCATAATAGACATTACGGGCCATTTTTACAAAATGGCAATTACATAACCATTTTTTAATACCATATGGCCATCAGGTCTTTGGAGATAGGTTTCGAGTTTAGTTTGGGACAAATAAGAACATTTTCATGGTTGGGCCCAAACCATGGATGGATTAGATCACACACACACAAGTGCCACTTTAACAAGTGCATAGTATGTAAATGGGTTCTCTTATATGTGTGGCTTAAGAAATCCCATTTCTTTTGCTAGAATGACCATTAAATATTAAAAATATATATTTTATCAAAACTAATTGAACCCAACCCAGATCTGACCCAACCCAACCTTGACTTGGTCCATCACATGGATCGGACCCAAAACTGAACAGACCCGATTTTTAACCAGTAACAAAATGTGAGGCTTGAGCCCAACCCACTTTCTTAATGAGTCCAGAAAAATGACCCGTTAAAATCGGGCAGGGCGCATTACGAACCCATGGGTCGAGGCAATGTTTTAAATATCGGCCAATATATCCCACGATATATCTTGTATCCGACCTGTGCAATGCGAAACGCACGAGTAGTGCTGATATTTCCCACATGTTCGATCCGATGCACATTTTCAATTTCCAATCCCTTTTTTAAAATCAAAATTATGTTAAATCAGTGTCAAATGGTTACAAATCCATTGGTTCTTCATGTTTTGCATGAAAAATCATAGAGTTGGAGCTTTGATTTCGATATCCATTGGTTCTTCATGTTCTCCGTATTTTTTTAAAACCAGCTGTCAATTGAGACTAATTTCGAAGTGTTTAGGAGTATTTGATGAAATGATCATCACACACTCTAATTTCAAATTTTGAGTAGGTGGATTTGGGAAAATTCGGTGAAAATTCAAATTTTCCCTAATTTCTCCCAAATTGCTTGCAATGTTATACTCCAAACATAAAATTAAGCATGTATGAGGATTGATCTACTGATTTGTTTAAGTCCTTGTCAATTTTCAAAAAATAAAAATCATTTTTAATTAAAAATTATTAAAATATTATTTTTTTTCGAAATTTCCCTTCAACCAACTGTGACTAATTTTAAAGTATTTAGAAGTGTTTGATGAAATGATCATCGCATACACTCTAAATGTTATGCATTCAATTTTAATATAGTTGCATTAGTTCACTCAGACAATGCATTCAATTTTAATATAGTTGCATTAGTTCACTCAGACAAGGAAACCTATTATGTGCACTTCTTTTTTGAGATGTAATGATTTAAAAGTGTGTATTAAGGTCTTTTTAAACAATCCCTGAAGTTTCATTGAAAAATTCAAGCATTGTCGCAATGTTTCCTCATGTTTCCCAAAAAGTGTGATAAATTACCCGATACAAACAATATATCTCGTGCAATAACTGATACATATCTGTATCCCAAGGATGCGATATGTAATGTGATACCGATTTCGAACACTGAGTCCAGGAACCTATTGACAGCCCTACCAAAGAGCTAAGCATCAAGGTGAAGCTATGCCACATCAGTTAACTTTCTTTTGCCAATGCCTACTGCTAATAGGAACATTCATTGATTAGTTGACACAACAATTTAAATGACACAGATCATGCGTTTGCAATGCACAAGCTCTAAATTACAATACAAACACGGATGAAGTGAAGATGGAGCAAATTTACTGCACCAACATAATATAGGAGTAATTATGCAATAACAATTATATGTTTAAAACCCAAATATCAATAAATTCTTGCTTTGGATGCTTTCTCCATCTCACATCACATTCAGGGGGGGGGGGGGGGGGTTCAATAGAAAAAATAGAAGGAAAAGGTAAGGAAAGCTTAGAACTTCGCCTCAAGTAATCATCGTCAATAAAACAAATTAGATACTTGTGAACCCATCCTCTACCACAGTATCCAAATGAACCTTGTAAAACAGTTTCATAAAAGGACATTCTTAACCTGAAACAAAGCAAATCATCTGAGAACACGAAAACTGCAATATGACACCAGAGAATGTTCTAAGAGCATGTTTTGAATTTTACAATACATTCTAACCTTCTGAACAAACAAGTTCATGCACATGACCCTTCTGAATTCCATCACTATCTAGCAAATTTTTTTCTTCGAAAGAGAACTCTAGCATGCTTGTAGGACCTCTTAAATCAACAGAAAAATCTTTGAAGAAAGAGAAGTTAAGCCTATTTTTATCTCAATAAATGCTAATACTATGTAAGCATGCTTAAGTAAACAAATGGTCATATAAAATACCATAGAACACTTACAGTTGGCCACCCAGATTGGTTAGATCAAGATCAGGAGCAAGCTCTTGCACAATATCATTTGGAGGTTGGCCACATTCCTGCATTTTCTGCATGAGTTCAACAATCTTGGGGAAGTTAGTAGGATCATTTTCATAAACTTCGTTTAGTTTCTTTATGAGCTCATATTGGTGGCAATAGCGATCATATTCTTCGCTGCTCAATCCTGCCTTGTGCTCCTCCAACCACTTTGGATATCTTTCTCCAATTTCTCTCATGGGTTCATGAAGAATCTCCTTTGACAATAGTTGTTGCATCATGGTCTCCACAATAGATTCCATGTCCTGGACAAGAGCAAAGGAATAATTCGTTACACAGATCTCAAAAGACTAAACCAATAAAGGTTACACATTATTAAAGGCAGTTTGCATAGATCCAAGCAAAATCTGCTATTGTAGCTGAAAGTTCTTCTCACTGGAGAGGCTATAATAGCATATAGTTGTACTGCACACAAGAGCACCTTTTTACATACACATTATTGGAGATAAAAGGTATCAATTTTTTTGAGAGGGAGATAAAAGGAATCATTGGTGTAGTTACAATGTAACAAGAATGTGCTGTCATCCTGATACCAGTAACTACCTCCACAGAAGGAAATTGGTGTATCCCTGGGCTGAAGCATTCAGGGATTATATAAATCAAGAAGGGTTCCTTAGCATAAGCCAATTGCATCCGTGGACTTCCAAATCTGCAGACAATCTTCCTTTTCCCTAACCTCCATATAATCCCCTCCATTATCTTGTCAAATAAACATCAGCAGACTGTTGCAGCAGTCCAGCTTGCTAAAATCAAGTTTTAAGGGCATCACATCCCATGACATGATTGATTTACTTAATGGGGAATGATATGGAATGTTTGAGTTAGATCGTGGGTAATTTCTTCCCCTTCATCAGGAAAGAGATTTTTACCACTTACTGTTCTTTCAATACCCCAATTAGTTGGGATAAGGGTTAGATCATGATGTGGTCTTCTCTCAATAGGGAAACCTCAAATTAAAATAAAATAAAGAGGGAGATAGAGAGTATAAACCAAGGCATAGAAAAGCCCTATGTAAAGAAAGAATGTCATCTGCCGGCGTATTGATAAAAAGAAAACGCCCCCTCCAATTAAGATTATTATTAATTTTTTTTTCTGGGGTGGGGGGGATTCTCGACCATCAGAAATCAAGAATCCAATGTACAAAACAATCTCCACAACCAAGTAACCTCTTTACTTCTAATCAACAAGAGTCAAATAGGAAGAAACCATAGCTTATAGTGAAAACATAACATGGTGGAAGCTTTCTTCTAGCGAAGTTCAAAAGAAAACTTTCTTTTGATAAAGTAAATTTGTAGTCCTTAAAGCATCAAACTAGCTTAGCAATTAAGACTACTATTCAAATATTCCAGTTCATTACATAACTATCTATAAGATTCCTACTTCCCTCATCAATAGTGTAGTTGATTGAATAGAATGGGGCTAGGTAAATAGTTATCATGGGTTGGAAGAAGGCAACTGATGCAAGTAGATCTGGGCCCACGACCCATGGGCCAAACCAATGCCCATTAAGTCCAATCCAAGCCCAAATAAGGAGGCCCAACCGTCCTCTTTAGGTGGCTAGTTTATTTAGGTAATTAGGGTTAGTGCACTGATTTGTGCATCTTGTTTGTCTATCACACGAGTCCTTGTGTCATGTAGTCGGTTGAGCCTCTGGAAGCTGAAAACTGAAGACACAAGAGAACAAGAGCATCAAGGAGCAAGGAACAAGTAAATAAGGTGCCTTGGTGACCCTAACCCTTGAACCTCTAGATAATCTTGGTTTAATAGGTAAACCTTGTTGATCATCCCTTAGCCTTAGAAACCAAATTGAAACATGATAAGTAAGGCTTGAAGATGTATGAAGCTGTTGTGAAATCATACGCCCAAAACAACAAACTTTCAAGTGGTGCTCAATCTCATCGAGTAGACCTCGAAGAGTCTTCGATGGCATGGAATAGATAACTAAGATATGTCCAACAAGAATTAATCGTATTATCTGATTTTCTCAATGGCATCAAAGATTCACCTCAGCAGCATCAAAGACCATTCAATCCCATCGACATAACCGTTATCTACCCGTTTTCTAACCGTTGGAATTCAAACTTTTTATAAAGGGCATTCGTTTCTTGGGCATTTTCATGGGTTTTTGGTGCAGTAGAAACTTGGGTGATTCCATGATTATATCTATCATCCCAAGCCTCTAAACCAATGAGTTCTAAGTCATCTTCCTTGAGCTCTAATGAGGATTTTAACATCCGCCTTGAATATAAGCTTAAACTCCACCATTTTCTAAAGATTAGACTTAACCTCTATAGGCATACCATTGTCTAAATCATCTAGAAGACTCATCTAGGTGAATCCTTTACGAATTACAACTTCCCATTAGTTGTAGGAGATTCTACCAACCTCTCATCACCTTGGTCACCGCATCGGAGTACTACATGTAAGGAGTCTGATCTTAGAGTTGAAGCATTGACATCACGATCAGGGAAGCAAAATGGAGTTGATTGAAGCATGGAATAGCATCAATCAAGCTACCACAAAAGAAGCTCAATCCGACAAGTTATCAATTGTAAGAGTCCATATAATATTTTTCCTTATGTAGGATTGAGGGTAAGAGTTGGTGATCCAAACTCAAGTAGATTCCTGCATAGGACCTTGTCTCTTATGTAGGGCCTAAATCTAGGTTCTTGTATAGGACTTTGGCTCTTGTGTAGGGCCTAAATCAAGTCCTTGTGTAGGCCACCGGACACAGGTGCGTATATGTTAGTCTCCGTGGGAACCTCCGACGGGAGTAAATGGAGGTCATTGGATTAGGACCGAGGTTATTGGTTAGCCTAAGGAAAACCAACTAAAGTCTCTTGCGGGAGCCTTCGGCGGGAGTGTACGTAAGTAGGTTCTTGTGTAGGACCGAGGTTCGTAACGAGCCTATAGAAAACCACAGAAAGTCTCTTATGGGAGTCAGTCCTTGTGTAGGATTGTAAAGGTTAGAGGTTAACTTAATTTAAAACCTCCAAAAATGAAATCTGGTACACTCGTGGGTTGAGTGCGTCCGCCATGATTGGAATAGGGAAACCAAACCACTATACATGCTTGTATTTGGGATTATATTTGAGCACTTGTTTAATTATGTTTGTGTGATGAATGTTTAATTATATGTAAGCATGATTAGATGAATGTTAGGAGTTGATAATTAGCACATCTCATACACACACACATGTACACTATTATGTTTATAAACTAGTTGCTTAATTGGCATATCATTTGTAATCTATGTGATTGGACCCTCTATTAGCTTGGAAGTCGTAAAGTTAATTGTCTTGCTTAGCTTAACTTGCATATTAGCTTAAGTAGACAATAGGGTTTAAAATGCAAAAATTTTAATTGGTCCTAATAACCCCCTCTAGGACATAGCCTTCATTCATTAGCTTCCGCACGCACAGCCCTAGTAATCCCATTACACCACGTGTGAATTTTCAATTAGCTATAACAAAATCAATCAGCTAGCTATGAATAATCCATTAGTCAAACATTTTTAATGCATTCTTATGTCCTTTCCAAATTTGAATAAATCATTGGTTGTCAATGACATTATATGTTTTCCTTATATGTATGTTTCAAAAGCTTATATAAGGGCATGGGATGAGTAGTATAAAAGCACATTTGAATTTAGTCAAATTTATAAAATTGTTCTCTTCTATTTGTTTGAGTTATCGTGCTTAGATTGAAGGTGCCTACGCTTAGGCGGATACTTCTGATCAACCAATTGCGCCAACAACATCGCAGACCAAATTAGAAGAGGGCCATTTCTTTTTTAAGAACACAAGGTTTGCAAGTTATTATATACACATTCAGCAGTCAGCCCACATATTAAAATAACATGGTACCACAACATCTATGACTAGATCCTTAAACATCTTATCAGATATGATGCGCGATTGAAAGAAACGGCATTATTTTTTTCATTCCATCTACTGGAAATAAAATTTTGGGGGGGGGGGGGGGGGGGATGCCCACTATCCGGTGGCCTTCAAAATATGATAGGTGGCTTATAAATGGCAAGTAAAGCCCATGGTCGACATTTAATGAGGGCCAAATTGGATGGCTAGGATCATCTGAAATGGAAGGATTATGTGGAATATCCTTTACCCTGCCAAAGGGCCCACCGCATGAACGGATTGGATTCCGTTTGGATCTCCAAAAAGGAAATGGTACAATTTCTTCAGGCAAGCACATTTCTTAAGGGGTCGTTTAGATGCCTGTAAATTCGATAAAATGTAAGAAAGTTAACTTTTTTACAGTTTGTGTTTAGGGAAGAAATGTTACAGGTAACAAAGTCTCAACCTGTAACTTTGTATCAGGTAAGATTGCAAGAAATGTAATAGGGGAATTAGATGTTTTTCCACTCACAGGTTACTTTCTTACAGGTAATGGCTATCTATTTCGAATTTGGGAGAGGCAGGTGGAAACACAACTGCATTGAAGGTGAACCTCTCTCTCTCTCTCTCTCTCTCTCTCTCTCTCTCTCTCTCTCTCTCTCTCTCTCTCTCTCTCTCTCTCTCTCTCAGCAAGGTAAGCCCTAACCCTTCTCTGTTTTTCTTTTTTTTCTTTCCGATTCTTCGTTGTTTTCTCTTTTGCATAAGGGTGGAACGGACGAGGTTGGCTAGGGGCGGTTTCAGATCCTTGACCGTAGGGCCCACCATGTACTTGCCTTCCATCCACGCCCTTCATCCGTATTTAAAGTTCATTTTAGGGCATCATTAAAAAAAATGAGGCAAATCTAAATCTCAAGTGAACCACACCACATGAAACAATCTTGACTGAATCCCAACCATTAAAATCTTCATGGGGTCCACCAGAATGTTTATTTGCCATCCAACCAATTGATAAGGTCACAAAGACCTGGATGAAGAAGCCACACAAATACCATCTTGATCCAAAACTTGTGGCCCACGAGAAGTTTTTAATGGTCAATTACTATTGTTTCCTATACTATGGTCCACCTGAGATTTGGATCTTCTTCATTTTTTGGATCATGCCCTAAAATGAGCTTTCAATATGGATGGACAACGTGGATGAAAGGAAAATACATCATGGTGGGCTCCACAGTCAATATCCCACCCGCCTCGATGGATCCGGGGATCCACCGAAGCCATGCCAGTTTTGCTAGTGACGCTGGCTAATAGCCAGATGGCTACTATTTGGTGCTCTGTGGGCCCCACCATGTTGTATTTGTTTTATCCATGTTGTCCATCCATTTTCCAAATCATTTTAGGGCTTGATCCAAAAATTGAGGCAAATCTCAATCTCAGGTGGACCACACCACCGGAAAACAGTAGTGAATGAATGTCCATGATTAAAAACCTCCCGGGGCCCACTGTAATGTTTATTTGACCTCTAACCTTTTGCTTACCTTAAAGTTTTTTTCACATTACATATATTTCGTATACGTGGGCCCACTTTTAGGGCCTACATAATGATTAGTTTAGCTTAAAAATTGGTCCAACTATTCATTTAAATGGGCTCAATAGATTCCGTACTTCAAGCTTTGGTTGGTGTAAATCTACAGCTTCTTACCTGTAACTAACTTACAGGTTATCCAAACATAAAAAATAAGTTGCCTGTAAGTAAGTTACAACTTACACCCATACAAGATTACTTGTAACTTTCTTTCACCTGTAAATAAGTTACCTATAACTTACAACTTAAAAAACTTACAGGCATCTAAACACAGCCTAACAGAATATTGTAAATTGTCTCCCAGAAATATACATATCTAACATATGTGAAGGTCTTGTCAGGTCTGGGACTGAAACATATACAACAATTATAACGAAGGCTAAATGATACACCGTATCCATCAGGGATATAAAACAATGCCTCCACCAGACTAGGATCAGCTATTTCACATAACCAAACCCAATCCATCAATTGAATTCCAAAGCAGAGATGCTAAAGGTTTGTTTAATTGTACCAAATTTCTGATACTTAATGAAGAAAATGGAAGATTAGTATGAATACTTCTGACACACACCAAACCCCAAAAACCCTAATCCCAAAACCCTAGAAATGTCAAGAACAATAACAAACAGAGTAAGTGCGGATGTGTGTACCTGAGAGCCAGCAAGCTCCTCGAACTGCTTGACAAAATCCTCCATCCCTTCCTTCCCCAAATCATCCCCAGCTACTGCAGCCGCAGTCGTTGACTCCAATCCGCAGACAGCTTCTCGGGTCTGCTGAGTCAGCTTCTCGAGCGCCTCTGCGACGTGCGAATCCTTCTGAACCTTCTGCTTCCCCTTCTTGCCTCTGCTCCGCAGTTCCGGCAATCCGAGGCCCAGGCCCTGTACGGCCGCAGGAGCGGAAGGCGAAAAAGAAGAAGAAGAAGTGGAAGAAGACGACGATGAAGATGATGATTTCTCTGTGTTGGCATCGCCAATGACATCTTTACCCCTGCAAAATGGAAGGAGCTCCAAGTGAGAGGCCGAAGAGAAAATGGAAGGAAGATAGGGGTAAAAATGGAAATAGAAAGAAATACCTGTGAGCTGAATCGAGGTCGAGCTTTCCGAAATCATCCAAAGCGCCTACGAGTATTTACATACACATTAAGAGAGAGAGAGAGAGAGAGAGAGAGAGGGATGAGAATCTTACTGTCGAGGAGTTCGTCTAAATCGTCGGAAGGGTCGGCCATCGATGAGAGAGAGAAGGGTAGGGTTGTAAATAGAGAGAGAGTGGGGAATGTTTTGAAATGAGAGAGAAGATAGAGAAACGAAGGACGAAGCAAACAGCAAGGAGGACTTAAAAAGGAGAAAGCATACGATATGTGGCCTGCATCTCTGGACAATGTACATGGTTTTCAATTCCGACATGTGTGGCCCACTTTATGGTAATCCAAGCCATTGGAATGTTGATTATTACCTTAGATGGATTTTCATTCTAAAATTACTATTAATAATTTAATTTTAACCTTTCTAATTGTGTCCTACATATAGACAGTTGAGAAGTGAAGCATAAGAACGCTTCACGACCAACCGGAAAAGAAACTAATATTAGCCGTTGGGATCCTCTAATCAGGTAATATCTATTTTATGCTCTGTAAATAGTGAGTTCCCTCAGATCAATGGTCTGGATTGACGAAAAAAGGGCCCCACCTGTCCTGATCGGAAACTATGCTGTACAATGCAACCGGCGACGTAATATATAAATTTTAAAATAGTTCGGCGTTTTGCTTTGGGGCTAAATAAAGACAAAGGCTCACGTAAACTTCCGGGAATGTTATTTGATACGCTGGCAGCGTATTACAAGCAATAGGTATGCATTCATCCATTTTATCCTTGGCACATAAATAACTGAATCCAGACCATCCAAGTAGTGTTCCCCGATCTATCGCGACTATTTTATCTATTAGATTATCTGATCGTAGCCTCTGACTAATATGTTTTACATTTTGATTCTGATCCCTAACTAATTCTCATTTCTTCGAAAGTCCACAACCGTCGATTACATTAGTCCGCTGAATTTAGAGTGGGTCGAAACGAATTTGGACGGCTTAGATTGTGATTTATGTGTACTCCTTAGAAAGCGACTGAGTGCATGGCACAGCTCGTCACGTTTCGAGTACGGTAAGTGTTAAGTCGGTTATCGAAGAAGTCGGATGAACGATTTGCGTACGTCGCCTTGTTTTTCGATAGCGCGAGGAGAACAGTGCAATCCGCCCCGTCCATCAGATACATCACGCCTTGTTTTACATTGATGTCAGAAATCAATTGGGTGGACTATACAATGAAATTGTACCTAAACCTTTGCATTTACGTGGTATGGCTCACCTGAGTTTTGGATGATTTTTGGTTCCCTGGTAAAGACGAGGCATCTTATGAAACTTCCACCCACGTGAAAGTAACCTAGTGCCAAGGGTCCTTAATCATGCATCAGCTGGGTTCGAGTACCGATTGCAGTGGGATTCACGTGTGGGAACGTGTGTGCGTGTGTTAAAAAAAATAAAAATAATAAAAAACGGGTGCAAGGTACGTTAGCACGGTTCGAGGAATGATCCTGATTAGCAGAACATTGATACTGCGGTCAATTGATGGTTCATACTCATGCACGCGGCCCCTATACACGTGACATAAATTTAATAGGGTAAGCCCCCAGCTGTGGATCCGTGGGGCCTACCATGCTGTATGTGTCTTATATCCACGCTGTCCATTCATTTCGTAAAATCATTTTAGTATATCTGCCTAAAAATACAGCAGATCCAAATCCCAAGTAGACCATACCATAGCAAACCATGGTGATTGAATGCCCACCATTACAAACTTCTCAGGGGCCAACAGAATGTTTATTTACCATGGAGCCTGTTGAGGTCCCATGGAACCTGTTAAGGTCACAAAGAATTAGACGAAAGGACCATACAAATATCAGCTTGATCCAAAACTTTTGTGGCCCCTAGGAAGTTTGTAATGATGGACATTCAATCACCACTGTTTCCTGCGTTGTTGTCCACGTGAGATTGGATCTGCTGCATTTTTTGGGCGCATACTCTAAAATAATATGGCGGACGCATACATCAAGGTGAGCCCCACAGTCAGGGATCCACCAAAGTGTCTATCTCCAAAGTCGGGTACAGGGCCGACATCCCCCCAAATTGTGGGCCCCACTTGGGAAGTCGCACTGAACAAACCTGCTGTAGGCCTGGGCAAGTACAAAATTTTGAATGGAACAGGCGGAAAGGTTCAAAATCCCAGATTAATGGACGGTGATGTAAGCTAAAATTTTAGGAAATGGCCCATACAATGTCCAACGAAATCATGGGATTCCAGTGATTACTAGTTAGAACTGAAAACCAATATTGCTGTATGCTGTGCAAAGACACGGACCATCACAAAATTCCTCTCACAAGGAGCTCAAGAAAAGGACGGGCACGGTGTCCTCAGACCTCGACCTTAGACATGGGGCCCAACGGATTGGGGATTGAGATAGCTAATGAACTCCCTAAAATGGCCCAGAACCATCCTGTTTCCACATCTACCGTTGGCATCTAAGAGAAGAAAGACCAAAGCAATGGACGGCTACAGGTTTAAATCAAGAGAGGAAGTCCAAACCAGATCAATTATAAGACGGGCCCAGGATAGGGTTTGGTCAGGTCCGATCCGATCCACTCTTGAGGCGTTCCAGACCTGACCTATTTGCTAAACGAGGGGGTTGTGAATTGGCCCGATATCAGTTTACATCCACCCACCCAACCCATTTGCATCCCAGACGCATCGACTTTCTCGCATAATACTTGAACTGGAATGCTGAAAGCAGAACTGATCACCTACTATCAGGTGTACCTCTTTGGTGTTATACAGCGGAATCCTACGAGAACCCACCACCCTCAACCTTTGTAACATTTGAATATGTTTTAGGACACCTGCCGCACAGTTCTCCACTAATGATGTCTCATAGCATGCTTGTGGCTCAAGCGGTGGGCCATGACGGTAGCTGGCTGGATATTCTAATAGGTCTCATGCTCCAAAACGTTTGTGCAAGTTATATGGGCCACCCATCGCACCATGCATAGAGCAAACACCCAGTGAATGGACAGTAAATAAGCCCCAACGTCCATCCAGCTTCATTTGCAACCACCCAAAAAAGGCCAGAAACTGGCTGCAGAACAACCATACGGAAAATTTTCTTTTCCAAACCGCAACAACCAAACCCAATTGCTACTTACCTACAATTGCATTCACACACAGGAAAAACAGCAGCTAAATGGCATGCTACTAAAAAGCAGATTTAGACAGACTTACTAATTCCATGCATTGTTAGTAAATAATCCAAACCAGGAAAAAAAAAAAAAAAAAAGGAAGGGGGGGACACCCTCATCCATCACACAAGGATGAATATAAGGGGTTACATCCTGAAATTTTAACATAGTATTGAATCTATGTTCTAACAAATTGAGGGGCAAAATGTACCTGCATGCCTTGGAACTCATACCTAGGAATCATTTCGGGGAAAGAAGTTGCTATGAACTGACGATCATGAAAAGCACGTACCTGTTCTACTGCAGCTCCATACTGGGACCATCCACTTGCTCACTTTTCAAATCAGGCTCTCGCAATTCAATGCTAAGGCCCGGCAGGACAGCATGTTCAGTGGAAGAAACTCCATATTCTGCAGCTGGTACTGATGAGCTGGTATTTGGATTGACTGCTTCAGATCCAGAAACGGCATTTTTTTGCCCCGCGGCCTCCGCCATAACTGCATCTTGCCCTCCAGACTCTGCTGTAGCAGCTTGATGGCCTTCAGTCATTGTCATAACAGCTTGCTGCCCTGCAGGCTCTGAAGCCACTGGAGGGGGGCCACGCAGCACAGGCGCCGAGCCATGAGGAATGTAAAGGGCAACGCCCGTGGGTGGCACATAAGCAACAGGTTGGACTTGACTCCGCTTGATCCGAGAGGCATGCTTCTTACCGGCAAGATGACACTGGAACACTGCCATCGTGTCACATGTAACATTGCACAAGGCACAGTGTACGGGAAGCTCCCTGGGAGCCTCTGGGCGGACCACTTCCGGCCTCATACGCTTCCCGTCCTGAACAAACTTTGTTTTCCGCTTGATAGGAGTCTTCTTCTTAGAATTATCCCTCTTCCGCTTCTTTGCAGATGCTTCAGTCGATTCTGCTTTGGGAGCCTCAGATTGTTCAGCTGTCTGGATTTGCTGCTCTCCTTCTGCTTTATTTTCATCCACTGTATCGGCAACAGTCATGTTTACTGGGGCGGGGACCTTGTTTTCTTCAGCCACCTGCTGGATATTCTCTGGCTGCACTACAGTTTTTGGCTGAGATTCAGCTTCAATTGCAAGTTTCTTCTGATTCTCCAATTCTTCAAGCTTCTGCATGTTCTTCTTATGTCGCTTTCCAACTTTGTGTTTCTCGAAGATTTCCATGCTGTTGCAGTCAACTCTACAGAGCTCGCAAAAGATGACTGTGGGAGGAGGTCGGCGTGGTGGAGCCTGTGCCTGTGCTGGTGCAGGTGTGGGTACTGGCACTGTCGCTGGTGCTGGTTCGTAAACTGGTGCATGTTCTGGATATGGTGAAAGGACTTCTTGTGCATGTCCTGGATATGGTGGTGGGACTTCATGTGTGGACTGTGGGAATCGCCGCCCGCCACCCCTACCCCGACCTCTCCCACGAAAAGGGGGCGCACCACCATCGTGTCTAGGGTGACGGTGGCCAAAATTACCTTTGCCACCCCTGAATGGCCCACCACCCCTTCTACCACCACCCCTATATGGTCCCGGGCCCTGCAGAAAAGCTCCAAAAGCATCTCCAAGAATTTAAATACTGATAAAATACTCTACAAAAGGTCGATTGAACAACAATACGAAACTCAGCAAAGATACATCCTGATCATGCTTGTGTTGAAAAAGTGTTTGCAGTTCCAGCTTTAGGCTCCAAATAGTGAGAAAACAACATAGCGACTGAAAATGTGAACATAGGATGTGAATACCCCAATAAATACACAGAAGTATGTCACCCAAGACTTTTTACGTGATGATCAGGCTAAGATCGAGGCTGAAAATATCAGTTGGAACTCAATTTTCACCAATTTATCCTTTCCCAAAAAAAAAAAATCAAGATAGAATCCTGAAAAAAAAGCTCAGGCAAAAACCAAAAATCATACAAACCACTCTACCTCACATCTCCTAGTGATGGTCCCAGTTTTCCATCCAAGTCATGCCAGAAAACCAGCTCCATTATCTTCTTTTCATACTTCCAATCAGTAAGCTATTGTAGAATAGCAAAATCTTGGCTAATTTACAATTGAAGGAGGACGGAATTTATGCGACTCAGTTGAGACATCTTGAACCACACGAGTCACGGTGTTCTACCCATTATTACATAACTTTTACATAGGTTAGAAATGCCTACAAAAGAATGTAGAGGATATTCTTACAGCCAATTGATAATATCTTTTTATTCTTGCAGGTTATATGGATTTCAATAATATTAATGTATAAATTTCACGAGTGATACATCAGCAAGAGTAACGAGCAACACAAGCAAGCATTTTCCACATTAACGAGCACCAAATAATGTCGACAAATCGTTTCCCAATATGGACGAACCAGTTGGGAAATCAGACCTGTTAAAAAAAATTGGCTATCCAATTTGTGGCTTGCTGATGGACGGTTTAACCACGGAACTCAACTATACCAATCAGATTGTTAGGACAGTTCACCAGGTTTTGCATCTTATCCTAATGTGTAAGAAAAGAAAAAACAGTCACACAACCATTATCTAAGACCAAATTTGAAAAGAAAATCACAGTAGCTCACCTGGATCACAGAGAAACATATAATATGCTTTGTTTTATTCAAAACTTCTCTTCACCTTGCTTATGCGTATAAAGAATAGAGGAAGGGATCACAAAGACGAATAAAGTGTTCGAGAATTATGCCTATAGCAGGGTATGAGAGAACATGTACAATTATGCCTTTAGACAGTTAAAGAGAGGATTCTCAGAGCCAAACAAAGAAAGAAGCCTATGGCAGGGTATGAGAAGACGTGCAACGTCTTGGGAGAGTAAAAGAAAGGATTCTTAGGGGCAAACAATGAAAGCAGATGAGAGAGAGGGAGAGTGAAAGTTTTCTTTTACATTTTTTTTCCTGAAAGTTTTCTTTTACATCGCAGTATGATTAGTGTTAGGGTACTTTTGGAATTGTGACAAGGTGAGAATTTGAGAATGAAACCAACTCTGATCTTTATAGCATATCCCTCTTCAGGCTCTCTCTTTCTTTTTTACTTGATAAATGTCAAAATATTGTTGGGTTAGCATGAAAAACAAAGGGATTTACCACTGCCCCGTGCTTCACTTTATAAACAGCATGGATGCAAGCCATGGTCATTCTATATATGTCATAAAGAGGTCTCACACACAACTCATTGGATGATAAAGTTGTCGCCCGACTAGCACAGGATTAGCAGTGTGTCATGCGTGAGTGACATGTAACCAATGTAGTAGGCCAACCTCAGAAAACTATGTATAGACACCGATCTGATCTAAAGCAGTGTGACAAATATCACCAAGATTTTGAAAATTCCACGAAAACATTATGTGAAACACAATATCATTGCAAGATTTTCAAATCTCAGCAGCTTTTAAAATATAGTGCTCTATATATATATATATATATATATATATATATATATATATATATATATAAGAATGAGATTTTCCCAATAATATCCCAGGAAAACCTCAAATTTTGAATAATCTCGAGAAAAAATTCTGGGCCGTGAAATTGTGGACAACGAGATTTGTAATATGAACATGTGATCCAACATACCCGTGTGGCCAACGAGAAAAATTTTGAATAATCTCGAGAAAAAATTCTGGGCCGTGAAATTGTGGACAACGAGATTTGTAATGTGAACCTGTGATCCAACGTACACCTCAAATTTTGAATAATCTCGAGAAAAAATTCTGGGCCGTGAAATTGTGGACAACGAGATTTGTAATATGAACATGTGATCCAACGTACCCATGTGGCCAACCTCATGAGTGAATCAACCTAATTTTTGTGCTAGGTGACCTTCATGGTGCGGCCATCCATTTGGATAGGTTAGATTCCATTCACGCATGCAACATTGCTAGCTAAGTGCTGGTTGGAAAATAATTTTATCGTCCAACTAGCTGCGTGTGATACCTCTTTCATAAACAAAATGACAATTAAACTGCAATTTGCTGCTATCCAGATTCCAAATAAACCCTAAAGGACACAGTTGCATTTGATTTGATTATCAAATGTAATCAACAAGTATTTGTTGTTGAAAGACATGTAGAAGTGTTGGTACACGACATTGATATGAAGTGCAGAATTTGAATGCCTCCTTAAATGGGATTCAACCAATCTTAACGACTTAAAACAACATAAATGAATATATTATCAGAATCATCAACTGAGCCTTATACCAAGCAACTGGGGTGAGCTACAATAATCATGTTCCACCATTCCACACCGTCCATTGGGTCTGCACAGGCTCTAGGTCCAGTCCGTTTAAGTGTTGACAAAAGAAGAACTCAAAAAGGCATCATAATGTGGGGTTGAGTGTCAATGAAAAGAAGCTGAAGAGAAGTGTAATGTGTACAGCTGTATGGTTGGAGTTGAGAATCAAAAGTTCCAATGGAGTGTCCCTACATGCAATTGATTATCAACCTCATGCATTGTCCTGCTGGGCCCGCCGACATGCAAAGATTTTGCAAATATTGAAACTCTCCATTTTTTTGGCGCTAACATAACAACCATCCAATACCCACCCTTCGAGAATGTTTTCTTCTGATTTTTACTATTGAAAGTTTTCTTTTAATGTTCCACATTCACCTCCACATACTGATGGTCAGAATCATCAATTTAATCCAAGTTTTAGTGGTGTACAACCATCTCAGCTGCTCAATATGTGGACCCCAATGGCATGACATGTGTTGTTGATGTTGAGTGCCAACATATGTAAAACAAACTCAACAGAGTCTGTTTAACAAGGCTTGTTAAGTGTGCATCCTATGCATGTCCAGTTGCACCAAAGAAGTTGAAGAATGCTATGCATGTCCAACTGCATGTATAGCCATGGCCAATTATGTGCCCGTGCATGTGCCCATATCACAAATACCTGTTAAATCTGAGCAGTAATCAATGTGGGCCACACCATATAGATATTGTGGCCAGAAATACAAATCAGTCCACTCATCAGGTGGACCACAGTGCACACAAAGGCACAGATAAAAGTTAACAGTTACCTGTTGGGTATCCAATACCCGACCCAACCCAACCTGACCTGACTTTTAAATGGGTCTGATGTCCCAACCCGACCTGGCTCAATTTCTAAGACCGGGTAAAAAAAATGGACCCACATCACAAAAAGGGTCAGGTCCTCCAGGTACCCACAGGTCTGGTACCCATCAACAGCCCCAGCCATCTAAGGTACATATGATATTCTACAATTAGTACATTGTACATCAAGTTTTCTATAATATTCTACAATTAGTACATCGTACATCAAGTTTTCTATGACTACTGGCAAACCTTCGAATTAACCAGTTCAAAACAATGAAGAACGCAGAATAAAGTGAAGTCAACCTTTTGCAGATTTTTCTTTCCCAATCCAAAACAGAAGTCTGCACAATTCACAAACTGACGAGGCAGAGGGAACCCAATATGCAGACGAGATGAAAATTTTCTGCAAAAATCAACTCCTTCGCAGATTGGCTAAGAAATACATGCAAGACAGCTCGACCTATTCATAGTTTGGTCAAGCAATTCCATCATTACAATTTGAGGATTTCGCAGATCCCTAATTTACAGATTGGAGGATGTCCAAACAGCTCCTTGAGGATCTATTTAGATGTACCCAAAAGGCAAAATGACATGGACTTAGTGGGTTGTCCAATTTTTAAATGGATTGACTTTAGCTATTAGTTGCATTCAGCCCATTTAAAAATTTCATTTGAGGCAGAAGTGGCAGGCAGAACAAGTGGGCATGACATTCAGCCCATATTTTTTTTTGGTTCAACAAACCCCATAATTTTAGGAGGAGAACAAGTATGAATAACCCAAATCGTAAATTTGGGGTACATCCAAACAGGTCCTGAACTTGACTCTGGAAATCATACTTTAAATTTCCAAAAGTTGACATGGAAAAACTCGCCATCATTATGAAACTTCAGTAGATCATCGGCTCATCCAATTTCTTCTATAAGTTGGGAGTTCAGGATTTGGTACTCGAGCCTGCAAGCTGAATCATCTCGCCTGAGTTTCAAGTCAATCAGTGAGTTCTTGAACATTGCAGAAGTCAAAAGTTATCTCTGTCCATTTTACCATTCCAATGGTTTCCCAGGAAACTCCAGGTGCAAAAATGGAGACCCTGTCATCACATATTTGAAAGGCATGAAAGACCAGAGGGGGGCTCCAGTTGCCCTTGTGTCTAGAATCCCTCCAAACCATTGGAACTACTTCTTTCATCTGAAAGAATAATTAGGGGATTCTTGAATCCTCTGCAACCACAAAAATCATTGAGAACGATCTCTAATGATTTCTGAGGCGATGAAGGCTCTAACTGATAGTAGATGCCCCCGTAATGGAGTATTGAAGGGAAGAAAAAGATATCACATACCTATTTTGACGGAGAACGCAACAGCATAGCGAGAATCCAACATGACGAGGAATCCAGGGATGGTAAGACCAAGGCTCCCAAATCAACTTCCCTAATGGAAAAATGGCATACTTCAGCATCCTCGATGCCTAAAAGGCATTTCATTCATGAGTCTCATGGAAGGATTGGTTAAGTATTAGAAAGATTCATATTCTCGATGTCAACACTGACAACTCCCTCCAAAATTTGGATTCTCCGCGTCAACATGCCAGCAAAGAATTCATTTTAGGCAACAGATGCACAATCCTTCGAATGTCCGTTATATGCGTTGTGCTGCCTGAACCCATGCTTGTACCAATGAACTGATGTTGACACGCAACACTTCCAGAAGGAAGAATCCACGGAACAAACTGAGGAGGTTCTACACACTTCTGTTCATCGCTATAAAATTTTGAAGTTGTAATGGGACATGATAAATTAGCAAGGAGAATCATAATTTGGAAGCTCACCAGGTTGACTCAAGACACACCCATCACATATTGGGATCGTCGTCTAACCAGGTATTGAGCATGACTCTCACTGATTCAGTGTGGCTTGGATGAACTCTTGTTAGAATGGACGTGGGTAACTCAAACAAGTTGCTAAGCAAAGAACATATGTTAGCAACATTTTTGTCATTCATTCCAATATTATTACCATCCAAACACTTCATCAAAACCATCAATCAATACCGTTACCCTCATTTTCACAAGGGTATCAGCCATATCTTAGACATAACAGGTATGTTTCCAGATTGACGAGTTGCTCATATACTCCAGATCAAACTTTCGAAACTCTGCTGGACACCCAGAACTTAGTTTTTCAATGACATTGCCAAGTCAATGAAGAACTCGCAGAGACACAATAGTATTTTTCTTTTTGATTTTCAAATTTTCTCATGATTTCTCATTGACTCATTCAGCACAACCAAATGAATGAAGAGCTCAACCAAATTAACCCGTCCACGATTCTAAGAAAGTTCTGAGCTGAGTCCTCTATAGAAGGGGCGAATTGAATTGAGTTGAGTTAACAAGTTACAGATCTCCCAATCTATTAATGTCATAAAACTGATATTCTTAGGGTGGGTTTGGATGGACATCAAAACAATATCCCACAACAGCACAGGGGATACAGTAATGGGTAGTGCTATATCCAAGTTTTGGGGAAGGAAAGGAAGAGAGCTATTTTAAGCCGACACAATGAGATTCCACCAGGCATCTTTATCCACAATACTTCTAACAACACTAGAAGTGAGGCGACCATGTTCGTCTCAATATCTCACAGAAACCCATCGAGCAGGATGTTGCATCCAAACACACCCTTATATACAATGCAATAGAACTTATAATTTTAAAAAAAAATAATAAAAATAAAAAATAAAAAAGCTTAATAATAGACATCAAAATATTTAACAATATCCATGACATAAATAGTGTGAACATTCAATTATATCTTGTGAATGTTAACAATGTGATATGTTATTTGTTTAGATCGTAAGCTAACAATACAACTTAAAATTTATGTGACATGTTATTTGTTTATACAACTTAAAATTTATGTGATATGTTATTTGTTTAGATCGTAAGCTAACAATACAACTTTAAATTTGTGTGATTGATAAGTAATTTATGCAAGAGTGTTTCCCCAACCTATATTTGCATGCAGACACTGTAGGATCCAGATCATCCATCTGGTAGGCCTAACTGTGAATAGACCATGGCCCAAAATCACACTAATCAACAAACCATGACATCTGATTGGAGGACTTATTTTGCCACAAAATCTGGACCATTCTGTGTTTTAACTGTCCATCTTTAGGCTCCTTATCAAGTTCAGAGTGGTAAATTTTTCGGAATAGGCCCAAACCCATGGCAGGGCCCATCAGATGAAGATTCTGGACTTCATACATGTGTACCTGTATAGTTTAGATAGAGAGAATCAACCTTTTGAGTCCCTCATTGGCACCATTTATATTGATTCTCTAACTTCTCTACATATTTCGTGAACTATTACACATATCATTATTTTTCATCATAAATCCTACCTAGTTAAAATCTAAGAAACTCGATGGTATCACCTGGTCAACTCACCCAACTCAAAACTTTTGGGACAAGATATACAGGTTTGATTTCCAAGACTGCAAACAATGAAGGGAATCTCTTAACAGTACTCCTTAGGAGACTTTCCCAACTGCCAATAATAACAAAAAAGGAATATGTAAGAGTTGTTATGTGCATCAAAATGTCCTGAACACTTTATGCATAATAAAAGATATGAATTATACAGTGGTAAGTACTTGTTGGAAGAATATAGATTGTCCATTACATTCTCATATGGCGATCTTCAATAAGATATATAAATATTAACGGAAAGGTGTCACATTAATGCGATTATATTTCCCAACTTTCCCCCATTATTCTCAAGTTATACTCCATTGTTCTACAACAATTCCTTTTCAACGAAAATGGAGAAACTTTTCGAAGAACCAACAATCTACCAATCAAACATCATTGGTGCTTCCATCTCCATCCATCAATTAGGAATTTGGGTAGCATCAAGTGGCTAGGTGATTTAGGCCCATCAAGAAAAATACGTGGCCATTACCGTAACCCAAGAAAGTCTCATAGAGTTGCTTAACATATTTCATAGAAGAAGCACCCTTCCAAACAAAAAATGTATTTCTACATGTATATGGGTTTGTATGCATGTATACTCATACATATACACAAATACAGAGGTTGCTCAGAAATAAGGAGAGAAGGTTAATGGGGACGCAATTGAAATTCTGGGGTAGACCACACCTCCAACTATAGAGCATGGAAGATGCTAAAAGTGCTGGGGAAGGCACAGTCAAGAGCCCAAAGAATAAGAGCAGTCCACATGACTAGATATATAAAAGAACAAATTAAAACAATTGACTGTAGCCAAACCGAGAATGATAATGTCACATGAACATTAAAAAACTACCACAGGCAAAGAATATTATCCTTTGAATTAGTTTAGCACTCTGACAAGGAAAACCAACTAAGAGGGCGAGATCCACCACAAATTGAAAAAAGAAACACTTCCTTAAGCCCCATAACATAAATTGAAAGAAATCATCACATGGGAGAATGATGCCGAATTGACTTTGAATTGATATCGGTGGAAGTATGGAAGAGCTAATAAAAGTGCAATCAACATTCACATATCATCCCATTCAAGAAACTAATTGCCAACCTAAGCTAAGTGTAATTACAGTGCGAACATTTTTTTCCTTTGACACCAAAAGGCATTGGGCTCACAACCAACGGTCAAATCTCGACATCCTTAGTAGCAGCCAAAGTTTTGAAGAACGGTATTGGTTTGGTGTATTGAACCCGTATCGGCCAAAATTGTTTTTCTTTTCTTTTCTTTTCTTTTTTTCTTTTTTGAGAGGCAGACCAAAATTGTTTCTTTGCCCAATTATTATTATTTTTTTAATTTATCAGAAAAAATTGGGAAAAAATGTAGAACACCGGAATCTTTGTTCTTTGACGTTTTAACATGCATTCAATGGTGCATTAGACCATTTATAAGAATGTTGTCTGCTAGTTTGACTTACTGAAAGTCAATCAGAGAGGACCTACTCAAACACATATAAAGCATGCTTTGATATTTTATGGCCCATGACTTTGAAATACAACAGAAAGAAGATGAAGAAAGAAATATATATGTATATGTATATAGTATATACTTTTCACCTTTTTCTATTTTTCTCTCAAAATGGTTGATTTCACTTCAATCTATCAAATATCACTCAAATCTTGTGTTTTGATCCAAAATAAGCCTAGATCCAGTATAAATGTAGTTTTTAAGCTTCCTCCACGGTTGATTGAAGAAACAACTACAAAAACTAAAGTTGGAAATTTTTGAAATGGCTCCTTTATGGCTGTATCAGCCCTGTATCAGTGTCAATGTGGGGTGTATCAGCCTGTATTAACTGATATGGGCTGATTCGGCCCTTTTTCTCTGGCACAACCCTCTATCACTTAACAGGGTGGCTTATGATATGGCCAAAACCAGTTTTCAAAACCACGAGCAACTTACCTATGAAAAGGGGAAATGAAGTCAAGCAGCTGCATGTCAACATTTTAGAACATAAACACTAAAACCTTAAAACCTGGTCAGTTACAGAGATAACTACTTAGTGAAAAAAAGAAAAAAGAAAAAAAAAAAGGTACTGAATCTGACTGACCTTGAACTTACAACTTCTACTTGGAAACCAAACACCCTAACCACTAGGCTAACAGCAGATTAGTTGTTAAATTGCCTCTTTTTTTTAATTATTAGAAAGAGGCAGATTTTGGGCCAAAACAGTCCAAGAGGGCCCGACCTAGGACCGGTAGTCAAACCAAGCCAACCACAAGAATGTTGAGTACTGGTTTTTCAATTAATGCAAGTAGTTAGAATCTACTCAGTAGATTGATGCATGAAGTTGTAATCTACTCAGTACAACCACGGAAACATATAGCAATGTTAAACAGTTGTCTTTCTTTTAACTAGGAAAGCAATGCCAAAAAGGTGTCATGGTGAATAAATAGTAATAACCATAAGGCGTGGTCCATTGTACTCAAATCTTACTAAGAAAGGTAAAATATAATCCTGGTTAAAGCATGCACAAAACTTCATGACTAAATGCTCAATGGCAATAGAATCTTAAGAGTTTTGTAGAAGTACAATTTAAAAATCAAATATGACCAAGCACCTCCAAAAGGCTACAGCAGACAAGCTCATTCATGAGTAGCAATCATGCTGACTTTAGAGGCCATAAAAGGACTCCTTGGCCCGTGGTTCACACAAAGCTTACAACAATGAGTTTGATTTTTTTGTGAACTGCAAAGGGAATACTTCACAAAGCAACTTATAGCTTCTCAGCATTGGGGGAAAAAAATACAATACAACTATAACACACACATTGAAAAAAATAAAATAAAAAAGTACAACTACCATTATTAACGAGGGAAGGAACATCAAAAGGCAATTTGACAAAGAATGATAGCTAAAACTTGAAAACAATCACAAGAAATTTCCATTGGCACCTTATCAACATTGTCCCTAGAAAATTGATGTTAGCTTTACAGATCCTATTCTTCAAATCATTTCTACTATATGTAACAGGAGGAGCAAATGGACATTTTTGCCCATGCAAGTAGTTTTTAGGAGAGTCATGGCCATCAACATTCTACAGGGCATTAAATGAGATTTTCAATATGGTCGGGGGTACTTGTGGAATTTTGAAAATCTGCAAGCTTATAAATGGACAGTTGGGATTTTAGCCGCATCAACGTACAGAATGGATTTTACATGCTCCTCCCACCCTCATATTTTGTCCACAAGTAGCCCACTTCCACCTCCCTTTGCATTCACACAGTCGCCATGACAATCCTACCAGAGAGTCATCCAACAAAGGCTATGTGGGGCCCACTGTGATGACTTTGTATCATTCATTCGAACATCTGTTATGCCACCTCATGTTAAGATGTCAGCCCAAACAAGAGGCAGATCTACAACTCATGTGGGGCACGGAACCTAAAAAAAGTGTAGATGGGATGCCCACAATTGGCACCTTCTCGTTTATATGCATGTAGCAGCACCTAGTATTTTTAATAGCGAATGGCCTGTAGCATAGTGTTCACCCCACTAAAGCGTAAGGCTTAAGCTACATAGCTTGTAACATAAGCTACACGCTACCTTTATATTTCAAATCAAGGTTGTGCTTCGTTGTACAAATATCATGAAATTTCATGATATTTTACACAAAAATTAGTCTGATTAATAATGAAATATAATGACACTTGGTGCAACAAGATGCGGCCTGAAATAATAGGAAAAAAGGCAAATATTAAGTATAAAGGTAAAGAAAGAGCAATTTAATTGATTTAATACTATTACTAATATTATTTTACTAAAATCAATGAAAAGATTAATTAATTTTTACTAAAAAATGAAAATGTATAACAATAATTAATTTTAATATTTTAGTGAAAAATAACTTGTAATGTAAGCTAAGTAGTGTGTAGCATATGCAAATTTAGCATGTAGCGTAGGCTACACGTAACTAACACTATTTTCACGAGCTACGTGGCATCAAGGAAAAGCTACATGCTACATAGAGAAGCTATTTAAACACTGCCAGCACCCTTTCCCTTCATTTCTCTCCTTTTTCTATCACTCAAAATTCTCTCTCCAATCCTCACTCAATGCGTGTTGCACGTGCCACTTCCTCTAGTAATTGAAACAGGAATTGTCATGATAAATTTTTTCCTATTCCTGACAATGGAATAAATAAGTCCCCAAAATGATAAATTTTCTTTATAAATTAAACAAAACCTCAAAATGCACTCTGCATCAGCTTTTCAAAAGTTCTAAGTGACAATTCAAACATACCTTGCAAACATTACAGCGGTGACCTGGATTCTACATGTATCAAACTATCACATGCACTCAGCAGCGACCAAGAATGTCACTAGAAAACCACATTGGTGCACAAGTGGCTGTTCACCAAGGAATTCTTGGTTTCCAGATTGATAATTGAGAGATGGAAATCTCGCATCTCCAATTTGCGGATGACACTCATCTATTGTGTGAGGTGTCTTTGGAGCAAATCGGCAACTTGAAAGGCATGCTAAGATAAGATGCATTGATGGTGTTCTATTTTTATGTATTCTTTGCTGCTTTGACATTTGTCTAGCAGCTTCTTAATAAAATGAATTCATTGCTCTTCAAAACAAAATTTTAAGAAAGAGGCAATGAAGCCAAGGTGTTCCAAAACGGTAACGGTGGCCGTAAAGGCCACCACTGTTACCGTTATGATACAGGCTGTAACAGCCGTTACGGCCTTATTTTTGTTTTTTTGTTTTTTTTTTTTTAAAAAAAAAAAAACCTATTACTGGACCGTTACGATGCCATTACAGGGCGGTTTTTCTGTAACGGCCGTTACGGCCATTTCGACCTCGTAACGCGTAATGGTTATGACCGTTACCATTACATAACCGATTTTGAATACCTTGATTGAAGCAGTCTTGGGTCTTTGGATGAATTTTTAAAATGGTGCAATGGCAAGGGTAGCCATGGAGGAAGATAGAGCAAGGCTCATGGCAATAAGGTTGGGATGCAAACATATGGAACTCCTGTGCACATACTGGATCTTCTGCGGAGAATAGATTAAGGGGTTCCCTACTGTGGAATGAAATCAATAAGTTGGGTGCGTTAGGAGGGGCAAATTAGGGCATCTTGAATATGGTGTATAAGTAGTTTGCAAAGGGAGTTCTCTCTTCTTCTTCAATCTAGGGTGGCATGGTCTTTCAACACCTCAACTGGATATAGTGGTAGAATTAGTTGGTGGTCCATTCAAGGGCTGTAAGGATGATCTTTGAAAGTTGTGTTTGTTCGTGATATTATGAGGTGTGAGTACATTTTTTTTTAATACCATTTCGCTGGCGGAGACAGTGAGAAGGATTCTCCACCTCGTTCTTAGTTGGGTGTGTGCAAGACAAGAATTTGAATGCCACTCAAAGGCAGAGCTCTTAAGCAATTGATAGGTTTTTTCAACAGAATATCATGTCTAGCTGTCAGTTTTATGTAATCCAGGATTTTATAATTTTCCTTCTATTCAGATTAGGCCTGACTCCTGAGCAGTGTTTTCAGTAGTGCTCATAGCGTAGCGTATGCTACATAGCGTATGCAAGTGGCATAGCTCCCTAGTAGCGTAAGCTATAGGACATGTAGCATACGCTGCATGTAGCACATGTAGCATATGCTACCTGAAATCTCCTTTTTTTTTATAGTTTTTCTTCTATAATATCTCAACACCTATTTTTAAATGGTGGTGACTCATCCCCATCACACGAGACACTATATTGGATCAATCTGGAACATCTAAATTGTGGTCCATATCGTGGATAGAGAACATAGATCAATCTGAACCATCCAAATTGTGGTCCATATTGTGAATTTGTGATGTTTCAATAAATAAAAAAAGAAGTAACACTCAGAGATGTCTAAAGGCAAAGAGAGAGATTTTGCATGGAAATATGTGGTTGACCGTTAATGATCCAGATTCGCAGTAAAAAAACTCATAGAAATAGAAATTATGCATCTTTTAAATTTTATCATATTTTTATATATTTTTTTTAAAAAAAAAATATTGAGTATCATGTAGCTTACGCTACACTATAGAGAGCCAAATGCTATGCTATACGCTACGCGCTATTTAAAACACTTCTGAGTGAAGAGAGGATCACTCGTATTTGGGTATTGATCTAATACAGTTGAAATAACCAAATTGTGATTTCCTTCCTTGGCATTCACATTGAGGGTGAGGGATCCAAAGTCCAAACTTCAATTACATTAGTTTAAAGCTGGACTTGAAAGAAACGTGTCCATAATGGGGGGGTATACTTCCTGACTATGAATACTAGAAGCAAGCATTGTAATTTTCTTTTCTTTTCCTTTTTTGGGAAAGATGGAAGCATCGTAATTTTCATTCAACGGCTTGTTTGAGATTCAATTTTCTTGCACATCCAAACACAGCCATCAATGAAACATTCATTGATGTAGTGATTGGAACATAAATGGGATGAATCATCCATCCTCGAACATTATCAATGATTGATGATCAATGCCGTGGATGGGGGGAGACAAAATGAAGTTGGAACCTCTTAGTTAACGTCATCAATCAAGCTCATCAAAATCAAGCAACAATTCATTAAAAACTACGTAAAAATAGAACCAATTTTAAAGAAAGATCAGAATAATGAGAAGTTATAATTCTTGACCAATGAGAAACCCGAAAAAGCCATCACTAATCAATCCAATCATTCCAGAAATTAATAAAATTGAGAGAATGAGGATCAGAAGTGGGGGCAAAGATGACCAACATCCAACAAACTTTCAGAAAAAATCAAGATCTAACTAAAATCAATGAAATAAGGGCGGAAAATAGATCGATGACATCAATAATCTAATGAGAAAATCCGGACAAAAGGGTATATTCAAAGGACCGAATTAGCCCTTACCGCAGGAGGATGAACAGGAGCACCTCCATGCTGGGGGGGATTCTGCTGCGGGGCCACCTGCCCGGCCCCACCGTTGTTCCACTGCTGCTCCGCAACCGCCCGCTCCGCAGCGTCCATGGTTCCCGCAAACTGCGTCAGCTGAGACAGCGCAGCCACCGCCGCGGCTGCCGCGGGATTGAGCCCCGAACTGGCACTGTACGAGCCCTGCTGGTCCTGCGGATAGTACTGTTGCGCTCCCGCTGCGGAGAGATCTTGAGGCTGAGAGCTAGAATCCGTCTGTTGGTAGGCATTGGAGGCGGCAGCCGCAGCGGTTGCGGCAGAGTTTCCATAATCGGGGTAGTAAGGGTAGGGCTGTTGGTGTTGGTGATGGGCAGCGGAGTTCTGGTATTGTTGAGGATAGGGATAATACGCTTGGCTGGTTGGGTCGTACGCTTGGACCTGGGACGGATCGTAGGCTTGGGTGGCTTGTTGTTGCTGTTGTTGTGGTTGTTGCTGTTGTTGTTGCTGCTGCTGCTGTAGGTGTTGCTGGTATTGGGCAAGGAGCTGTTGTTGGGCTTCTGTAAGGGAAGCTGCGTAATCCATATTGAGAGAGATACAGAGAGAGGGGGCGAGGCTAGGGTTCGGGTAGGTTTTTCTTCTTTTTGTTTTTGCGTGGGGAGCGCGTACACGAGGAATTTTATTTTACACGACCCGAATTTCTGCATACTGTACGCGGGTTTCTAGTTCCGGCAAGTGATACCATGGTTCCGTAATCCAGACCATTAATCCGCCGCTTCCCACCTCCGATGGACCGTGTTCCAAAGATCTTCCGGATTGGAAGATGATGGTGACCGATCTTGTAACATTTTTTTAGTTGAACGTGGACGTTTGTTATTTCTATCGTTAGGCCACAAATCAAGAGGCTGAGATTGTCCTGATGGGCAGATTTGTGGGGAAAGCTGCCCGATTCCTATAACACATTAGTAGGCATTGGTTGCCTGACGCTGACGCCGCTCCAGTTTTTACAACTCATTTTAAGACAAGGTCTACAAATTAAAGTACATCCAAGTTTCAGGTGGACCACACAGTAGTCCTTGAACGACCACTGATGGACTTCCTTGAGCCTATTTACTTTCCATCCAATCTATTGATAAGGTTACACATGCTTAGATAAATGGAAAACATAGGTTGATTTAAAACTTTCACGGCTGTAAGAAGTTTTTATTAGTATCTGCTTCGGCTGAATGGACGGCTTGAAATTTGCATCTGCTTCGGTTTTTGGACCACGCAGCAAAATGAGTTGGAAAAGCTGCTTGGACATTCAAAACATGCATTAAAGTGGCCCCACATTCAGGGCTAACCCCCAAGATTTTACCAGCTCCCGTGTTATGGAATCAGTGTGTTGAACATTTCCAAAGCCTTTGTAAATTGTTGTTCTTCCCGAAGTGACGTCACCACGTTTGTGGGCCCACCATGATGTATGTGTTCTATCCACAACGTTCATTCATTCGGAGAGATTATTTTAGGGTATGAGACAAAGAACAAGGTAGATCCAAAGCTCAAGTGAACCCCACTACAAAAAACAGTTAGGACAATAACACCCAGGATCGAATCTATTTATAAGTTAACACATACATGGAATAACGCAAACACAACTATCAGATGGATCGAAACCTTCGGTAGCCTCGAGATGTTTTCTATGGTGGAGTCCACGTGAGCTTTGGTTCCGCTTCATTCTTTGTATCATGCCCTAATCCAAATGGATGGACGGTGTGAATACAACACATACATCAGGGTGGGGCTCACATAATGCAGTGACATAGCTTCAGTAGCAAGTCTCTCGCTAGTGTCAGGCTCAGTAGCTAATCCGCGTCCTTCATAGGACATACCCAGCAACGAGAGTTAATGGATGCTAGCTTGTTCCCATATTATGAGTGGCCCTGATCGCTCAAGCATGTGCTGTGTTGGTACGTGTGGTGGGACTCTTTCTTTGCCATCTCTCGGCACGAATACTCTCAGCAATCCACGGACGGCTTTCCATGGCTGGATGCTTTTCTTGGCGCGTGGTTGAGAGGTGGTGCGATTAGCACGAAGCATTGAAGTGTTGAAGCGGCGATTCATGACACACGTGGTCCGTGGAACACGCGCATGAGACCCCAGCTATTCATCAAGTGATCCTGCGAGCTTGCCCTCGCACAAATAAATGGACGCGGTCTGGCTAGCGACCCCAACACCAACCACCACGTAGCTAGTGACAAAGCTTTGTGAGCTCTGTCACGATGTATATGTTTTATTTACGCTTTTCATCCATTTTTTCAATTTACTTTCGTACATGAGCTAAAAATATAAGGTATTTCTAAATCTCAAGTGAATTATACTAAGCATTGGCTGAATGTCCACTATTATAAATTTCCTAATGCCCGTGCATTTATTTGCCATCCAACCTATTGATGAAAGAAAAAACACATTTATTTGATCCAAAACTTGTGTAGCTTTTGAAAACTTTCAACAACAAGTATTTAATCACCCATTGTTTCCTATGGTATGATCCACTTAAGATTTAGATCGGCCTTACATATTTTTATCTCAATCTATAAACTGAGTTGAATATTTGGATAAACAATGTGGATAAAACGGATACAACATGATGGGCCCACATTTTTTTTAACATCGTGTTGTTAGCTAGTGATGGGGTCACTAGCTAAACCAAGTCTCGAAAATATAGTCAAACATACCCATCTAGCCGGGGCCACATGTGTAAAGTGTGAAAAGTATTAGTTGAAGAATAAGATGAACAGCATTTTACATTCAACACATGCACAGTGCTCCCGGGGGAACGAGGGATGTGAATTTGCTAGAAAGTTGTGGCACGGGCCGTGTGCATCCAAAACCCTGTGGACTCACATGATCTATGTGACATCCCGTCTGCCCATTAGTTCCAACAGCTCAAAATAAGAAGTTGACCTAAACACAAACATATCAAGAAAAACATTTTGTCATCACCTTATTTTTAAAAATGATCCGGAAAATAATAAGATAATCGGGAATGACAGCAAGTGCACGGTGGAATTTGAACTGCCATTTGAATGCCTAATTAAATGGTGTTTGGGCCCGTTTTTACACCCAAACAGCTTTATGCACGCATATCTACTAAAACATAACATTAATAATTGAATCAATGCAAATGGATATGGAGAGTGATTTATAAGCATTATTTTTTTTCTTTGCTACATTGAACTGGGAACAAACCATTTACACTTGAAGAAGTAGAAAGATGCCTGTGTATTATGAGGGTGTTTGGATGATAAGTTGAGAAAAGTTGCTTATGCCTTAAGTAGCTTATCTTGATTCGAAGATATTAAATTGAAGTAATTAAGTAATTTTATTTTATTTTTAAAAAAAACTATTTATGATTAATCATAAACCAAACTTATTTATTTCAAATAAGTTATCTATTGCTATAAGTAGAAAAAGTAACTTATTTAGTAGTATCCAAATGAATTATGTATTTTAACATTTCTTGTAGATGTGTTAGCACTACACACCTGCCACCGATGGCTAATTGGACCCAAATGGGTATTGCTGAATAGGCTCAAACAAATCCTATTAAACTCACCCAAGTCTTAAAACCACATTGTAACAACCTGTTTAAAAATTTGTTTAAAAATTTGTTAAAAAAAAAAAAAAAAAACAGTAGGACTTAAATCTCACTATTTCCTTTGGTGTGGCCGACTTAAGCCTTGAATCAACCTCGTTTTTAGGCCCATGCCCTATCATGGGTGGGCAATACTGATGGACATAGTGGATTTGTCATGACTTCTTAGTAGGTCCCACTCTATTTTTTTTTTATATAAAAAAAAAAAAAATGTACACCTAAAATCAATCCTACCTCCCGATTTTCTCTCTCCTCTCCTTCTTCTCCGTGATACAATTGCACACCCGAACCCATCTATAGCCATCAACCCACCGTCTAAATGGGATTGGCCCACCAATCTGAACCGTTCATTAAGAAGATATCCACCATCCAAATATGAACAACCTCATTAGTAATTGCAACTGGGCCACCAACAACCAAAACTTTTGTAATTTTCATCCTCTCCAAGCAAGATCTCAAAAGCTCATGAAATCTTGGCCAATCATGGAGGTGGGACCCACCATTAGTTCCAGCATCGGACTTCAACCGAAGATAACGCCAACCCTTCTCCACACTTAATGAGAGACGTGCGATATCTGCAAGCTTCCAACTACAATACCCACTAACCAAATTCATTGAAGCTTCAAAATTCACTTTCCTTCAACCTCGTGGGACTCATCTGAGCCATCCATAACAAACGGCACATTATGATCTATCTCATACAAGAATTTGCCATTGAAGACCGCGACATTTCCTTTATCAAGTAGCTACCAAATAATCTACATGGAGCGCTATTTCATTTTCAAATCAAAAGTCATGAGCCTTTCAAGCAGTATATAAATACCAAATTTGAGCCAAGATCAACACCAATGTGTAGAGTCCAAGATCCGAATGAAACTGACACAAACGGTCGCATTGGCACCAACTTTCCTTGTGCCACATAAACTCTAGAGCCGTATTTTCTAAAGACATGTATTCGTCCATTGAGACTTCAGATAACCTCCATTACGAAAAAAAATATCATAAATAAAAATAAAATGAAAAATGAAAGAAAACTAATCAATATTGAAAGGAAGAGATAGCTAGTCAAGTGTTCCAAGTCGCCTGGCTCGTTGTTCTATCTCATCAGAGTTGTTGTTCCAGTGTATTTTAAACAAGATCGAAATAATGAATCAAAATAAAAAGCTAGATGAAATGAGAAGAAAGAAAGAGAAGCAGACAATTTCATCGAGTTAACTTGGCAAGTCAACCGCTGGTCCGATCATCTGAACTGATTTCAAATTCTGATTTCAAGTCATTATCAGCTAAGTTTCTATCTCCATCTTTTGATTTCATACGTTAAAGTAGTCTTGATTCAAGTCAACTCGGTGTTTTGACATGTTATTTTTTATATGTTAACATTAGAAATTCAAAAACGTTACTGTAGGACTTGATAAATTAGCATGTATGATTTTTTCTTTTGTAGGGATGTCATCATTTTATGTTGAAAACATTTATCGAGTGCTATTAGTTTAAGTGCGTCAAACTGAGTTTAATCGAAACCGAACCCGGACCATTTACATGTATAATTCATCTCACATCAAACCTATCACTCTAATATCAGGTGGGTGATCTTCTCAGTTGAAAAGCCTGTATTAGTACGTACATTGATTTTCATTGTTTATTTATTTTATATTATTAATTTAAGTTATTTTATTTTGATTGCACGTAAAATAAAATGCATTTATTTGATTATTGATATGTGAAATTAATTAATTCACTTTATTATTGCTACTTACTTTTAAATATGATTAAGTTACGGGTGCTCTGCCTTAAGAAGGATCATCATGATATTTTATTATGGGTGCTCTGTCTGAGGTTATTCCTGAAAATAATGTTTATTGTGTGCTACATTTTAAAATTTAGCAATGATGGACATTTGAATCCCAGCCCGTGTTCCAGGATGTGCCGTGACTAAATATTTAATTCCTGGCCCGTGTTTCATGATGAAAACGTAGGTGCTTTGTCCGAACTCCCTAAAATGTTGGATACACAGTGCTCTTGTCCTGAGAGGTTCAAAATGGTCGCGGTGCTCTGCGTTTGATTAATTCCTAAAATGGGTGCACAGGTGCTCTACCATGGCAAAGTCCAAAAATGAATCAAAAGCTATATTTTTTTATTTGAAATCATTTTCATAATTTCATTTATTATTAGTGGAATATTAATGTCATCTTGTATTCAAGTTGTGGATGCGTAAATACAGTTTTGGTGCATGCATTCGTGGGTTACGATCCCCAATAGATATGTCACTATTTGGGATTAAGAGTCTATTATATTGGAATCACTTTTCACATTAGGTATGAGACTAACGTGAGTTATGACCCTTGGTGCGAGGCTCCTACCAGCATGTGATATTACACACTATGACTCGACCTTTCATTATCTATTATTCGTTGCATGCTGATGTAGAAATTTCAGTTTTGGGAATGATGTGACCCTATAAGCCGTTGCGCTCACATTCTTGTTGATTGTTTTGCAGGTACAAAGATGGAATAATGCGAGCAAACTAAGCAGGACATTAGTTTTATTTTGTTTTGTAATTAATTCGTATTTTGGATGTTGATTTATTAAATAGATTATTTTAATTCCAATGTAATAAAGATTTGACGATGGTTTAGTAAGCTTCCAATTAATGAGATTGATTTATTATTTGTTATCCTTTTTAATTTGACTTTGGTTACTTTGAAAATGCATGAAAAAAAAGTGGGTTGCGATGTATATTTTGTTTAAATACAACATACAATATTAAAATTCAGATTCAGACATAGCCGACTCAGGTTCTAATTTTCGGGGTGTGACAATGTGAATCAAAGTATTGGGTATCACTGAATAGGCTTGAACAAGTCCTATTAAATTCCACCCGAGTCTTAAAACCATGTGAATCTAAGTGTTGTGCTCAAGCCACAATATCTAATGTGTGCATACCACATCCCCTAACGAAGCTGAGAACTCGTCAGGTGGATAATGTAGGGGTAGGGAAAATGAACAGTTACAAACACAATCAACAGACAATGCTCATCACACATGATCTAATTGCTGAACTTGCCTAATTTATAATCACTGGAATATGTTGCACGTGTGGTGGAGGCGTGAAAAAGGAAGAAAGAGAGACTGGGAGTGAAAATATGAGCCAGAGTATGAGATAACAACTTAGCAGGTGAGTTGAAGACACCCTTCGGTGTATATGATGTGTATCGGTGTTGTTCATCTGTTTTTGCAGTTCATTTTAGAGCACGAGCTTAGAAATGATGAATATGTAAATTTCAGATGGACGCATCATAGCAAACAGTGGAGATTGGCCATTAAAAACTTTTTGTAAGCTAGGAGAGTTTTGGATCAAGCTGATATTTATGTTTTTACTTGATATTTGTTCGTGAGCCTTTATCAAAAGGTTGAATTGTAGATAAACAATAAGATTAATGTTTGATGACTGCAGTCCACTGAAATTTTTTATTTAGTTTATTTTTGAGACTATGCTCCAAAATTTGCTGGCAAAATGAATTGACGGTTGGATATATAATACATACATTAAGGTCGGCCTTTCCGGGTGGGAAGAAAATGAGCAAGAGAGTAGGAATAGAGGAAACCGTTGGCTGACGCCACATTTGTAAAATTCGAATATATCTTTAGTTTTAGTTAAAGTATCCTGCAATGTCCTTAAAACGGAAGTTACCCAAGATCAACTGCGAATGCAAAAGTGTCCCACGGAACACCGGAACGACCGGTGCGTAGGAGTGTCAATGGGCCGGGCTGGGAACTAAAAATCAGAGTTTTGAATAGGGCCGGTCCGAAACAGATCAAAATCCGGGCTGGGACCTACCACAGGCCCGGCCGATTGACAGGCCTACCGGTCGGGATCAAGACGAGTCGTCCATACCCACAGCGTAGTTAATCATCCACGAGCAAGGACACAGACTCTGTATTCGTGGCACATGCTTGCCTGAATCCGAACGGTAAAAAAGGCGTGACCCACCATACGCTTGGAACATGTCCAAATTAAGAATTATTGGACGATCATAATCCTCAATCAACACTCGATTGAGAAACTAAAGACTATTTTTTTAGTAAGATCGTCCATTTCATGGGCCCAATTTGGGAAGATAGAATAATAAATTTAGGTTTTTCAGTGGATTATACTATGTGGGCTAGATTTTGACGGTTCCGATTTACGTCAATCCATCTGACGTGGATATAATTCGGGTGCTTGTGCACGGACATCGGTACTCCGCTATTATACCAAATAGCGATTCAGATGAAAAAACCAAGTCAGTGGACAGTGGCCACGGAGAGATAACAGACAGCTGCGAAGGAGATGGCAGCAGCCGCGGCAGCTGCTCTCGCTCCGGCCTCTTCTTCCCGCCTCGGCCCTCGTTCCACTGCTCGCCTTCTCCTCATCTGCACCACCGCCAGAAACCCTAGAAATCCCATCCAACGGCCCAAAAGCCTAGAAAGAAAACCTTATCTCCTCTGTCCGTCACTCCACCTCCATTTCCCTATCACCGTCCCTTCAGAACTCTCATTTTCCAATTGGAGGCGTTTCTGCAGCGGAACCACCGGCTCTCTCTCCCCCACCGAGCCCAGGACGGAGTCCTCCGGTAATCCGACGGCGGAAGCCGGCGAGAGGGTTCGGGAGTTCCGGAAGCGGTTGCGGATCGTCGACGTAAAGGGCGGTCCTGATGAGGGCCTCGACCGGTTAGGGCAGAGGTTGTCCATCAGGGGATGGGTCCGGACTTGCCGCGTGCAGAGTAGTGTTACGTTTATTGAGGCGAGTGTCGTCTTAACATTCTCAATCGAATTTAATCGCAATGTGTTTGGTTCGCAATTCGTCACCATGATAGATTTTCATACGGGGAGTTACCTGATACTCTAGCTGTGTACGGCGCTCGATATTTTGGTACTCAGAGATTGTACACATGGCATACATAAACGACAAAATTAAACTGACTAAGCTGTGGAACTCACTGTCAATAACTCAGAGTCCCAAAATTGAGCCTCTGATTTGTGGACACTTGTTTGTTGAAACGTGACTGTTGGATACTTTTCATTTTTAATCATCCAATAGGTGTCCACCAATCAGATAATCAGATAATGAAATAAGCATAATTCTTGGTTCATTTTATATCTAAATCGCGATCTATAATTTGGACAGTTTAATTGAATGAGTTGTATGCCACGTATGCAATTTCTAAATAATTTAGAAGTGCCTATAATGTTGGGGTTGTGCCCGGAAAAAAAAACTATTGTTATTAGACTTTAATTGATGACACGATGCATTCAATCTTGGCTTAATTGATTCTTATGGAACATGTTTATGTGAGAGATATAAGTAACCTTTGATGCTCTTTGTCACCTGAGATTGGATACAACGGCTTGTTAGCCAAGGGAGAGTCGTGGTCCATGGATCTCATTGTCTTGACCATGACCATACAGGTTCCCGAGCATACTTGTGATATGATTAGATGGTCATCTCATGTGAGGGAACTAGCTTGGTGTTAGGATGGATAGTATCCGCCCATCGGGGCCGATCTGGTGTTGGTTTGCCTTCTTCCGTACCCCAGGTGAGTGTGAAAGTGTGCCATGGATAGTTCCTTGTATGGGGCCTTTGGTCACTTGCTGGTATCAAGACCGGGAGATCCATCATGCGTAGACTTGAATAGGCTTGTGGTTATACTAGCTCCATCAAAGTCCTTATGACTTGAGAATGCATGGATGGAGAGGTCCCAATTGATCATGCTCTGGCTCTCCTCATGAGGCTATTGCATTGCCAATGAAAGTAGGTGTAGTTGGGTGTCTTCACAAAGGTCTTCGAAGTAACACATGATATAATATGGGATCCATTTTGTCTACACAAGACATGAATAGGTGGTTAATCTTAAGGTTTGGACCATCCATCAAGTGTTTAAAAGCTGGCCGACACTTCTGACGTTTCCAATTGGTCGTTTTTCAACTGTCAACTTTCATTTTTAATTGCTGATTTATTTTGAATCACGCTTGATGGATATCAAATGGCTATTATTTGTTTGATATATACCTTTGGGTGCATGAGAATTGCCTAAGGATGGTGGCCAAGGATAGTGGAAGGATTTGGACGGTTGGGGTGCAAGGATTAAGCAAGGTAAACAAACTTCCTTCACAGTACATAGAAGTCCATATGGTGCCGGAGTACCACATTCCTTTAAACCCTAGATTCCTTCCTACATATGATTCTATTTTAGAAGGAGAGAGGATTATGTCCTAAAGAGAGAGAGAGAACTTGGATGTTCACCCAAGAGAGAGAGACCTTGGATGTCCACGCCCCTTCTTCATCACATGTCCACACATTTGTTTGTTTTGTTCATGGATGGCTCTGGTTTGATCCAGTCTCTATCAAGATTTATATGGAAGCTCTCAACTCCTCTCATCTGATATATATCTAGGAGAGACTTCCTGCGGTGGGAGATCAATAGCGGCAATGATCAACGTTGATCTACTTCAAGTATCATTAGAAAGTAGATTTTCCTTTTTTGGAGAAACATGGGCTGATCTAGATGGAGATCCTGTCAAAATATAAATTGGATTTTAAAAAACCTTTAATTCCACCGCATTTGACACTAAAGTCCATCATCTATATCAACCATCACACTCTGCTAGAGTATGGATGTTTTTCTTTTCCTTTTTCTTTTTTATATATATCATGGGACAATGCTTCAGTGCATTTAGTGCATGGGAACATGCACCTAGTTGTATTTGCACATGTGCTAGTCCAATCATTGATTTGGATTGTCCGCTCGTTGCAGCCCATCCTTGGTGGTTCATCATGTAAATATCAAACCTGTTAAATGATTCCAACAATCTGCACACTTGGCCATCCCACACATCATCCATTTTGCTGAGACACAGATTGGATGGTTAGAATTATCTGACCAAAAGATTCTCTAGAACTACAACCAATCAAGGTGGGCTGACTGAGTTGGATGACTGGGATTGAAGTTTGAGCCTATTTTCAAAAAGATCTTTGCCATCCATTTCTGGATGTTGCCGATCAGAGGGTTAGGTTGTTCATCCAACTTTAATGATCTTTTGCATTTGGTCTATGAAGAGTGTGTTAGAGACACAGCAGGTATCCGCATTGATGATATTAATTGGCAACATGCCCAACATGCAGCTAGGTGCGTGGGAAGGTTTCCATGCAGTCAGTCCACTGGAACATTTCCCCCCAACACTATAATTTGATTTTATTTCAGTTCATATTTGTTTGGCTGGGTTCTCATACATTAAACGCTGTGACCATGTGGCTTCAGCATCTCAATCAATCAAATTGCCAGAGCCTATCTTCTGATGTGAGACTTTTTCACAATTACTTAATGTTACTTCCAATTTTTTAACATGTAGGTTAATGATGGTTCATGCCTCTCTAACATGCAATGCGTGATGAGCTCGGATGCTGAAGGATACAATCAGGTATTGTCTGGGTGGCAATGGCATTTATGCTCATTTCTTCAACAGCATCAAGCACCTGCAATTATAATATCGGGTTATTGCATTAATCACTATTGGAGAAATAAACTCAGTGTAACTTACAACAAGATCTTGTTTTCTATAAAATAAATATTCTGCATTTGTGATATGGGCGAGTCTTAAAATATTTATTCAATAATATCTCCCTAATTGTAAATTTCAAACTGCTTGAGAAGTTGAAAGAATATTAGAAAACATACTAAGGTTAAACAATCAATGTCCTTTGTCTTTCTTGACTCGACACATTTAAATATCAAGTTGCTCTCATCGTATGTGCTTGTGCACGCAACTGTTTGAAGTCGCGTTGATTTGATGGGTTGGCAAACCACCACAAGATTGTCTAGCCATCAGTGGCATTTCCTAGGTGTATCCAGTCTGCCATGTGATCCCGAAAACTTTTGGATTTTCACCTAGTGCCCTTTATCTTGCATGAAGGTGGTACCTATCATTGCTTAATAGAATTGAATGACACCTTAAAAAATGATAACATTGTTGGGAAGTGTTATTCAGATGAATGCTATTATATTTTGTTCATATTGGGTATTGAAATGTTTAGCCTGTTTCAATTGGTCAAATGTAAAAGTTGAGACTCATTGCTTTAGTCACTGAGTCATGGGTCCGACAAATGTGAAGCTGAGGAAATAAGATTTCTATCCTTAAACTAGTAATCCACACAGTGTATGATGTTGCCCAGCAAGGAGCAGCATTTCTTGCAAATATGTAATGAATTTTCAGTCCTTTTCAGGAATATGCTCACGAATCATGGATTGCAAATTATTGTCATTTCTGAGTAAAGTTATGGTGTTCATGATCGTTAAATTTCCAGGTAAGTTTGTAAATATTTCTGTTTGTTATCAGGTGGAAAGTGGCTTCATCACGACTGGTGCATCTGTGAGGGTGGAGGGCATTCTAGTAAGAAGTCAAGGATCCAAGCAAAAGGTGGAATTGAAGGTGTTAGAAATCATTAGTGTAAGGAACCTGACTTTTGAGCCTTTAGCACCAGTCACTGTGCAATTTCTAGTCAGTCACATACCTTTGTGTAAGAGTCACTATTTCCATTGAAATGGTTGTTTAAGTAACTCTTATGAATAGGTTAAGACCATTCAATAGTATCTTTTATCATTGGAAACACTTATATTTTGTGAGAAGAAAAAGAACATAGACATGTTTCTGTTTGTGATGATGAAACTTCCGTAAGATCTCAAAAGACAGATACATGATGTCTAGATACATGGTGATCAAAGTGTCTTTCCCTTCTCTGTTTTTTGTTCTTATGTTTAGGAGATGGTGTTGTTCTCGCCAGTATCATGAGGGCTACCGTGGATGCATTGGAAGAAGCTAAGGGTTCTCAGTGTTAAGGTCCTGCAATTTGTACCACAGACAAGGGAGCAAATTAACGAGGTCAAAGAGTCGAAGCATGTTACCGATTTCCAAATATCCTATGGAAAGGTGGTTTTTCATAAAAGCAGTGGGTCCACCACTTCCACTATCCAATTAGATGTGGTTGGCCTTGAGGGTAGGGGCTTGCTTCGGCAGACTTACGAGGCCCAAAAAAGAAAAAATGTGGCAGCTGGCAGCATGCAGCCTGAACTGAACATGCTGATAGACTCCACTAACAAATTAACAAGAAGGCAAGAAGGGGGTAGGTCGAGATCAACGGGCAGTGGGCTTCAAGTCAATCTCTCGGATAGTCCATCTCTCGTTTTAAGCTCTCCTTGTGGTGCGTTGGTTGTAAGAGTGTTGCATGCTACTGATTGAAGGTTTTTATATAGGTGCTGGAGCCAAGGGTGTCCAATCAGATGACACCACGTGTCTCGAGACCTTTTGGCATGGTCGAATAGGAAGCTGCCAAGTCAAAACCTAGACTCGACAGGATCAATTGAGGATACTGATATTTTTTCACCAGATCTTGAATAAGCTATGGGTGGGGGGCTGCATGCCAATGCAGGAGACCTTGTTGGTTGAGATCTTGGAGAATCTGTAGAGATTTTACCCAACCTGATATTAGGATTCCCCTCAGATAACAAGTCTTCTTGGACGTTGAACCCTGCTGGCTGACTGAGAGTGCTACTGAAATTGGCAAGTTCTAAACTAGAGCAACATTCACTGTGGGACCTTGGGTTCTGCTGCCTTGGTTACATTTGATCAGTCGGAGAAGAGGGTCTTTGGCATGGGACTTCCATTCGGTAGAACATCTCTGTCGCACCCCGAACCTCCTCAGACAAATCCCCTCAGTTGTTTCTCATACTCGTAACAAAATGAGCCTCAAGCTGGTGGGGTTCTTGCTCAGTTGGATGCATACCCCACATAAACAAGAAAGACAACCGAAGGAATGTTGAGCTTGCAAGTTCTGGCATAGTCTATCCTTGCATGATGTGCTAGAATCAGATGCTATTTTTCTGATTATTGATTTTACTAGTATTTTTTCGTCATTGCGTTTACTTCTTGTTCTCCTCTTTGCGTTTTGCTTCTGTAAATAAATTTAACTTCATAGGAGTCTCCAAACAAAAAGTAAACTTCTCTTGGTGCTCTAAGCAGAAGGTAACAAAGATACGAAGCAAACAGTGACAAAGATGCCTTCGTGCATCTCTTTTACCTTCTTTTCACCTTCATCTGGTGCAGCTATATTTACGAGCTTTTATGCTGCTGCTTTTCATGTGAGAAATTTGCTCATTTCCCTCTTTATCCCATTTCATAGGTCGGCAAGTGTGACCCTTCAACTTTTCCTATTCAAAAGAAGAGGGCAAGCAGAGAATTCTTGAGAACCATAGCCCATCTTCGTGCTCGGACAAACACATTTGGTGCGGTATGCTTCTGCTTGTTTAATTATTATACCCAGGGCATTTCTTCTTCTTCTTCTTCTTCTTCTGTTGTTTGAGAGGCAACACAAATAATTTATTATACCCAGGGCATTCCTTCTTTTATCAACACTTGAATTGTTGATTCTAAATGGTGCTCTTACCTCATTAGTTGCTTTGAACAGTAGAATTATTCGCTGGAGGTTCTGATCCTTCACTGATTATTTGGCTGGGTTTGAAGTTACCTTTTGCTTTTAGATAGTTTCAAACTGCTTTGTGCTGTGCATTTGTACTGCTATTTTCATGAGAGGTTGGGTTCAGTTTGTATTTCAAAAACTTAAGGTGATAAATGGGGTTGCTTCTAAGCACACCATGGTCTCGTTTATCCAAGTCCTGCTTATTAGTTCGAAGCTGAATTTTTACGTTAATGCTAGATAATATATTGCATATTAGTTTGAAACTATGTGGTGTGTATTAGTTTGTAACTTAATTGAAGCTAAGTTTGATATCTGCATATTGGCTTGGAACTTTGCAAATTATCAGCGTTACATTGGCTGTTTCGCTTGAAGATTTCATGTTTTGATGTTGAGATCATTGTTTCTTTTGAAAGCTTTAACTGCATGGGTGTTTTCCTTCGCCATTTTTTCTGTTCAGTGTCGGGATTCGATGGTTTGCTCAAGCAATAATAATATCCTTTCAGAATGATTCAAATACTTCCCCATTGAATGGTATTCATATACCGTTTACATATAATAATAATAATTATTTTAAACTTTTTTGGCTATTCTTTTGCATTACGTGGTTGTAACTTGTAACTAACATTTTAAATGTTTTAACATAAAAAGCACATCCTGCACAGCTTAATATGTTTCTGACTTGGCATATCTTTTGTGCTGTGTATCTTTGTCACCTTGGCATGCATATCTATCTCTCGCATGAATTTGGTATCTTTCACAGGCTGACAAGCTTGACACCTCTTGTTTGTGTGAGATAACACTGGCACACATCTGTGTTTGGATTATCTATGATAGTTTTCTTCAACCACACTTCATCATCATCTATGCTTTATCCCCATTGATTGGACATATAAACATGCTTTTATCTTATGTTTCTACTGGTTATCGCTTTCTATTTTGCTCATGAATAAGTTTTACCTGTTTACAGAAATAATATGGGATCATTTATCATGGAAGCTGGTTGTAGGTTACAAGAGTGAGGAATGTTTTGGCATATGCAACTCACAAGTTTTTCCAAGAAAATGGATTTGTCTGGGTTTCAAGTCCAATCATAACTGCCTCAGATTGCGAAGGAGCTGGTGAACAATTCTGTGTGACAACTTTGGTATGAATAACAATTATCAATATATCTGAAATTTAGACTTCTTTTCATCTCTGAATTTCTGTTTGCCCATGCTAGCTTTGGTCTTGTTCCAAGTCAAAAGGTAATACACGCAATGGATTTTTATCAACTTTTATGGGAGTCTATTTAGTGATTCTTGACAAACTTATAGGAGCTTATTACTATCATGTCAGCCTTCTTGAAAAGTTGCAAGATGGGAATATAAGTTTATATTGGTAGCTTACTGTTTCGTTTTTATGCTTCTTTTCCACTATCCCCTTTGCAGATTCCAAGCTCCCGAGAAAGTACTATATCACCAGTTAGTACCATCCCTATGACGAATGATGGGGTAATTGATTGGTCACAGGTGGGTTCATATTTTGTTCTAATTTTACTTTTTCTATTTCAGCATAACCTGTGTGGTATTTTCTATGTTATTCAACAAACCAAGTTATTAATGCGTGTTGACTGGTTACACCTTTTCAATTAATCAATTGCCTTTGTACCAGTAAAAAAAGGCCTTTGCAGCAAAAAGTTTAAGAAGACATTCAGTCACATTAGGTCACTTCAACTGATCATGTAACAGGGTGAATGTTGATTGCATTGAAATTCAAACTAGAAGACCTAAAATTTCAGCTGCTTCCCATGTATCCATATTGTTTTCCTCTTTGAAGATTTTAGTAGTTAGAAGACATGTTGCCTTTCAAGCCAATTTAAGAAATTACCTTCCCATATATTTATACACACACACACACACACACACACACACACACACACACTTTTTTGTGTGGGGTATATTCTCAATTACCATTGAATTTCCTACCATTCTCCTTGAACGCCGCACAGGCTCAGTGTATGTTTATGGATCTTTTGGAAAGGCAATATTTCACAAATATCAACTGATTTAATATTTTTGTGAAGCAAAATAAACTCTTGTGGTTAAAGTGAAATATCACATGGAAGGAACAACAATATGCATCTGGGTGATTTGGGTCCAGCTTAGCACCCTCAAGTAAGCAGTCTATAACAGCCATCTTGGGATGCTGTGGCAGCATGGGGATTAGTTAATTTACAATTTTATTTGTGCTGACAAGTTTCTTTACTGCATTTTGTTTGTTTTATTTCTTTGCATAGCTGGTGTGTCAAAGTGCCTCTTCTTGTGTTTAAAAGTCTTGTATTAAATTGTTGATACACTCTTGTTCTTCCTTCCTCTTGCTAGGACTTTTTTGGAAAACCCGCATTCCTGACAGTTTCCGGCCAACTCAATGCTGAAACATATGCCTCTGCTCTTTCTGATGTATAAAATTTCTTCCTTTGCTATGTCTTGGTTTTTGTGCTTGATGCAAAGTTGATCTTTTGACTTGAGCTTTCATTTGTTACCATATTTTAATGAGAATGTCTTACCTGCAACTAGTTGAAAATTCATCTAGTTGTGTTGTGGGGCCACTGTAGTGTCCGTACGGCATCCAGCCCATCTAGCTAGGTTGCCCGACCAAGAAAATGGGACACCCTAAAAATAGGCTATTCCAACCATCAAGTGGGCCACGTAATTATTTGATGTTTTTGGGTGGTTGTCCATCGTTTTCTATGGTGTGGTCCACTTGAGGTTTGGATCAGCCTGATATTTTGGGTGTCCCATTTTCATGCAGGGCAACCCTGCTGGATGGGTTTGATGCCCTACATTCAAGATAGTGGACCCCACCGGCAGCTAGTTGCTCATCTTCTAATCTGCAACTAGTTCATCTGAGACATTCCGTATTTTAATTTGTTTGTCATTAAGCTATTTCATGGACTCCAGGTATATACATTTGGTCCGACTTTTCGTGCAGAGAATTCTAATACTTCAAGGCATTTAGCTGAATTCTGGGTAATTGTTTTATCCTTCTTCTTCTTCTTCTTCTTCTTCTTCTTTTTTTCCTTCTATGTCTTGACCTGGTTTCAACCAGAAAAACAGATTCTTGTGTGTTTTAGCAGAAAGCTTAAAGTATTTATGTGGCTGGAGTTTAAGAATGGCTGCACAAAAGAACTCTTGATATTTTAAAGCCGTGAAATGAAAATGGGTTTAAGTGAAATATATGGGGAATTGATGAGGAAAAAAGATGAAGCAGTGTTTGAAGACAAAATGAATGCTCGATATTATTTTCAATAAATAGTGTTTGATTATGGAAGTTGGAAGGACAGGGTTTGAATCACAATAGACCACCTAAAATTTCCACGTGTGTATTTGTAAACTTTCGAAATTATCTATGAATTTTAAGGCTTCTCCTTTCGAAATTATCTATGAATTTTAAGGCTTCTCCTTTTCGAAATTATCTATGAATTTTAAGGCTTCTCCTTTTCTTCATTGGGGTCGGCTACGTAAATCCTTTTCTACCATTCCACTCTATTAAGGGCCATAAATTCAGTTAGACCATAAGTCATCAAGTTTTTCTTACTAACCATACCCACGTCATTTTGGGCCTTCCCCTTGCCTTTTTAGAGCCTTCAACTTGTACCAACTCACTCCTTCCAACAGCCGCAGTTCTTGGCAAGGTATTCTGTAATGATAACGGTGGGCATGACAGCCACTGCCATTACCTTTATGATAGGGGTATAATGGCCGTTGCGGGGGCCGTAATGGCCATCACGGCCTCTATTTTTTTATTGAAAAAAAAACCCTGAAAAACCTATATCAGCCCCATAATGGACCGTTATGGGGCATCATAATGGGTGGTTACGGAGGCTGTAACGGCCTTTACGGGTAATTTTTTCTGTAACGGCTGTTACAGCCTTTACGACCCCGCAACATGTAATGATTGCCCCCATTATCTTTATGTAACGGCCTTTACGGCACACCATGGTTCTTGGTCTCCGTTGCACATGACCAAACCATCTAAGTCTACTTTCCCTCATCTTATTACCTATTAATGCTACTCCGAAGGTTGCTTCTTTGATTTCTGAAAATATGTCAAAAACAGAAAAAAAAAAAAGGGATTAAAAAAACTTATTTCAAAAGGCCTTCCAATTAAGTATCACTTTTTTGCAAATATTGGCAATATATTATTTCGTAAAAATGCGATTGTTTAAAAGTAAAACATTTACATGCCAATTCTTTTGCCACTTCAGTCTCAGCTTTTCTGTTGTTTTGCTCCCAGTTTGCCATTATGTAATTTTCATGGTTCTCTTGCACATAATTTGTACTGGAGCTCTCACAAGCTGTTATCTCTTCTGTCTTCAAGATGATTGAACCAGAACTTGCTTTTGCCGATCTGAATGATGACATGGCGTGTGCAACTGCCTATCTCCAGTATGTCGTAGGTTACTCTCACATCTATTGTCTACTACCTGATGTTGGAATTATCTTACTTAGGCCCTTTTACTTTATACATGTGGTGTTTCTTGTGCTCTTTCATGATTTGCCATTTTCATCTTTAGATGCTTCTAATAACATGACATACTCTCTCCATGTCAGGTACGATATATTCTTGAGAACTGCAAAGAGGATATGGAATTTTTTAATACTTGGATCGAGAAAGGAATTATAGATAGATTAAGAGTATGGACTCAGCACAATTGAATCTATCAATTTAAAACAGCAGATATAGTTCTTGGTTTCATTATAACGTACTGCCTGATGTTCTTGTGTACCATTTAACAAGATTATAGATGGATTTCTTTGTGCGTACTTAAAGCATTTTCTTTTATTGTCGACAGAACGTGGCTGAAAAAGACTTTGTGCAGTTGACTTATACTGATGCCATTGAGCTTCTTCTGAAAGCAAAGAAGAAATTTGAATTTCCGGTATTTCAAAATCCTCCTAATCTGAACGCATATTCTGTGATGAGACAATATGGCAATGTATGGCTACATGGTTGTGTATGTGCAGTTTCTGACACCTGCTTTTTATTTCCGTGGCTTCCAGTTTCTGCTACTGGCCTTAGCTTGCCAGCCATCACATTGAAGGAATTGACCATATTATTGGACAATCACCATCATCATCTTAGGCTTCTCCCAGGAATTGGGGTCAGCCATATTAATGGATGAAAATATTAAACTGTAGCATAAAGTTTTAATTCTTACTAGAGTGGAGGATCTTTCTATTGCTTGTGAGTTAAGCAAAAGCAAGTCTCCTTCATGTTTCTGATGCTTTTCTGTTTTTAAGCGTTAACGTTTATGTCCATCTCACAAAATCTTGTAGCATCTTCTTTGAAGGAAAAAAGAAAGTCTATTTCCATTCTGATGGAACTGGTAGGATTGCAAATTCCATAGCATCTCATAACATATAATGACTTAGCTGTGTTTCAATCTGTTTTAAGCGCTGTCAATCAACTGCTATTGACTTTCTCACTAAATTGAAATTATTCTTCTGGGAACTACTTCTAAGCCTCTTTATGGGCAATTTGGGGGGAAAGGAACGGGAGGGAGGTGCTTCCGCAATGTATCACTCCAAAGCGGGAGAGGTGTTCTCCAAAGCAAACTTCTTGTTGTGGAATGGGCTTCTTGTATTATATCTTTGGAAGATTGTACATTTTCTTTTCTCCTTCGGTTGTAGGTTTTGTGCCACCTCGGCACTTTCTCAATAAAATTCATTGTAACTCTTCATAAAAAGAGAAAAAGAAAAGAAAAAAAAAGAAAAGAAATAATCTAACTAGAGCTTCTCCATGATAACCTAGGAGATGTAAATTTTGGCAAATATAAAAAAGGATGATTTCTTAAATTAAAAGCATTTCAAAAAATCTGATCAAACTTGGTTGAGAGCCAATTTGGACTAAGCCAATGTTCTCATGTGATAGCCATGAAAAAGAGGACCATATAAATGCTACTTTTAGGTTTTATGTTTCTTCTAAAGTGCAGCAGCATATCAGATCATATTAACTGTTTTAGTGATATGTTTGGCACAGCCTACCTGTATAAAAAGAAAATACATTTATTTACCTGTATTGTGTTGAAAATAGAAAGAAAGAAGCATCACAATTGTTTCTATGTAACACATTTTTTAAGGCTTTGGCCCAAACAAATTGAATCTTTGCTTTTTATCTGGATTCTGAATTTTTTTTCTAGGTAAAGTGGGGATGTGATTTACAGAGTGAGCATGAACGTTACATCACAGAAGATGTTTTTGCAGGCTGCCCTGTGATAATCAGAGACTATCCCAAGGCATGTTACTTTAAGACTTTGATCATGTTAAGATGGCATGAATATCTTAAATTTTATATCTAATACTTTTGGAATTTGATTTTTCTAGGAGATAAAGGCTTTTTATATGCGGGAAAATGATGATGGAAAGACTGTTGCAGCGATGGATCTGTTGGTTCCTCGGGTAATCCTTGAGAATTTTGCTACCTAGAGTCGTTATCTGCTATGCACCATGTGTGCGGCTTATATGCGAGTAATATATTAGAAATAAAGGCCATGGTAGCTCTTATTTCGTCCATTGAAATACTTCTTTTGTTTGTTAAATGCGTGAGTGGTTCTTCTGAGAGCAGGAATAGTAATTGCTCAGTTAAAGTTTGTTAAAAGTATTAAAGTTTACTTCTTTTTCTTATTTATTTATTTATTTATTTTATATCATAGCCCATATGCGGACCAGTTTACACAACTAGAAAAGATCTAGTAGGTACAGGAAAAGTTTGGACAAGAAGTTCTAGAGTCGTGAGTGATACAGCATGGGCTAGCTTTAACTCAAGAAACTAGGGATCAACTTGAGAAGCAACGTATTTTCCTTGGGGGTCTTCCCTTCGTATTTTCTCCGAGTTTTTTCTAATAAAATTCTCATCTTCAAAAAAAAAAGAAGAAGAAAGAAGCAATGTACTAGGACTAGTAGCAGTAAAAATGCATAAAATATCTTCCAAAACTCTCCTTTATATGCAGAAGAATGGCAATACATAAGGGGGACCATTGAATAGAACTTCAACAGCCTTCTGGGGCATCAGACTACTAAAAACAATAACACCCAGATCCATAGCTCAACTGGCAGACTGAGTGGATATACCTCGTTTCAACACTTGAGGTCTTGGTATCGATCCCTAGCGGGGGGTAGCTAACATGGAGTGTGTGTACTGACATGGGTGTGTACTAACAAGCTAACCCAAAAAAAAAAAAAAAAAGACTACTAAAAACAATAGAAAAATCACTCTTCTAACAAATCAATCACTGAGTGGAAATTCTGAAACTTGCATGTTCTTAACATGTCTCTAGAACCATACTTATGGCCTGTTTATAATGCTGTGGACAGGCCACTTTCCTACTTCAGATAAAAAGGTAAGGAGTTTGCTTGCTAAGGAAGTTTATAAACAACAGGACTAAATAAAGTACCCTTAACTATTTATTTTTTTTACACACCCACCCACGCACCCACCCCCGCATTCACGCCGTAGTGGGATTTCACCACCTATGGGTACTCTTAACTACTATTTTTAGTAAAGTAGAAAAATCGCAGAAGCTAATTGTGCGTGTGTATGGAGGAACCCTGAATATGCATGCTCGTCCGTGGACACATGTGAACATCACAGACACAGGGGGGTTCACAATCCGATCGGACCGCTAGTGGTTCACACCAATCTGATCTGATTTCCTTTGATGCCCACCGATCTGATTTGGGATGCAATGGCGGGGGCTGATTGCATCTATGAAAATTACATATCATTTTTGTTCGGGTTCACTGGCTCTGAATGGTTAATACACACGGGCAGTATAAGGGGCATTTCTTGAATTCCTGTTGGGTGATGGAGGCTGCTCTTTTCATTCAGGGTGTATACCTGGATTAGACACATGATGAAATCATTTAGAGAAATGGATTCATAGCTTTGGCCACTTCAATAGAAAATGTTGATATTGAAGAGCTTTTAATGGTTTGATCATCTTTGAGGAAACATAGAACTGGAAAGCTACTTTATTACTCTATTTGCCAAATTTTCCGATATTTATTTGTTTTTTTGTGAAATCATAGCTGTTGGTAGTAATTATAGCAGTGAATCCTGATTCTTTTGGCAGTATGTGTAGGATCACATGGTAGAGACCGGGCATCATAAATGCATTTTCATCCATAATAAGCCAGTTTAGGATCTGGTAGTAGAAAATAATTCAATCATCTGATTGGATCTTCTACCGAATTGGAGAAATGATATTTCTTTTTGCTTCCACGCCTGATCACATATTGGTACAATTGGGATCGCCAATTGGCTTCAAATCTTAATTGCTGTAATCTGATTCTCGATCTCGACCCCAAGACCATATTCGAATCAAAACTAGAAAAACCCCAGATGTGAAAAAGAAAATAAAAATTGGCTGTGGGAGAATCCTGATGACCCTCTTGTTAAGAACTAGAAATCAGTCAAATCACTTGAATTCTCCCCCTTTCTTCTACCAATCAACAGGCACAAAGCTCAAAACTGATTTTTTTTTAAAAAAAATTTTAAATTTTAATTTATCCCATGCACAATCATACCACATGCCCATTGAGGCCTTCACATAGGCTTTAACATTAAGAAAATCCTAATAGCTGGTGGAAAGCAATGTTGTCATAATCGTTATTATATTGCAGATTGAATAGGGGTTGAATGGAATCGCATGACAATTTAGAAGATTCAATTATCTTAAAAATGTAATGTGTGTGTGTGTGTGTGTGTGTGTGTGTGTGTGTGTGTGTGGTGGTGTGTGTGTGTATCAGAAAAAAACTGAGAAAACTTATGATGATCCATTTTCCATCAATATATACCATTTTGCTCTTTTTAGCAGATCTATTTGACCTATTCTTGGGATACATTCCTTTGTTATCAGGTTGGTGAACTTATTGGTGGAAGCCAACGAGAAGAGCGTCTTGATTTTCTTGAGAACCGTTTAGATGAGTTGAAGCTCAATAAGGAAAGCTATTGGTGGTATCTTGATCTGCGGCGTTTTGGCTCGGGTAAGGGATTTTCTCTTCAAATCATCATTGTTTTTTCTCTGCTGAATGTTGAAATGCCATTCTTCATAAGGTTAACTGATCTGCTTGTACAACTAGTTGTAGCTTGTAGGCAGTGTTTTAAATAGCGGTAGCATGTGGCATAGCACTCGGCGCTCAGTTGCGTGTAGCGTAAGCTACACGATGCTTCATCTTTTAATTTAAAAATAGAAAAAATATGATACATAGGATATTAGGATATATATATAGATATAGAGATATATATAATATATATATATATATTATATATATATATATATATATATATATATATAGATATATATATATATATATATATAGAATAAATATATATATATATATATATATATATATATATATTATATATATATATGATCATTTATTTTTTCCAGTATAAGCATGTTCAAACAAGTTATTAATTATCATTTATCAAAAGCCAATCCACAAATAAACCAAATCAAATCATTATCACATCGACAACTTTTTAAGCAAATCACTTTAATTAATAATGTCTAATTGAAACCACAAGTCACAAGTATGAAAAGAAATTAAAATCCCACAGGTTGAGAGTATCAAGTATAGAATACAAAATACAAAATACAGAGTATCAATTATAGAATACAAAATACAATTATCGTTTATAAAAAAAACCATAGTGTACGCCACATCCGTTACATGCACTCGCTACATACGCTACGTAGCGTCGTAGCTATGCTACTGGTGTTATTCAACAACCTACGATGTTTTTTTTTTTTTTTGAAAGAGGAACTGAGAATGCATTAACTGAGAGAACAAAAACAAAGAAAGGAAAACAAAAAGAAAAACAACCAAGCAACAACAAAGAAAGCCAAAACAAGACAAAGCGAACAGAGAAAGAAGATCCGCCGAGATAGCAGATCAGCCGAACTCAGGACACTAAAAACCGCAAATCAGCCCCCTTCAGCACATCAACCTGGGAAGCCCACTCAATGAGGGCCGTCTTGGCCTTGGAAGCAACGAAATGAGCGGAATGGGCTTCATCTCTGAAACATCTATTGTTACGTTCCTCCCAAACGAACCACCAAATGGCAAGCACAGACATCCTCCAAAGCCTGGTTTTAACTTTGCCGATGTAGATCCCGTGCCACGCTTGCAAGAGAAGGTCCACCTTCTTGGGGAAGCAGAAACTGATGTTGAAACAACCTAAGAAATCGGCCCAAATCTGTGAGATAAAAGAGCAATGATCCAGCTGGTGGTCCACAGATTCGTCGTGACGCATACAACACAAGCAGATGTTAGGAATAGGCATCCCTCTTTTTTGAAGATTCTCAATGGTCAGGATTTTCCTATGCCCCACTAACCAGCTAAAGACTGTTACTCTGGGAGGAACCCGCATATTTCCAAAGAAAACCCACCCCTCTGACCTGATTTTGGGATGAGGGAGGAGATCAGAGAATACAGAGAGGAAACTGAGAATCTGCCTGACTTGCAATGGACCCAAACCAACCTGTCAGAAGACAAAGTGGAGGGGATGTTCAAAGAAATACATTCCAGCAACTTAGCGAATTCGTTAACCTCCCAGTCTTGAAGATTGCGCCTGCAAGCGATGTTCCACACAACACTATTGCCCACTATCTTGTAACAGTCCTTCACAAAAACAGATTTGGCAGGGGCGAGAGAGAATATGTGAGGAAATCTGTCTTTGAGGGTACCACCCCCCACCCAGTTGTCTTCCCAAAACCGAATGTTCGCCCCGTCGCCAAGGTCGAAGCTGATGCCGCTGAGGACCTCTCTTTTGGTTTTAAGAATATCCTTCCAAATAGCAGAAGCCGTATACGTGGAAGACTGTTTAGTCCACCAGCCACCGATGGATTCCCCATATTTATGCTTGACAACAACATTCCAGAATCTGCCCCTTTCCGTCCCCAATCTCCAGATCCATTTGCCTAATAAAGCCTGGTTCATTGATTTGAGATCCCTTAAACCAGTTCCTCCGTCTAGAGTCCGCCTACAAACATCCTTCCATTTGAGGGGATGAAATTTATTGCCACTGTTATTTCCGTGCCAGAGAAAATCGCGCCTGCATTTTTCGATAGACGCCAACACCGAGCTGGGGCATTTGAGGAACAACCTACAATGTTTTGACAAGCATTTCACATTAAAATTGCATATATAACTTTTTCTATGGAAAAGTTGGAAGCGAAAATTATGAAGGCATGGAAAAAATGGGTTGTACTGCGCAACTGGCTACAGTCAATCAGTCCACAGTAAATCTACCATACGATCTCATCCATCTATTTATACACTTGCATACATACAACATGAATGAACTTTGCATTCTTCCCACTTGACCCCCTTTGATGCTGGAAATACATCTTTGAAGATTGGGAAGAGGCAGAAAATTTGATTTCTTCCTGTTGGTGCATTCACAGTTCCTCATGCTGGCTTTGGATTGGGATTTGAGAGGCTTGTGCAGTTTGCAACTGGAATAGAGAACATAAGGGATGCAATCCCATTCCCTCGATCTCCTGGTTCTGCTGAGTTCTGAAACTGGCAAATCTTGGAACCTTGACATCATCGAACTTTTTTTTTTTTTTTTTTTTTCCCAGGATACAGAAATATAGCTCATTGAATCAGTGAAGGCAGTTGTATACATTGTGCTTTTACATCTTTTTTTTTTTTTTCTTCTTTCTATACCTGTTTATTTATTTTTTCTTTATTTGTTGCAATGATTTAATAAGAAACTGAAAAAGGATTTGGACATCTCATCATCCATCTTTATATCCCCAACTAGTTGGTATAAGGCTTGGATGATGATGATGATTGTCCATCTTTATATCTTCTCTGGAAATGCTTCAGGCTGGGGTTTCTGTATCTTTCGGGAGAAGAGGACAGGACCATTGAAGTTCCAAATTGCTGAAAACTTGTGATTCTAGACTGAATGGTTTTGCGAATGTTCCTTACAGTGACCCACTAAATTATTGAACTCAACAAGGTAGTAAAGCAGGGTTTCATGCAAACCATTTGTCAGGTGTGGCCTCCTTGTATGGCCTGTTTATCTGAAAATCAGGCCACTCCACTATTCAGATGGCCGGTAAAATGTACATGGAACCTCTACCTTTCATCTCTTTTCAGGTGAGATAACCTTTTGGGTTGACAGATCCAAGTTAATGGAATGAAATGAGGTCAAGTCATTTTAGCCCATACCCAAACAGGTCCAATACTTTGTGAAATGTGAGAATGGAAAGTAACTTTTTAAGTTAGTTCCTTGTTCAACTTAAAGTTAGTTTGGTTTTTAAACTTAAATAACTTGTAACGCAAAGTAACTATTTTCACAAGTCATTTATTCATTCAACTTATAAAAAGCAACTTATACTGGGGTCACTGTGAGTAGTGAGCGTTCGCTGGAGGATATGCCATGTTGGGAAATACATCCCGTAATGTTTTAGAGAAATCCACTCTATAAACCATTTTATTCATATCATTTGGGGGATGGGCCTAAATATGAAGTTAATGTAACACTCAAATGGGTCATACAACTTGCAAGAGTGGTATTGAACACCTATTATTGAAACCAGGACAATCTGTGGTCCTCCAAGGTGTTTCTGAGAAATCCATTACATCCACTAGTCTTTCTAGCTCATTTTAATTGCTGACCCCTAATATAATGAAAATCCAAAACTCAAAGTGCACAACACAGCTTCAAAAAGTATTATTAAACCCCACCTCAGAATGGAGGAGCTTAAAACCACCGTAATGTTTTCTGCCATTTTCATTGGCTGATTTTAGGTTGTGGACCCAAATATGAGGCTGTTGGCCTCATGTCTCCCAGATAACAACTTCTCTGGTCAAAATTACAAAAGAAAGGAAAACGAACTTCATTCCAACAGAGGACAACATGACTTGATAATGGTATGAAATAACCATCTTACAGGCTCCAACATTCATACAAAAACATGTGAGGATGGCTGCTTAATCCATCTGCAACAGATCTCTCAGTCACTGGCAAAAGAAAATTAAGCAGGAAAGATTGCTCAAACCTGTCCCACTAGCATCACTCCAATCGCTCCATAAAACCACAATCCGGATCCATTTCCAGTTTGTGAAGTTGCCGAATTGGGATACAACTGCAGTGAGATCAAAAACCGAAACTCCTTGGATCTTTAACACCTGTGTTCTTCCTATGTGAACCGAAAGACTCTGGCTAGCAAACAGAAGCATCTTATTTTGATTACAGCAATATACCTCCCATGAAGAAGCAAAAGAAGATTTCTTTCCTTTTCAATGCCACCACCTCTCAATTTTCTTCAAGGGCCACCTCAAAACAATACATGGTAATTCCTGTCCTGTCTTCAATAAATCAACAAATGAACTGTACAATGACGGTCACATGTTCTGTTGGGTTTGTAAAAGGACACGAGATCTTGAGCAGCAGAGAGTGGGGCACCCACGCATTCAATCCCTCAAGGGAAAAGTACAGGCAACCGTTCTGGAGCAACACCTCCCACCAAACAGCCGAATTCACATCAGTTTTCAGAGTGTGGGACCCCAACTCATTGCTCAATACCAACCTTTTCGGTGTAGGCAAGTGGAGAAGGCAATGCCGAACTAAGGCATTTGTCACAATAACCAGAATGGCCACGATGATTAACAATTTACCTGGGTGCCTCAAAGCTCAACTTCATGGAGATCACCATAACTGCCACCATTCATCGGTGGAGGTCCACTGATTAAGTGCATTGATGAAGGGTCGCTAGGCATGAAGGATGAAGGTGGCATGCCCAAGACCTCCCCTAAAGATCTTATTTCATTAGTTTTAGCATTGATCGGGTCATTATAGCTTCCGCTCCATGATGCTGCCCGTGAACGGGAAGAAAGTGGGGGATTGAGATTTTGAGATCCCCCCATTCCCTTGTTTCCATAGGGGGCAATGTTGTCCATGCTTGGAGAATGTTGCATGGATGATGAAGATGACGACAGTGACGGAAATGATGACTCTTTCACCACTGGCGTAGAAGGGTGTTCATTAGCAACAGCTTCCTGAGTGTTCTCTCTTGTTGCAGCTACCATTGGATTGACCGAGGCTGCTGGGGCAGGAACAAAAAATTTGGCAGCAGCCACCGGTTTGGCAGCTGGAACGGAAGGCGTCTGGAATAGGTTTGCTGGTGTATCACCACCCTTGTTGAAAGTATCAACATATCTGGAAAAACATCCAGCCAAAGGGTTAATAAAATGCAATTTCACCCAATTAAGGATATTTTTACTTATGAGAGAGAGCCTGGGTCCAAAAACACATCACCTTGATCGAACACCCATCCGGCCACGGGCAGAGAATTGGTTTGTACTGGGCGGGATTGGTGGAATCCCCGAACTATATTCCAAGGAATCTGGACTTTTAACTTCTGGGACTCCATTAGCAGGAAAATTTGCAGGCAAATTCTGGCTTTTGAATGCATTGTTTTGGTTGTAATCCAGCATACCATTTTGGAAAGATGCAATAGTGGGCGGCGGTGGCAATGCTGCTTCTTCAGTTGGGGGTTCGGCACCTTCCTCTACCCATCTCTTTAGCTCTTCATCATAATAGAACTTATTCTTTTCACCCAATTTTGCCTTTAAAAGCAGTACAAAAATTACCAAATTTGATCGATAAGGCGGAAATATGGAAGAAATCCAAAGATGACATATACAGGGCATTACCTGGCGGTCTGAACGGGATCTTGCGACCCACCCCATGGTCTTCTGGAGGATCTGTGATCCAAAGCGGCCAAAGCGAGATGGCCCACCTGCTATTGATGGCTGGCCTTGTGCATCAGTTGTGCTTGCTTCCTTTGATGGATCCACCCAATCCAATATGTCACCAGTAAAGACAATAAGTCCAAGTATAATGCTTACAAACATTATATTCATGCATGAGGTGGATGGAGAACTAATCACCTCCAACTGGTGATAAGGCACGGTCCATTTTTTTATGCCTTGCTAAATTTTGTTTCCACTTTTACCCTTGCAAATATCGGATATTTTTCAAGGGAAAAATGCTTGTAAAAATGGGTCATACCCTCGTAGGTTAAGTTACCCTATTACCGGCTGTAGGTAGTTCTCAAGGAGGATGAAGGTGAGAGAACAACAACGAATGAAAGAGTAAGCATCATCCAATAACTAAAGATTTCATAGACTAAAAATTGAATCTGCAGTTGAATGAGGCTGCTAGCAATGAATAGATAAAAGGATTTGTTTGTCGGAAGGAAACATCCACCTGCTTTGTGCTTCTACCAAAATCCGGCTCGGAAACACTTCTATTATGAATTGACATTCTGTTACCATCGCCTGCCCATGTACTTATGGGTTCCATTGATGCTGATTGCAGTAACGATGACATGGCCATCGTTGATTGACTATTCACTACCTTTGGGGCCACCAAATAGTTATCATGCTCGTTACTGCTCTGTGATGTTGATGATGCAGGTTGTGGTGGGGCACCGATCATGCGGTGAATGGATCTATCAATAGAGGTGAATAATTTGCCCACAAGTTTAGCAGGGGCTAAGTTCGTGCTGTATCCACCCTGTCGTAAATGGAACATTCACAGGAGATCAATATGAGATGTAAATCCAAATGGAGGCATTTGCAGGTGTGAATTGGCTCTGTCTGGAGTATACCTGCTGGTGGGTACGGATACGCTCCTCAAGAGATGATAATAATGATTTCCATGTTTCCACTTCAGGCACACGGCCAGAATTTTTCAGTGCCTTTAATATTGCTTGACAATACCTGAATTGACCATGCTAACTGAGGAAGTGTAAAGGGCGGCTTACAATCCAAGGAGAGAAGAAACAATAATATCACTGACCTCAAAGAATCTGAAACTTTTCCAACTTCAGCAAGCATGTGGGCATAGATGAGCTTATATGGCTGGAATGGTAGTAGGATAAACTGAGAATTTCCAAGAACTTTGGAATATTCATATAATTCTGTCCTCTGTCAAGGAAAAAAAATGCTCAATTAAGTGTCAATTCTTTACTCAAACTTAATATGTAACTGAGAATCAGAATAATTATGAAAAACAAAAGATGGCAGAAATTCAACAGGCATATTAAGTAACTGCAAGTCAACACCAAAAACAAATAATATTGGTCAAAGACCCAAAGGGGGAAGTCTGTATGTGCATGCCAATAAAATCATAAATAATCAGGATTTACGTCTACCTCTCTCATGCAAAACTCAATAGTTAAAAAAGTACCACTACTTTTGTGCTTTTTTATAAATCAGCATTTGCAGTCATTAAAAAGATTGCAACCTATAAAGGAAGCTTAGAATAAATAGCTGAGCACTCTTATCAGTCGACACATGTAAGACAATGAAGGGAGCATAACTACGATGTGAGTTCACTGGGAAATCAATCTGTTTTGGCGGGCTTGTGTGTTGATAGTTCAATCAGAAATCGGTCTCTGTTTTGGCGAGCCGGCATTTGTGTGCATGTGGGTGCTTTCGTGTGTCTCAAATGATTAAGTTTAGCTTTCCTTTTGGTACTTAAACTGGCATTGAAACTGTAAACTAAAGGTTTGTAATAATTAAACTAAAAGCACATGGGAGCAAGTTTGCAGACATCATAATTCCTCACTGATGATAGATATTAAAACCATGACATGAATGAAGCCTATCACTAGCATGGATAGATAAGAAAATTCCTGGAAATGATAGATGACATAAAACTCAAAAGGGGTGAGGAGGTAACCTGAATAGCGTCAGGGCTAGCAAATGTTCGAGGGCACCTCATGTGGTCTGCACCAATAAGACACAGCCTTGCGCTGTCAGAATAAGACTCGAAGTTTGTTTCTGCAACCAAGTAGCAGCTGTGTGCAGCGGCAACCTGCATTATGACTCTAGTGTAAGATTACTACCAATGATTTAGGAGTAACATCTTCAGAGAAATAGTCAACTTACAGAAACTACATGAATACAGACCTCGCCTCTCTCCTTCCATAGGCAATCTCCGAGATGAATCATTACGAGCTCATCATCTTTTGTTCTATTTGCAGTTATGATGGCCAAATTCTCTTCCCAATCGTCTAGCATACCACAGGCACGAAACTATATTCCACATAAGAACAATTGATGAGTTCATTTAAGAAAACACATTGCCAAGAATATTAAAGAAGTTCTATGATCCCATATTCTAAATCAACTGCAGACTAATTGATGAGTTCATTTAAGAAAAGACATTGCCAAGAATATTATAGAAGTTCTATGATCCCAGATTCTAAATCAACTGTTACAGACATCAGAAACATGATAGCAAGGACCAGAAAGGCTGATACTATCAGCTCCAGAATCCTTGTAAGGTGGGGTTGGCATGAGACACTTGTGTTCCCCTTGAGATCTAACAATGGCATGAGGGACGCATCACTTCCAATAGTGAAAAGGTTCCTAACAGTACATTTAAGCAACAATTGCACATTGAGTAGAAAATTGACGATCCTCGTGAAAGAATGCAAGCATTTCGTCACGGACAATGCAGAAAGGGAAATATCAGACCCACATAACCAGTGACAGTAGCAGCATGTTTCACCAAAGATTAGTTGAGTAGAAATCACCTGTGCAGGCTGTGGAGATATATTTACAGCCTCAGATGCACGTGAATTCATTGAACTATCTTCAGAGAACACATCTGCGGGTTGCCCTGCAATCAGCAAGCACAATGTCCGTAACGGTGACCCAGATATGAACTGATGATGTGCCATCTGCCTCACAGTATCAACATAAAACTGCATAGAAGTAACAAGAAAAGCAACAATGTTAGTCTCTAGCATAATCCAGGAATAACATTCCATGACACATGTATGCTGGTAAGAGTAACATTCAGAGAATAACGATAAAGATCAGTCCAAATATACGTTGGAAGCAGTGAATTCCCACAAAAATAAATAAAACAAAGTGGCAAGGACCTTCTCGCCAAGTTGTGCTGCAAGAACTAGGGCAGGGCCCCACAGTTGACCTTCTTGTGCACACTGGAGAGCCTCTTTCCTTCTACCAGAAACAAGAAGGTTCTGTACCTCAACAGCAATTGCCTGAAACAAATAGCATGTACATTACTATCTGAAATTATCCTTATGGAGTCAAAAGAAGCTTGTGATGAAGACATGACAAACCCGACTCTGTCCTTCAGAAGGCAAATTCTGCATACAATGAGTGAAGGCACCATACTGGCTCAATTGAGCACCATTTCTTTTAGCAGAGGCAAAAAGCTTAGATACAGCTGATTCAGGACCATCAGTTTCCTATCAGAAAGAACAAACAGGGAACACCCAAAAAAGACTCAGGTGATAGCATAGACTAAACAGTGAGACAAACACGAGTTGCAAAATAAAGTAAGCAATTTTATTTATTTATTTTTTTTGAAAGATAAAATAAAGTAAGCAATTTGAACTAACAACAGTTGACGACTCTCACTAAATGACTAACAAACCCAATTTTAATTGTTTTGCTTTAGCACCAGAGTCTCAGAGAAAACAGTCACTGACATCCAGCTTAGCTTAAGCATGTACCTAATACCAGTATTGGACGCTCCTAAGAATGTTAGAGGCGTCCTCAATAAGCTGAAGATTGAAGGAAATCAAGACAAATTCTGCCTTAACATGCAACTTAGTCAAAGACCCATGTTCCTCTGCCGGACATGGAGACGGGAGTGAGACTGGCAAATCCCACATGTTGACAGTTAAGTCTCCATTAAAGGCTCATTTATAAAGTAACATGTTATCCAAAGTTATGAGGTTCTCACCACTCACCGGATTCCATGGACCAAGAACCAGTACAAATTCACAAATAACAGCTAGTCGCTCCATGCACTAGGTAATTTGGTGAACTAGGAAAACAGAAGAATGCCCAGTGCAAAATCATGAACCAGTTAACCACACTACCACAGTTTTGATCTTATTCTAGAGAAGAGGGTACAGGTTCTCATTGAAACTGCAGAAGATACGAAGGAGCTTTAAAGTCTCATGCGACAAACAAAGACTCTACAAACCTAATTTCAAACCTAAATCTGGAAATGATTAAATAATTGAAAATTAATTTGCTCATTAGCCTGCATGGTTGATATCCTAGGAAATGTTCCGAAATTTTAGAGGAAATGAGAGTAAAATGAGAGAGAGCATGTAACTTCTCATTGTGTTGAATTTTCAATGGTTTATAAATGATGATACTGGAGTGACTAGTGAGTTTAATTCCTGTAATACATATATCCAACCGGTTGGACGCCCAACCAGTTTAGAAATTGGTTATTAATTAATGTTAAAAAAATATGAGGGAGAGAAGAAGAAGGGGTTGCCAGCTCAGGTAGGCGTCATTGTAGTGTTTATGTGAAATCCATCCCGACCATCAAGTGAGTCACCCCATTTTAAGCCAAGGGCCAAAAAATCAGCCCCATCCATGATTCAGGTTGGACCACACGATTAGAAACAGTATAAAGGGCAATGTTCACCCTCCAAACTATTTCACTTGGTGTGGCCCAGCTGAATCATGGATGGGCCTAATTTTTAGGCCCCGGGCCTCAGTTTTAGTGTGTCATCTAATGGTTGGAGTGGATTGCATATAATCATCGGGTGGGCCCTGTAAAAATCAAGGGTGGACGTCTCTCTCCAAACTTTTTCCCTTGGTGTGGCCCACCTGAATCATGGCTCAGCCTGATTTTTTCGCTCTAAGCCTTTTATGAAAACATACATTTGGTGGTTAGAGTGGATCACACATACACACTGTTGTGGGGTCCTAAAAAATGAAAGGCCGGCGTAGGGTTTTTTATTTTTATTTATATATTTTTTTAAACAAGGTCTTGAGTCCAACATGCCAGACTATAGCTTAAGTTCCAACCTGCAAATAACTTCCAACCTTCCATGTGAAGACAACATCCAACCTGTCTAATATGTTGGCCCCATCACGAGCATCACCTTTTGAAAAATTCCTCAACCACCACTCATTGAGTGGATCACACTTATGTTTCTCTATTTACCAATGTGTGGAATTTGTTTTCTATGGTGTGGCCTACTTGATGTGTAGATAGGACTGAACATTGCACTAGACGATTCTCGTGGTAGGGCCAACATGTTGGAAGGGCTAGATGTGACATGCACTTAATACTTTAGAAGTTATCATATGGGTGGACAATAGCTTGTCGTCCAACCCGATGTGACATCCTTGATTATTTATTTATTTATTTTTTTGAAATTTATTTACACGGGGCCTACCATGATGTGTATGTAAGATCCACTCCGACCATCAGACATGTAATCTCATGTTAGGCCCATAGCGCAAAAATCAGGCTAACCTATGATTCATTTGGGCCACACCAATAGAAATAGTTGGGAGCCGTTCACCCTTGATTTTTACAAGGCCCAGCATGATAATTATATGCAATGTTTTAAGTATCGACAATATCAGGCGATATACCCCACAATATATCTTGTATCCCACCTGTGCGATACCAAACGCACAAATAGTGAGATATATCCCACATGTTAAATTAGTGTCAAATTGTTACAAATTCATGATTTTCATGGATTGGGAGCTTCAATTTCGAGATTTAGAGGAGATGGCCCGACTTGCAAAAAAAATGACAAATTTTCCAATTTCTCGCAAATCTATTGCAATCATTGTGTGCAAACATAAAATCAAACATGTATGCAACCTTATCTAGTGATTCTTCTTTTCCTTTGAATGTATTGCTTGTGTTTCCACACGTCTTCTTACATTTATAATTTATATGAATAGACTTTGAATATACTTGCATCAATTCAGTTATACATATAGCATATAGATTAGGACCCCATACAAAGAAAACCTATTATGTGTACTTGTTTTTGTAATGTTTTAATTTATCAGCGTGTATTAATGTCTTTTTAACAATCCCTAAAGTTTCATTGAAAAATTCAACCAATTTGCCAATGTTTTCCCATGTTTCCGACAACAATGCTACATTACACAATACAACTGATATATCCCATGCAGTGTTTTCGGTAGCGCTCATAGCGTAGTGTAGCTAAAACGCTATGTAGCGTACGTAGGTAGAGTAACTCCTTCGTAGCGTTAGCTACAGAGCATGTAGTGTACGCTACATGTACCGTAGCGTAGGTAGTGTATGCTACTTGAAATCTCGTTTTTTTTTTTTTTAAAAAAAATTATATATAAAAATAAAAAAATAAAATTATAGTTTTTCTTCTAATGCCAGTTCAACACCTATTTTAATATGGTGGTGACTTATCCCCATCACACGTGACACTACATTAGATCAATCCGGACCATCCAAATCGTGGTCCATATCGTGGATAGAGCACTTAGATCAACCCAAACCATCCAAATTGTGGTCCATATTATGAATTTGTGAAGTTTGAAATTTTTTTTAAAAAAAAAAAGAAAAGAAAAAGAAATAAAGAGGTCGCACTTAAAAAAAAAAAAAAAAAAAAAAAAAAAAAAAATTCTTTTACACACGCGCACACACACGCTATAGTGGGATTTCACCACCTATGGATAATCGAACCCTTGACCGGGTGTTGAAACTCCTGAGAGTCACCTGAACAAGAGTAAGGTCACACTTAGAGGTGTCTAAAGGCAAAGAGACAGACATTTTGCATGGAAATATGTGGTTGATGATCCAGATTCACTGTCAAGAACTTGTACGAATTATGCATTTTGTAAATTTTATCATATTTTTCTATTATTTTAATTAAAAAATAGTAAGTATCGTGTAGCTAACGCTACACTCTATAGAGTGCCAAATGCTACGCTATACGCTACATGCTATTTAAAACACTGATCCCATGTGATAACCGATACATATTTGTATCCCAAGGGTGCGATACGCAACACGATACGGATATTTCGAGCACTGATTATATGTAATCCACTCCAACCATTAGACGACACGCTAAAACTTAGGCATGGGACCTAAAAATCAGGCCCATTCATGACACAAGTGGGCCACACCAAGGAAAACAGTTTGAAGGGTGAACTTTACCCTGTATATTGCTTCTAATCGTGTGGTCTACTTGAATCACGGATGTGACTGAGTTTTTGGCCTTGGGCCTAACATGGGGTGACTCACCTGATGGTTGAGGTGGATTTCACATAAACACTACGATGGGGCCCACCCGAGCAGAAACCTCTTTTCTTTCTCTTGTATTTATCAACATTAATTAATCATTAATTAATAGCCAATTTCTAAGCTGGTTGGACGTCCAACTGGTTGTACTTGAGAGTGTCTGTGTTTTATGAGAATGTCTGAAGTCCAACCAGTTGGATCATAAGTTACCATCCACCTGATAAATAATTTCTAACTTATCATGTATGTGCGACATCCACCCATCCAATGCATTGTCCCCATCATTTAAAAAAAAGAAAAAAGATAATGCATCTTATTAAAGATCAAAGGGCCAAAATGGAAACAACAGAACAAAAGAAAGAAAAGAAAAGAAAAGAAAAACAGAAAACACCCACAGCCACTCAGGCACCCAACTGATAACCCTAGATATCGAGCTACTTCTATTATAGAAACAACGATTGTTCTTCTCGCCTCGCCCCAGATTGACCAGAGAACAGCAAGCAGAGCAACCCTCCATCCATATCTGCCCTTCCTACTTGCGCCACTGGCATAGACCAGGAAAGGAAAAGGTCTTCAATAAAGCTTGGCATCACCCAAGAAGCGCTGAATGAGGACAGAGTGGCGGACCAGACTTCCCTAACAAAGGGTCAAGGAATGAGCAAGTGATCCACTGACTCTGCGCCTTTGCAGCACTGTCCCCATCATGAGAATCACCTTAAGTGAAAACCAAATGAACCTATTAGGTGGACCACACTTGTATTTTGTTATTTATCAGTGCCTAGGCACTGTTTTCAATGGTGTGGCTTGCTGATGAGCTGATGAGGCTGATTTTTATGCAAGGTGATCCTCATGGTGGGGCCAATCTATTAGAAGACGGGTTGGATGTCAAACACACATGATAAATTGGAAGCAATCTGCCACGTGGACAGAAACTCAACCAGTTGTACTTGAGACCTTCTCTGTGTATGTGTGTGCGCGCGAATTGTTTTGTTTATGTCCCCACCACCTTCATGGGGACGTTAGCAACGTCCCCCATCCTTTTGAATGACACTGGGACGCCGACAGTTCATTTAGTATCAATGGGAGAAAGCCATGGAGCAAAAATCACGCTGACCGGATCATCCTAACCCTTTGAATGGGGCCAATTTGTTACAACCTTCCACTGTTTATAAGCCCTAGATCACATGGTTAAAATCATCAAAACAAAGTGTTACTTTGGAATTATAAGCAATACAAAGTGGGATTTATCTAGTAGACGTTTCAAGATGATGATTGGAGCTATTTTGTCTCTCTGCTAAATCTTGGTTGTCCATTTTCCATGCTATTGATTGGATGCTTAGGATCATCCGATTGGCACAACGATTCAATCCATAGTACCAAAATGGAAGAAAGCTATGGTGTCATGCCGATCGGATGATCCTTTTTTTTTTTTTTTTTAAAGATGAAATTTATTAGGGTCAAAGGCTTAAAGAAAAGGGACAGCAACAAACCCACCCACAGACCGAGCCCTAACCTAGCTCAAGAAAACCAATCAGAAAACACGACCATCTATTGTTTACGAGCCATAGATCATCAATAGGATGATCCTTACCCTTTGAATGCGGCCAATTAGTTACAACCATATGTTGTTTATGAGCCATAGATCACATGGTTAGAATCATCAAACCAAAGTGCTACTTTCCACTCATAAGCAATCCAAAGTGGGATCTATCTAGTAGATGTTTCAAAATGATGATTAGAGCTATTATGTTTCTCTATTCAATCTTGGCTGTCCATTTTCCATGCTATTGATCGAATGCTTACGATAATCTAATTGGCGTGATTTTTACACCATGGTTTGCTCCAAGTATGAATGAATGAATGGTTCAGATTGATGATAGGTCACCCTATGTGACCTTGACGAGGATGGGAGACGTTGATAACGTCCCCATGAAGGTGGGGATGTTAGCAAAACCATATATACACTGTATGTATGTATGTATGTATGTATCTATATATATCTTTGTGCGTGTGTTTGTGCGTGCGTGCATGCTGTTCTCGAATGTTCATCATACTGTATGTCAGATGATAGGAAGATTCCGCACCAGATAGTCCTCTCCAGAATCATCAATAAGTCAGCCACAGGATTTGAGACTGAAACCTTGCACTGTTTTGTATCGCGCAGGTATTTCTCTAAAGAGGAAAAACCAATGGCCTGACATTTGTCAGGATAAACCTGCTTCTGTGAATGAAGCAAGCTAAACAAAATTTTACTATTACGTGCTTGCATTAATTTATCTAAAATGATTGCAGAATTGCCAAAAAAATTGCAGAGTTCAACAAGATACGCTCCAAACCCATAAACCTTTTGCAGCATTCATAGGACACAGTTACAATGGCAAGGGCAAATTTATTCTGTCAGGCATCACATAGTTTCCACAAGTACTCTGCATTTCTCGAAATCCAAACGTAGAAAGAAATGCAGAACAAAATCAGCTGAGAATGAAACAAAATAAGAGAAATGTGGGTCCAAGATTATATGTGGCACAGAAATGTTGTGCCTCAGCACACATATTTATTTTAAACTAAGTTCATGATATTGTTTGAATGAATTGTATTACTGCAGAATTTATTGCGATACATTTCCGATACAAGATATGATATATTCTGCTACCATTGACTTTGGTATGATACTGTATTCCATTTATACTGGAAGGAATGTATCAACAATATTGGCAATACTGTGAGTTTGTGTCAGGATGTATTGATGATACAAAATGATACAAAAGGTACATTTCAATATTGTATCTAGCAAAAATTAAAAATAAAAAAAATCCAATCTATATCTGCCGTGACACAAACATTTGTATTGTATTGCTGAATGAATTCATTGTGATTAATTCCTGATGTGAAATGATACAGCCAACATTTTGAATCTTAATTTAGTTGCACTAATAAAGTGACCACAGTGAAAAGTAAAATTATGATGACATGCTTAAAAACAAACTGATCTACTTTACCAGTAATGCCGAGTCCACGCCGAAAGGGGATCGTAATTTTCCATAATGTTGACAAGATATTTTCAGCAGAGAAAGAAGCAACCTCAAAAGCTCCCCCTTTCTAAAGTCCATGTTGGGAGATTGGCAGTTTGCAATCCTATCATCAGTCCATTTATTTATGGCTGCAGTATTTCCACCAGCTAGTGGGCCAGGAAAGGATTGCTGGCACAAAGCATGAAAGTAATCACAAGCATCGCTCCCAATGCCTGCAGAATGAGTGTTGTCCATGACAACTTCCATCAAGTTGAAAATTGATATGGAGCCTCCTACAGCCTTCACATAAAATACACATAAAACATGGTCTTCAGTAGGAGTAACAACTTTGCAGCATCTAAGAGTAAATAAATCCACTTTAATCACGAAAGCAAAACAAGCTCAGAGCCTCACCTGGCTTCCATATGAAGAATTGCTACCTTTCATGACTATGAGTTTGCCGCCAAATCCAAAGGTAACCAAAGCATGTGCAGGACGCCCTGCCGAAAGTCTCGTTTCGTTAGGAGAATGAGAGAACTGTGTGTAAGAACCATTTCCAGTCTGAAACGGCTGCTGCTGTGAATAATTAACTGATTTCTGAGTTTCATAGTAATCAGGGGAGGAGAAATGCATCTGCTGGTTCTGTTCCACCTTTGGCTGATTAAACTGACATGAGTTATCTGCAGAAGCATAACTTTGGAACCCAATCATTCCGTTATTTCTTGCATGTCCATGATTTGCCTGCCCATGCTGCAGAACAGTTTCATTGGTCTTGAAACCCATTTGATGGTCTGTGTAGTTATTTAAATTACCCATTGAACCAGAAAGATTCCCTGTTTGCTGGTTTCCACTGAAAGGGGCCAAGGACCCACTATCAGCAACTGGCTCAGATTGCCACATACTTGACTGAGCGTACTTATTAGCAGAAGCATCCCAATTGCCAACTTGGCCTTGACCAACCTGGCCCTGTGGCTGGTAGTGTTCAAATTGACCATATCCATTGTGTAGACTATGGTCATTTCCAGAGACAAAACCACTAGAAGAAGCATTCTCACCTTTGGTTTGATAGTCATTAGCTGCACTGGTTGTATGAGAAACTTGAGTATAGGATTCCAACAAGCGCCATTCTTGAGCAATCATGTCATAGTACCAACCAGGGTACTGAGGATCAAACACCATATGTGCTGGATAACCGGAGCTGCCTTGTGAAACCTGATTGCAGTTATCAGACACACTACCTGTCATACAACCCTCAGCTACGGTTCCCATGACGGACTGAGCAGTTTGCTGCAAATAAGAAACCTTAGATCTCTGATCCAAAACGACATCATCACCCACTGACTGAGCCTTGTCTTGAAAACCCACTTGGGCATTTGCTGCTGCATCATAACCATCTAATTGATGCCATTCCCCAGTAGATGGATCGTACCTCCACCCTGGATACACACTTTCCCAATACTGACTACTATATAAATTTTGCCCATCTGCAGTTTGTTCGCCAACCATTCCATGCGCCTGACTATCAGATGTTATCGAATCAGCCACTGGGTTCTCAACAATACTAGCAATACCATCAGAATCAGCATTCGGATTATCCCCTGCACTTGCGAACGGATCTACCAAAATTTCACCATCTGCCAGCTCATTAAAGAATTCTGAATAGGACCCAAATTCACCAGCGCTGGTCTGAGCCGAATTGCCACTAAACACACTCCATTGAACCTCTTTAACACGTGTACCTCCAGATTGATTGGATGGAACACCCGCCATTGCCCCTGATTCAGTTACCATATTGGTAGCGGCTGAATTTGAAGGCACAAGTGGAACACTGTCTTCCGAAACCAGAATGTCCTTTTCTTGTTTCTCCAATGATGGCACGGAGCTCAGCTCACCGTTGCCAAAATCTTCCGTAACTGTCCCCGCATCGGTGATACTCAAATTCGCAAATGCATTCGCCTCATCAGATTCAACCGCATCAGTTAAACCACTGCGGGATTCTGTAATTCCAAAGTCATCGTTGACGAGCTTGTCGAAAAAATCCTCATCAGTCTGATCATCCAATGGAGCAGGAGATGCCATCGTACAGTGATAGAAAAGTTCTTAAACCCTAAAATACCCCTTCTCACAGCAGCTGGTCCGATTCGTCACCGAGAACTCGAAAAATCAAGCGAATAACTGCACCGGGCCCTTCTCATATTCTCAAAACCAAGATCCAGTAAGAATAACTGTTGGAGATAGAAACAAACGGATCTTACGATTCTAACTACAAAATCGGGGTTTCACAGAAGAATCGTCCGAGATCTAGGTTTATTTGGGAATTCTCAAACCATAAAATGAAATAAAAAATAATAATCCAAAATTTGGGAAATTTTACCTTGAATTCCACAAAGGGGGCTGAATCAGGAAATGAAATGATTGGGAGAGGGATCGAAATCGCATACCGATGAAATTTGGGAATTTTGCAGAGAGAACAGAAAAAAAAAAAAAAAAACCCTTGTTTTCGCTACAGAGCAAATGACCGCCCAACAAAGCTTCTTCTTTTCTTCTTCTTTGTATCTTTTCTTTCTATATTTAACATTTTACGGTACTGTTAAAAAAATTGAGAGAAAATTCGGAAATGTGAAAAAACGGAAGAAAGATCAGAAATGCGTCCTATTTAGGGCCGTCTCAGGCCGGGCCTGTGTAGTCTCAGCCCGTATTTTGAACTGTCTCGGGCCAGTCAGTTCCGGGCCTATCCAAATTCTGATAATTTAGGCCCGAGAACGGGCCATTGACACCCTTCTATTTCTTCCGAGGAAGGTTTTCCATTTTGTCTCTTATACCTCGGGAGCACTCAAAATTATGCTCCATTGGTCGTGAGCCACGTGTACGGTGGTGGAAACGCGACCAGAGGTAGGTCCCACTGTAGGAGGGGCACTTGGATGATTGTGATCAGTCCAGAAAGATCCTTACTCTTGCTCGGGTGGTTAGACTCTCAGGAGTTTCACCACCCGATCAAGGGTTGGAGCATCCATACGTGGTGAAATCCCAGTACTACTGCGTGAGTGTGTGTGCGCGTGTGTAACCAAAAAAAAACAAACATTATCTTTGCTTTTCATATGATGGGCATTTTTTTAAATGGTAATTTTGCATTTTAATTAAGTCAGCATCACTTTAAATAGCAAAATAATCTCTTCATTTGCCTACGACCTAGGCATGTTACCAAAGCTAAGGTACGGTATTTTATCTATACAATCCTAATGGATTTCTTTCCTGCTATAAGAGTGGAGAGGAGAGAATTTGTCTCTTGGAAAAAAAAAAAAAAATTCTAAAAGAGGAAAGGTGGGGTGACATTTTCAAAGGTTAAGGCTCATTTGGAATGCATTGGAATCCCAATTACCATTATACTTAGATTTTAAATCTTGGACTATGTTTGGCAGCTTGTAATTAAAGTGCATTAGAGTCTAAAAATAAAAATGCATTGAAAAATTTTAATATATTTATAGGAGTTTAAATTTGATTACTTAATATATATACATGGCAAATAATAATGAAAATTTGAGCCTCGGATGGACCACAAGCATATTTGATTTACCAACATTTCTTAATTGTTGAGATACATGGCTAATGATTAGACTATTTAGATTATTTTATTAATATGATTTTAGTGATGTAGTTTATGTTTAGATTGTTTTGATATATTATCAGTGGTGCCATTAGTAGCCTAACAACACCCTCTCCATCCTTTAAAAAAGAACCAAAAAAGCCATTTCACTACAAATCATAGCAGTGTAAAATGGAAGATTTTAAAATATACCAAAATTCTATATTTCAATTATCTTTGACTCTATTTGCTTTGGAATCTACGTTACCAAATGACTTTTTTATTCCAAATGCATTGAAATGCGTTCAAAATGGTTTTGCCAAATGACTTCTCATATTGGTGCATAAAAAGAAAATGTGAGAGATGTTCCGGTATACTTCCTAAACTTTGAACTTCTAATTATTAATATTTTCCAATATGAATCACAGAATATCAAAAGCTATATAACTCAAATCTTACTCTCTACTCATTTTCAAGCGTACCCAAACTCATGACAATGATTTTTTTTTTTTTTTTTTTTTCACATCATATTTTCATGATCAACTAGGCACAAGGTTATAATGGTTTCTAAGTGAGAGCTGGGTTTATTTTACATATTGATAATGGTGCGTCCAAATTACACTGCAGTAAAGTCTTTGATTGAATGCTTTTGACCACTCAAAATGCACAATTTCTCCTTAAGCTAGCCATGATGTTGAGTTTTCATGTTTTCTGACACATACGTTGGATTTATGGTAATTACTCTATGTTGGGGCTATGTTGGAGCTACTCATGATGTTGATGTCGAATTCGAGCTATGCAATTGGTGAAGAGTCGTCGTTTTAACAGTATATCCCAAGAATCATTCCAGTCTAAAACTTAGGTGCGCCATATCACGAAGATCAATGTAGAGTACCACTACATAAATATTAAAACACTTGGAATGGCTTGATTCTCTGTGCGGCCTTCCTTCTGTGTAGTGTATTGTGCGTAATATATGGGTTGGATCGAATGTAAACACCACCGTCGACCCTGCATTACATATGGAAGTTTCTGCAGTGGGCCTCACTCCAGAGTCTCCTCTATCATTCTCTTCTGTGTGGTTCAGATGAGCTACGGATCAGGATAATTTTTGGGTTGTAGGACTAAACATGGGAGATGCATCTAATGGACAGTTTGGATGGTGTTTAAATATCACGGTGGGACCCACGCAGATTGAACATATGGTGATTAGCATACTAATGTTTTTCGGGTTGGGAGTGGTTTTGATCCACCTTCATCTTCTTTATACATGTGGTTATGGTTTGCATCGTCCATTAGGTGGGACGTATGATGGATATATTCACAATTTTACCAAATAAGCCTGACTTTTTCGCCTGTTAAGCTGTCCAACCGTCCATCTGTTTGTCCTTTTCAATTTTGACCGTCTGTTCAAGGCCATTCTATATCCGAACGGGCCGGTAGGCCCTACCTTTGGGGTTACATCACAAAACTGAAACCGGTGCAATACCAGCTCTTAGATTGGAAGAAAGAGAAAATGGACGGTCAAGGGAGCTTGGGGTGGACTTTTTTATAGCCATCCATTTTCTTTCCCCCAAAAGTCTTCCAGTTGAGTGGCTATGATCGTCGGATTGGTGTGACTTTTTGCGTTAGGGCAGGTCAAGATACAAGGTACATGATGTTCGGTCTGGATCTGGTACGCGTTCGCCACCAATTGGTAGAAAACAAGGTCTCTTTGCCTCATTTTTCTTATTAAAATGAGCCGAAGAGTTGAGAAATGCTCACGAAAGACATCGTATGATAACTTTAATATGCAAATGTTTTTTATTTTCTGCTGATCTGCCACTTCAACAGAAAATCTGATCCGTGAAAGGTGTTGTCAATACCATGAAGATTACCTGGATCAGAAATTTGAACAATCCACTAATTAGGTGGGCCACAAACACGATTTGAGTCAGACTATCAGCTGTCCATTTATTTCAACTATGCCAGCCAGCTTGATGAATGGACCGTGCTAATTTTCGTTTCAACCGACACGTACCGAGCTTCCATGCCTCGCATATTACACGGTACAACATTTTTTAGTTTTGTCTTTCAAGGTGTTTATTTGATGCGCTGGCAGAGCATGACAGCTATGCTCATGCACTCTACAATTATATAATAATACCAAGATGCAACTCAAGTTAAGCTGTCCAAATCCTGGGACCCGCTCCAGATAGATCAAACAGAAAATATTTGATTGAGCAATCTCAGCCGCTGATTAGTGGACAGCCTTTATGTGGAATGGGACTATTTTCTAACAACCGTCCATTGGATGCCTACTAAGTGGAAAACGGGCCCATCTACATTGGGGTCCACGATTTAGACCGTTAGATACACTTGTTTAAATTTCTGAGTGTATGCATAGGAACAGTCACGGTCTGCCGGAGTATCAGGGAAGATGTGTGAATTAAGCTCCGAAAGAATTAGCACTGTACGCCCGTCCACGTGGATACGAAAGACCGTTCCATCCCATGTGCATGCGGGGCGACACTGTTTTCTAGCATTTAATAATCACTAGCTATTTTCGGACGCGTGGTTAAACTAAGGAGGAGTTATTTGATACTCTAGCTGCTTATGATGCTTGATACACAGTCACCCGGACATTGCACACGTGGAATACGATTAAACTGACTAAATTGTCGAACACAAAATTCAGTTCCATAATATATTGGGTGACTAATCCTGACCTTTGATACCTGGACACTTGTTTGTTTAAACGGGACAATTTGATATATTTTGTTTTTGATTTCTAATAATATTTTCAAAATTGACGGTTAGATGATTAAATAATCTTATCTATTGGTTCATGATACATCTAAAGTGGGACTCATGATTTGAACAATCTATAAATGATTACTTGTTTGCCACCGCCTTGTATGCAGTTTCTAAGGGTTTTTCTAAGTAATTAATTAAATTAAATTAAAGAGTTCTTTGCTTGTTAGTTGAGCTGTTAGAGACATCAGAATTAGAATAATGCAACACGTTGAGCGTCTTGTCTCCAAGTCTAAATAAATAAATAAATGTTCAATTGCTCTTTTGGAGCACTAAAGCTCATAATGCTGCCAGTTGCATTTGGACATTTAAAAATAATCAATTAATCTACACCCTTCATTAGGTGCAGTTAGGGCTGTCAATGGGTTGGGCAGTCCTGACGGACCTCGGGCTTGGCCAGTATTGGGCCGGGTTTGGGGTGGTGTATCAAGCCTTACGGTCAGGCTCAAGCTTAAATTAGGAGCTTGATTGTAAATTGGGCCGGCTCGGGCTTAGCACCCCAAAGCCCATAAACCCGGCTCGGCCCAATAGATCTTTTCTAAACCTAATTTTCTCTCATCTTTCATTCTCTCCCTCTCTCACACACGAGACGCACCAAAATATCATTTGTCCACAGAGATATTCAGGGCTCGAGCTTGGGCTGGACTATTTCAACCCATCAACGGCCTAGACTAAATTTGAGCTTAGTTTCAAAATTACAGGTCGGGCTTGGATGGAGATTGGCCCAGCCCTAACCTGGCCCATTGATAGCCCTAAGTGCAACACAAATTTCACGGGCCACCATGTAAACGGTAGCCCCTATCTGGCAATGCTAAACATTTAATCAATATCCTTTAGAGTGAGGATTGTCTGCTGAAGGCACATGAAATTCTTCTGTTGTGGCTTCTCATTGGTACTCATCATTGCGGATGACACCGGCTCACAAAACACGTCAATTTTTTCTCCCAAATAGATTATGTACAACACAACATAACTTTTAACATATAAAACTTCTCTAAGTCTCACCATGATTTATGTGTTAAATATACAGTCTATCAATTTTTTAAAAAAATTATCCTAAAGCATGAGCCTAAAGATGAGGCACATCCAAAGCTCAATTCAACCACACCACAAAAAGCTATGGGAAATGAATGAACTATCTTTGAAACATTTTTATGGCCAACCATGAGGTTTATTTGTCATCTAATATTTTCACAAGGTTACGCAGACTTAGATAAAGGGAAAACGCAAATATCAATGATCAGAGCTTTCGTTGGCCCCAAAAAGTTTTCATCCGCATGCATCCAATTCCTATTGTATCATGTGGCATGGTTCACTTGAGCTGTGGTGTGGCCCCTTCATGGATTGCTTATGATTTTAAAGAATCGCTTTTTTTAGGCAATGCCATTCTTCCTATATTGACTTGGGAAAATGATGATATAAAATAAAATAAAATAAAAACCATTTTCGCATATGGTAACCAATGAAATATGTATTGGGTCAATGGTGGATGGACACTCACACCTATTGACATGCGGGAGAGCTACAGTGGATGGACACTCACACCTATGGGAGAATTTATTACCGAGGCATATATATGATACCATGGCTTACTCTAAAAGCTTGATCAGCTGTTTGAGGATGCATAAATAATACATATCAAGCGACTTTAACAAATCTTGAGTTCGTTAATTTTGTCTCCCTTGTGATTCGGTATCCTTGCACGTGTTGCCTGATTGGGGTCTACATGTTGAGATATCCTGTGATCGAAATCATAAATGGGATGATCTAGACAATAATTGTGCATATGAATTTAGAAAATTAAGAAGAAGATCGTTAACTGTCATATTCAACTTAAGGAACCTAAGGTTAGGATCATCACAGAATTGTGATTACAGTATCATTGCTTATAAATAATATTAACAATATGATAGATGATTTAAATCATTGGACCATCTAACACTTGATGGATCTTGAGTTGCGGCTAGGGGCAAGCCAATTACTTAAATTTGTATGGGGTTAAGAGATTGAGTATCCTTGCAAGTAGCTTTGCATGCTCTTTCAGCAGAGATTTAAAATAACAGTGGTCAGGTTGTCAATGGGCTGGGTCAGGCCATTATAGCGGTGCCTATACTCACACTCACCAATGAGGACCACACCCATGTCTTACCAGCCAAGGTGTTGGCGACGTATAAAGGTATTGGGTATCTATTCATGACTTAAGGTTATAAAAAGTTATATCATTAATTAAAAAAAAATTATAATAAAAATAAAAGTAAAAGAGTAATGGCTTTTCTTTAAAAATATAAAATATAGTACAGTAAAATATTATTTTAGATTAAAATAAATAAAGAAAACTCAAAAACAATCTTTGCTTGGCTACTTGATTTGACTATAGGGTCCTACATGCCGGAGCATATACTGGTGTAAAATAATGGGTGATAGTTGGGCTTTCCAATAGGTGGGCTAGTTTTTCTGCCATTTTATACCTCAAGTGAAGCATAATGTACAAAGCAAATGAATGAAGAAAAATAAAATAAAATTTAAACATCTAAATATCTTATACATTTTAGTCAACTTGACAAGTGAAATCAACTTGTTGGAAAGTTTGCTTTAGACTATCTATTATTTTATACATGGAAATCACATGATTATTGGATGGTTAGAATTGGTTGTTGGTGCGACTAGCTCAAGTGACTAAGTAGTTGATGTAGAGCGGGTTGCGGACAATTTCATGGCCAAGATGGATCAGAAAAGGCCTGGTCAAAGACGGAAGTGATCCAGACTGCCAGACCTTAGATCGGGCGTATCTCGCAATCTGGAATGAGTCATCGGGCATAAAATATATGATTTTCGAATAAAATAAGCTACTTTAGCCACCTTGTGCAATCTGGATTTGCGAAATACCCCCAGATCAACGACCGTTTTCCTATTTTAATTCCGTTTTTACTATAAATAGTAAGTTTTAGTTTGATTATAACTCTTCATCTGTTGGGATTTAAGAGTTGCGCTCAATGTGAAAAGAGCTTAGAATAATTAGGAGAACAACTTGGTGAAGCCAAATATGGCCCTTACTATTTTTGGCTGAAAACCTTGCGCACTAGTAGACATCACGACCATCTATAAATAGTAAGTTTACTAATTATAGTAAGTTACGATTCTAGGAGTTTTAGTTGTAGTTTGTTTCTGATTTCTCCCCATTGCTTGGAACCCTTATTTAAAGGGTTGTGAACTTGTTTATTTCAATCATTAATTAATTTCGAATTTTATAAAAAAAAAATTTCTATTTTGCTTGCTTTCCTTTTCGTGGATTCGAGAAGTATCTGTGAGGAGTCCAGAGAAGTTCCGTGTGTTGGGGATTTTGACCTGCGGAATCACACAGATCTAGATCTAGGATAACAATCCAATGACACCAAGCACACAAAAGAGAACACAGATTTAACGTGAAAAACCCTTGCAGGAAAAAACCACGGCACAAAGCGACAGATCTCCACTATGAAAATAGAAATTACAAAGAGAGAGGACTTACCCGATTCGAACAACCTCGAATCTTACCCTTACTACACCCTTTAGAAACCCTAAAATCCCTTTAGGAACCCTTGGAACACTTTTAGAAAGCCTTAGAATACATCTCAATCTCGCATACACCCCTTTATGTAAGTTTAGAAAGAAGCAGACTCGGAATAGGAAACAAATTTTGCAAAATCTACGTTTCCGCAATCGTATCTGCGGAACTCTTCGATGTCATCGAAGGTCTCTCGATGACAGCTTCGATATCGACGGTCCTTCAATGATATCGAAACAGGGCCAAAACTGTCCAGCAACCAGGGGTGAAAAATCCAACAATTATCGATGTCATCGAAGGTCTCTCGATGACAGCCTCGATATCATCGATAGTCTGTCGATATCATCAACAAACCAACAGACAGATTTAAGACATCTGTCGATATCATCTAAAATTCTGTTGATATTATTGATATACCACCAGACAGATTTAAGACATCTGTCCATAACAATCTCCACCATATCTTCAATCTTCATCCGTGTAGCTTCTTGTCCCATTCTCTTATTTTTACACCATATCATAGCTTCTCTTGCACACTCCGTCCTTCTTTTATGCCATCGCCAAGCCCAGAGAAGTTTCACAAACCTTGAACTTCTCTACAGGAACAATCTAGGAGAGCATGTCCGTCGGATCAGAATCCACGTGCCCAACCATCTTCGCTCCTGTCTTCTCAAAAGGAAAGACATAGTCTTCTTACCATCTCACCGCTACCCAATATTGCTTGCCGGGGTACTTGCTCACAACATTGATAGCCTGTGAAATAATCGCTCTAATCCAGATCATTGCATACACTGCCAACCGCATTCGAATAAGGCTCATGAGATATCCTGCTTTTCCTCATCTGTTTTGGGACATGTCCTGACGAAAAACTTGAGAAGAGACGTATAGGGAACGCTCTCTGGCTTTACCCGGCCCATCACATCCTTGATCAATACCCACATACAAGGTATTCTTCCTGTGATTACCAAAGGCTACTCCTCCTTCAATCTCAACGCCGAGAACCATCTTTGCAGCCCCCCCTCCGATCCTTCATCCTAAATGTCCCACTTAACCGAGTCTTCAGTACATTGATTTCAGACATGTCATAATTAGTGATTTACATGTCATCAATTCCTGACTCACCATGAAGGAATCAAACCACTGCCTAGGCGACAGGTCGAACCATGACCTCCTGCAAAGTCTTTTCTCAGCCCCTTTAACTTCGAATCGTTCTAGTTGCTTCATGTAGATCTGCTCTTCACTTTCCCTTGCAGAAGTGCAGACTCTACATCCATTCTTCCAGCTCAAGATCACATTGACCAACCAGCGCCAATCAAGGATCTAATCGACACCTGCTATATCGTCGACGCGAATATCTCTGAGAAGCCGATCCCTTCTCTCTGACTATAACCCTTCGCTACCAACCTCGCCCTGTATTTATGCTGTGTCCTCCTGAAGATTCACCTGCATCCAACCGCTTTCCGGCCCACTGGAAGCTCCACCCGCTCCCATATGTCGGTCTGGTACAACGAATTCATCATATCGCCCATAATCACCTTACACTTCTCAGCACTAGGCTCATTTAGAGCCATCTGAAAAGAAGATGAGTCCCCTGCGATATTGAAGTCGTTCATGTACCTCGCCGATATCCTGTGATCATGCCGTATGATTCTTCTCACAGGTGGCCGCTCCACCTGCTCTGTATCCCTGTCCGCACGTCTCAGCCTTCCTGCCCTGCCCGCTCATATGGCCATGCCCAACATGCCATACACATTCAGAGGTGAAATTCGCTACATCTATTGCAGCTCCATCTTTTGAAGTGCTCCCGATTAACCTGTACAAGTTACCGAGTCGTTGCACTTTCATTATTACCCGTGCCCCCTTAGATACTTTAAGAGCACTATCAATACCTATGTACTTGCATCCTTTTGCCTCAAGTACACCAAGAGAAATCAGATTCTTCTTCAAATCAGGAACGTGCCTGACATCAGTCAAGGTACGCTCCACCCCATCAAACATCCTGATGCACACCGTACCAACAGCCACAACATTACAGGCAAAGCCATTGCCTATAAACACCTGTCCACCATCACACTCATTATAACTGGCGAACCAACTCCGATGAGGAGTCATGTGAAAAGATGCCCCTGTGTCTAGCATCCACTCGTTCTTACGATCATCATATGACCGCCTGATAGTAGACACAAACAAAACATCACCATCACATCCACTCGATCCATCTGACGTGACAACATTGGCCTCCCTGTACGAAGCCTCAGAATCTTCTCTCTTCGATTTAGGATTTTCACGATCCTTCTTCACATGTCCTTCATTCCCACAATTCCAGCACTTTACCTTTCCTTTGACTTTGCCCTTGTATTTGGATCTATAACCTGAAGAACCCGTACCTTGTTCAAAATTCATACCCATTGTAAATAATGCATCAGAAGATGTCCACATGTCGTCGTTTAGCTTTCTCATAGCCTTCCCTTGAAGGGCTGAGATAACGGTGTCGACACTCAGGGTTTTATTCGTGCTGCACATAGTGTCTTTGAATGACTCATATGACGCCGGAAGAGAATTTAACAACATACATGTTTATTCTTCATCTTTCATCACTTCCTCCATATCCAACAATTTGCAAAATAATTTATTAAAGTTGCTGATGTGAGCCTCCAGATCTCCACCCTCTGCCATCTTGAAGTTATACCACTGCCACTTCAAGTGTAGGTGATTTTCAGAGAATTTTTTCGCATAGATATCCTCTAACTTCGCTCATAACTTAGCCGCAGTTTTCTCCCTCATGACGTTGTAGAGAACTTCATCCGTGAGACATAAACGGATCGATGATAAAACTTTTTTATCAAGAGTATTCCAATCATCATTAGTCATAGTAGACTGTCGCTCCTCAAGAGCACCATCTTCGCCTTGCTTGATTAAGGAACTCATCATCTTGATCTTCCATAACTCAAAATTATTTTTACCTGAGTACTTCTCAATCACATACCTGGTGCTCGCCATTATTACTAATCCCTCATATTCAAATCTGTGCCCAACGATTGCTTTGATACTACTTGTTGGGGATTTTGACATGCGGAATCATACAAATCTAGATCTAGGATAGCAATCCAATGGCACCAAGCACACACAAGAGAACACAGATTTAACGTGGAAAACCTTTGCGGGAAAAAATCACGGCACAAAGCGACAGATCTCCATTATGAAAATAGAAATTACAAAGAGAGAGGACTTACCCGATTTGAACAACCTCGAATATCACCCTTGCTACACCCTTTAGAAACCATAAAATCCCTTTAGGAACCCTTGGAATACTTTTAGAAAGCCTTAGAATACATCTCAATCCCGCATACACCCCTTTATATAAGTTTAGAAAGAAGCATACTCGGAATAAGAAACAAATTTCGTAAAATCCGCGTTTCCACAATCGCATTTGCGGAACTCTTTGATGTCATCGAAGGTCTCTCGATGACAGCTTCGATATCATCGACGGTCCTTCGATGATATTGAAACAGGACCAAAACCGTCCAGCAACCAGGGGTGAAAAATCCAACAATTATCGATGTCATTAAAAGCCTCTTGATGACAGCCTCGATATCATCGACGGTTTGTCGATATCATCGACAGACCAACAGACAGATTTAAGACATCTATCAATATCATCTAAAATCCTGTCGATATCATCGACAGACCACTAGACAGATTTAAGACATCTGTTCATAACACCGTGGATTCGGAACAGTTATCCCTTGAGGAAGATGGTGCTCGACCTCACGTCCTTCCCCGCTCAGTAGTCATCAATCATCAAATGACAGTCAAGGATGATAGAAAAAGTATCCTTATACTGTAGGGTAAAGGATAATATGATTATTGGTTAGGATGCTATAACAAATTAGAGTGCGTGACTCTTAATTTGAATTTAAATGTTTTACTAAATAATGTCAAAGCATTAGTAAGAATCCTATTCAGTTGATCCCCGAAAAGCAAGTAGGAAGAGTATTTGAGATAAAGTGACACATGACATTTTTACATTGGTCAGTTGCATAATAGCTCAACTAAACGAGATTTGGAGGTGAGTGTGATGTACAGCTTACGAAATATGCTTCTAAAAAAGAATAGATATGGTGGCAACATAAGTATCCTACTCAACATACTCTTCACAATCTTCCTCTTTATATTCAAAACTCCTTTACTTTTTACTAGCATATAATTCAATCATGGATGAAATCAACAGGAGACGGGAGATCAAACGACTGCGAGGTTGCACATTGATTGACAAGAATTTAATATACTTGTTTATGTATGTAAATGAGGTTGGGATGGGTTGGGATTAGAGTTGTACACGAGCTGAACCAAGTCGACCTTGGCCCAGCTTGGCTCAGTTCAGCCAGAAGGCTACCCCAACTTAAACTCAGCTCAGTTCGATCCTCAAGCATAACTGTCTAGCTCAACTCAGCTCAATCAACAGCTTAGGCCAGCCGAGTTGAGCTTGAACTCAATCTTTCGATCCAAGTTCAAGACCGAGCGTACAAGTTGAGTTTGAGTTTAGGTTTTAGATTTTTATTTTATATAATATATAATTTATTTAAATATATAAATATTTACAAATTATTTATATTAAGTGAACTCGATCCGAGTCAAATTGATTCGAACCGAGTCAAGTTAGAGTCAAGTTTTGAGCCGAGTCGAGTCGAGCTCGGTTGAGCTTAGACTCGGCTCGAAATTTTTTCAAGCTAAAAAAATCAACTTGACTCAGCTTGAACTTAGTTTGGAGCCAAGCCGAGTTGAGCTTTTTCGAATCGAGTCAAGTGAGTTAACTGAACTAACTAGGTTTGTGTACAACTCTAGTTGGGATATACCATTCGGGCTCATTTATCAATTAGGCTGAAAAAAATTACCCACATCCATGCCCATTTAACTAAACCTATAGCTAGGGCTGTCAATGGGTCAAGCTTGGGGTTGGTCTTGGCTCGAATTTTGAACTGTTTTGGGTTGGGCTGTAGGGCTAGCCCTATTGAAAATTTTGATTGTGCAAGCCAGAGCCCGGCCCATTGACACCCCTACCCATAGCAGGGCTGTGTTGGGTGTCAATTGGGGCCACCCAGCTCGTTGATGCCCCTGGCACCTTATGGAGTGTGGCAGTTGATATGCATGCACTGTAAAATTGTAGACGTGATGTACCAGTACTTGAACCCCTATTTAGATTATTTAAATTGATTATAACTAAAAAAAAATTACATTGATTTGATTTTTTAAACCGCCCAATTGGTGGAAATATAGTAGATGGTGGAAATGAAAATTAGTCAACAACCCAGATTAAACTAAAAATGTTTGTTAATCGAAGGTTAGAATAGTACCGAAAATCTACAAAGATCATGAAATTTGGACAGTTTTCTTTGAGTTAATGCATGCCACGTGTACAAATCTTGATTACCTGCGTATCATACATCACCCTGCCAGAGTATCCAATAACTCTGCCGGCATGCACCTTATGCGTATAATCGCCTGCACAATCCACTGTACACGTGGCAAGCGGTAGCTCCATCAATCTATGTTACAAAGTTTAAGCCCAGGGAAGCATCGAGGTGGGAGCTGGGAAGTTTTTAGCTTTGTTGGACATTTTTCTGAATTATATGAGAATAAACCATGCATTAGTCATGAAAAATCATTTGAGTTTCTTTTTCTTTTTTTTTTTTTTTTTTTTGAAAATTCATGAATATTTGGCTTATTTTTCAAAAAAGTTGGGGAATTTTAAAACACTACAATCAAACCATCCAAAGTCGTCCGCCGCATTGTTGATGGCGGTGTAATTAACCCAAAAATCAAATTGGATGGACAATCCCAGCCGTAGATTTGTGGCCAAAAATAGACTTTTGATATCAAGACATTCGTGGATTGAATCCATCAATAACATGTCTTTAGCAAGGTTAGGTTTGTAGAGTCCACTCGGCTCCTGGTTATGGTTCATGCACAACCGGCCATAATTGCAAGGTTTTGGTCATTGTCATTGGAGCTGCGCTGCAGTGGGACGGGGCAAATGTGGGGCTGACGCAGGGATGAATGTGATGAGGTTGATCACCGTCTTTGTCAAGGATAACTACTTCGAATCCATGGAGCTTCTGTGAACTCCTCAAAGAGACTTCTCGAATTAGGGACGAGACTTCACAACCCTTTAAATAGAGATTCCATTGTAGCGGGAGAAAAATTAGAAGCAAACTATAATCAAAACTCTTTAAAATTCATAACTTACTATAAATAATAAATTTACTTTTATACTAAGTGTGCTATGTGACTTAACCACATTATTCTCCTAATTATTCTAAGTGCTTTTTATGTTGGACACAACTCCTAAAGCCAACCGATGAAGAATTATAATCAAACTAAAATTTACTATTTATAGTAAAAATAGAACTAAATATGAAATTCAGCCGTCGATATGATGAAATCTTGCAAATTTGGCATACGAAACCGGCTATGCTAAATTGATTGGCTAAAATAGCTCGTCCTACCTCAAAATCATATATAGTATGTTGAGTAACTCATTTCCGTTTGTGAGATATGTCTGTTTTAAGGTTATGACAGTCTTGATGACTACTGTCGTCGACTAAGCCTTTTCTGATCCATCTTGGCCATAAAAATATCTGTGACCCACTCTACATTAGGGGTCCACAGGATGTATGCAGGGCATCCAACCTGTCCATGAGATGCCTGAACTCATGTTACCCTCTTGTTTGAAAAATAAGCCCGATACACACTAAGGGAGGGCCGGAGCACAGGAACAAAATGGGGTGAGATGCATACCCTTGATCTTCACCTGGTCCACCTGAGTTGCAAAAGAGCCTGATCCTTCATCCAGGACAGATGGCCTGGATTGCATATACACTACACAGTGGCCCCCTCTTCAAATCAACGGCAAGCATTCACTCTCAACTTATTCCCTGTGGTGTAGCCCACCCGAATTTCGTCGGACTGGGCTGAGTTTTGGGCACGGGGTTAACTTAAGGTCCATAACTGGTGAGGGTTGGATGCCATGCATACTTCAGCTGCGCCCCACTTCCTGTGGTACCACAGCAGCTTACGTTGGCACCCATGCCATTAGAGCCCACTAGGAAAGAAAAAAGAGAACTGATCACCTCCGGGTTTGGGGCGGGCATGCGAATCGGGTCTTTGTATCTGGACTTAGAGCTATACATTGAGCTGAGGTTGGCCAATGTTGGCTTGACTCGGTGAGCTAATGAATTGAGTTGAGGCGAGTTTTTTTTTTTTTTTTTTTTTTTTTTGAAATTTTTTTTAGAATTTTTAGAATTTTTATATTTTTACACACGCACACACAGCACCACTGGTTAGCCTTCTGAGTCGCCCATGACTCGGGCGAGTCGTGACTCAACTCAAGATCAAACGAGTCGATGTGAGTCAAATAGGAATTTAACCACTGGTGGGAGAGAATAAAAGATTCATGGTCGGGAAATAAAAGTGCTGACCAAAGTGGGTGGGAAGCCTCACCCACTCATTGAAGTGGTTTCCTCTGAATTTCCGCCTGTCATCGCCCATCTGATTGACGGTGTGGATGGAACATAAACATCATGGTGGGGCCCACACAGTCAAATGGTATGGAACTTACATAATTAGGAACGTATGTGATCGTCGATTGTCCCCATACTTTGGCTCGATGTATAAAAAGATGTAAGGATTGTCTAACTAGTGTGATTTTTTGTTTGTGGCCCATTCACAATAAGATCTCTCAAATGAACGGTATGGATCTAGTCCATAACTGCCACGTGTGAGCATGGAGGCAAAATATGCCCCTTGTCCCACAGGAATATCCTCTCCTGTACAACAGTAGGCTTGGTTTGGTGATTCGCGAGAATCAGTAGCATAAATCTGCAATTATAAAAAACCATTCAAGACTCAGATGTCATAGTGGATGGGCCATGGGCTTGAAGGTGCAAGTATCAGATGATCCTGACCGTTTGATTGGTAACCTACACGTAGATGGCGAAAACATGATTGGACAGGGGTACATAAGTGTAGTTCTACGTCAATGCACGCAAGCCACAAATTCAAATGGTCCTCCAGTCACCAGCATTGGTGGTTCTTGAGGTCCTTGCCCAAGGGGCCATCCAAGATTGAGTCATCTGAACCATCCGTATGGTGGTCCTTTCAATGGAAAGGTCCCACCCGTCTGATATTCCCCTTTTAAAGTAGATTCTCGGCTGTTTTGTTTCCAGTGGCCGTTCGTTTGTTTGGATGCTACGGATTGGACAGCTAAGATTGTCCCAACATGATTGGGACAATCACATTCATATGGTGGGCCAGTTGTCGATGGGACATGCTGCAAGAACAGTTAACTCTGTCAATTCTAACGGAATGATAAGTGACCAGGAAATAGAGGTTGAAACACATAAAACCATTAACCATCATTTATAGGGACGTGATTATACCGACGGGTACGAGCGGGTCGGGTCGAGGGGAGTCCCGGACTGGACCAATTTAATAATTTGGCAGAATTATAGGGATGCCGATTGTGTCGTGTGCCACACGCCACCCACCTGGGTGGTGTGTTGACGTCACCAAGTTCTGTGGACCCACCATGATGTCTGTGTTATATCCACACCGTCCATCCATTTTTTGAGATTATTTAAGGACATCTGTCCAAAAAATGAGGAAGATACAAAGCTTAATTTAACCACACCACAAAAAGCAGTAGGGATAATGATGTCCACCATTGAAACATTTCTAGAGCCCACCATTATGTTTATTTTCCAGCCAACCTATTCATAATATCACACTGACATGGACGAAAGGAATACATAAATAAACATCAATTTGATCTAAGACTTTCCTTGTCCCTAAGAAGTTTTCATTGATAGGCATTCAATCCAGCCACATAAATCGCGCCAGCTGCTTTAGAATGATCCTGTAAAATTGATAAACAAAATAGATATAACACATACATCATGGTGGCCCTATAGAACTATGTGGTGTCAACACACCATCGAGATCCACCCAATCTTCCCAACTATAAAGAGGATACTGATTAGATACTGACAGGTTGAATAGCAAGACCCGCTACCAAAGTGAGGTCACCAAGTTCTATGGGATACACCACGATGTATGTATTGTATCCACATCATCAATTCATTTGGAGAGATCATTTTAGGGCATGGGACAAAGAATCAATTAGATCTAAGTTTGGAGTGGACCCTACAATAGAAAATAGTAGGAAGAGTGACACACACAGTTGAAACCTTCATAAGGTCCACTATAAGGTTTATTTGAGACCCAACGTACTCATAAGTTAAGACAAACATGAAAGAAGGGAAAACACAAATTTGAACTTGATCGAAAACTTTTGTAGCCTTTAGAAATTTTTAATGGTGAGCATCACTCTCTCTCTTATTTCATGTGATAGGGTCTATTAGATCTTTGGATCTGAGTTATTCTTTAGCTTATTCCCTAAATTGATATCTCCAAATGAATAAATGGTGTGGATACAACACATACATCATGGTGGGTCCTATAAAACTTAGTGACGTCACTTCAATGGCGAGTCTTGCTATTCAACCTGTCGGCGGCTAATCCAGGTCCTTATAAAGTGGGAACGGATTAACTGCTTACAGGTTTAATAGCGACTCGCTACTAAAGTAATGACACCGAATTGTGTGCTCTACCATATATGATGTATGTTTTATATCCACCCCTTCCATCCATTTGAAGAGGGCAATATCCAAAGAATGAGTTAAATGACTGCATATAAAACAGTAGGGACAGTGACACCCACCATTAAAAACTTCTAAAGGCTACAAAAGTCTTAGATGAAGTTGATATTTGTATTTTCCCTTATTTCATGTCTTTTTTAACTTATGAATAGGTTGGATTTCAAATAAACATTATGGTAGGCCTTAGGATAGTTTTAACAGTGAGAATTACTCTCCCCATTGTTTTCTGTGATGGGGTCCACTATAATTTTTATCTGCCTCATTCTTTGGCTCATGCCCTAAAATGATATCTCAAAATGGATGGACGATGTGGATACAACACATACATCTTAGTGAAGCCCACAAAACTTGGTGACTGTCACTTCGTAGCAGACTCTACTCAATCTGTCGGTATCCAATCCGCGTCCTTATAAAGCATACCAACCCATTTAAATTCAAAAAACAAAGCAATTATTTCATGGGCCGGTTGTGGACCAATTGATTTAATTGTTCAGGCATAAGAAGTACAAGTGAGTTTTGATTTTTATTTTTTGAAAAATAGAATTCTTCAAATATGTTAATTTATCGAGGTTTAAATCAATTAACTCCAAGATCACATGTTCCTATGTTTCTTAGTTATTGTAGATCATATTAATTAATAAATCAAAATTTTAGACTTTTCTATCCCATAAAAATACCATTTTGGTGAGTTTGGGTTAAGTCTAAGTTGGGTTCATTTGGGTCCATTTTAGTGCTGTCCAAATTGGACCCATTAAAAAAAATGGATACCGGTTTTGTTAATTTTGAGAGATCCAAGTGATTTTTGGACCCAGGCCCATTCCATGGGTCCAAACTTTAGACCCTTACCTACTTATTGGAGGTTCAGGTCCACTGACCTGTTGAGTCGACCCCACCTTGTCTGTTTTTGCTTTTTGACCGAACCCATATGCACCCGTAATTCACGGCTGGGATTATTTTCTTGTGCCCCATCTACATCCCCTTTGATCTCAATAAAGGTCCTATATTCAAATTGAGGTTGTTAGTCAGGCCATCCGTCCTTTTCCCATCTGGAACCTATTATCCCGCCAAAAACATCACATTACCATTTGGGCCCACAAGCTACCAATGGCTATCGTCCGCTCTGTTACCGTCTCGTGCTGATATTTTGTATTTACAAGTCTCCATGCATGTTTCGTTCTACTACCAGAACTACATACATCATGGTGGGCCCCACAGAGCACCATCCAGTAGCTACTGGTTATGCAATCCACGTCCAATTTTGATAGGACCAACGTGTGTGATTGCTCTCATGCGGGATCTAGTTCCCGTGTTGGATGGAACAATCCAGGCCATTCATTAAGTTGTAAGCAGTAATAAACTCGCTATCCGCATGTGTGACATCAGATGGTGCAACCCTGCATGATATATCTCATGTGGGGCCACATTCTATCAAAACCATAGATGGGTCATGCCCCTAAAATGAGACTGATTAAACAATCCTGAGATTTCATTAAACTGTCATTTTTTCTTGGAAGGTTCTTCTTTTGGATTTTTTTTTGTTATTATTTTTTTAATCAATTGAGATTTGTTTGCTGAATGTGGACGACTTACTTCATTTCATCTTTACAGTCATAAATGTCCACTAATTAGTCAATAAGGACCATAATTTCAGTCGTAATTTTTTGTTTTAATCCATCTACAGTGCGTCCCACTATTTAAGCCGTTCGGATTTGAGTACATGTGGCACCAAAGGAAGAAGCTATGATGCCAGCAGTTGCCAGGCATGATCCGGAATAGAAAAAGAGAAGCAGTAGCTGTCATTTTCAATATACAAAAGGACCGACTGCTCTTAGCTATGTTAAAGGTATGGTTCGTATCTTAGTCATTTCCATATTAATTCACCGAAAATTCGAGGCTATTCAATGGAGGGGGATGATACGGTGGAGTCGGATGGATGGAACATGGTAGATCCATCTCTCCCAAGGACACATGGAAGGTTGATGGATCGAGTGGGTCCACCCATATACTGGCACCAGGACAGATGAACTGATGAGATAATCCCATCCATTAATTTGTCTACTGTTTATCCCACTTCATATGTAAGCGTTAACTGCTTTTGTTCGTCACCGTCAGTTTAATGGCCATAGATCGGATGGATAGAATTATCTAATAGGTCTGATTTTTTTATATATAAACCATCTACGCTAGGGCTCTACATATGGTCGGACCTGATTTTCTCACCACCCTTCACTGTTACTACAGAGAGGTGGCTCTACCACATTCCTGTTCTTTCAGGTCTACCGTACCATATCATTTTCCTACTTCGTGGGTGTACGAACAGACGCACAAGGGCAGCTCATCTTATAGAAATTCATGCACATGCTATCCATAATGGAAGGCCTGGCATTGTGTGTGAAACAGCACAACCGACTCTGGCAGAGTATGGTCATCTATGTTCATGCACGGTTTGCATACATCTAGATCGATCTGAACCGTCCAATAGGTTGGTCTCGAAATAAGTTTAGTTTCAGAATCCTGACCTGCATGTCGGCGATTGTTTATTTGTTGAGTTCGAATGAGCGGCTAGGATCATCCACGGTGTTCGCTATAATTTGGACGGTCTGTACCGATGGATGTGCGCCACGTGTGTAGTCAGCCAGCCCATCAAGTAACTTGTAAGCACATGGGGTGGCTCAGAGAGGGCCATTTCTAGTGGAGACAGCCATTGTTGTGTCCTGAAGAGAGAGATCCAAACACAGGTGGGGAGAATGATGTGGTGAAACGAGCACCGTGATTATCGGTGTGGAGTGGGGCCCACCCAAATGAGAACGAAATAGCTGACGTCATGTTGGTGACCATGGACGGAGTGTCTGATGCGGCGTCTCACGGTCTTGGGATCTGAGCAGATCATCCAAAGTCAGTTGGAACACTTGCAATGTTAGTGGACGGTAGTGAGAAGCGAATTTATAACGAGATGGGCCACTCCAAAGATACATCTTACATCTGAACCGTCCATTTGGTCCTTTTTAAAGTTATTGGATATATACTGGTAGAATTATGGGAATATGAGCCTCACCCATCTCTCTTTCAACCATGATTCTCTTCAACTTGGCTTGGAGTAGCTTCTTGGGGGCATGGATGGAACCCTTAGAACTTACATTTAGTTAAAACAAATTATCAATTTCACACGTCTTAGTCATCCAAACCGTTGATTGGATATGCCATGCAGCCGATGGACCATGGTACAAAATTCTCATAGATGAGATGGCCCTTAATTACCCTTTCATCGCTAGCTTCAGCTCGCAAAATAGATGTTAATAAAATAAGAAAGCTTAAAGTTGACAGTGATCATAATAAAAAGGTACGACTTAACAAAGACTTTGAGTCTTTAAAAAACTTATGGCAATGACAATATATTATTTTTCAATCTTTAAATCTTAAAAGAATGAAAAATAATAACTTTTGGAATAGCGGATTTAATTGTCATTGACATGTTGTAATATTTTTTTATAATGTTTGTTAATAGTTTTTCAACAATATCTTATATATTTATTAATAGTTGTTGATTATTTTTTTTAATAATTATATTTTATAAAATTAATTCGAGTCAGATTTATGTAAGAACAAGCATCAAATGGCTAAAATCTTTCAATTTTATACAATGGTTAAACTATAAGATTGATGGTGTAGATCACCAAACTCAGGCTCTAAGGATACCATTTTTACCCTGAGCTAGATAATACCTCCTAGCTTAAATTCCATCCTGGCATTGCTCATCACTCAAGCAATCTAGAGTAGACAATTGCAATACTCCAAAGAGCCATATTCCTGTGGCCAAGGTAGCCTCAGATGTTAAATGGGCCACATGTAAACGACGGGCCCACATCAATGTCAGCTTGTACAACTACTACACTGCTGTTGAAGTTGACTGGTTGCTCCAAGCTCACCTGATAATCTTCTCCAAGTGCTGACTTTACAAACCATAAGAACAAGATATCCTAGAAGGTGGTGGCATACCTTTGGCCTAGAGCTATGGATGTATCAAATGAGGTGGGCCCAGATCTTATGATGCCTGTTTAGGCTCAGGCCCATTTTCTAAACCCATACCAGGAGGTCTTGTTATGGACCATGGCCCAACCCTCTTTGCAAGTAACAAGCCCAACATAAAGTTGGAACCATCTGAGTCTGGCCTGCACGCCTCTGCGTTTGTCCCTAGCCCAGTCAAAGGCAAGTTGTGGATGAAATTTCATTGGGCCGGCCTTGGCCCGTGAGGCCCAGATCGAATGGCCCATATACATAAAAAAGAGAACATCGTTATCATGAAGAGAGTTCTTTTAGTTTGTTGGGTAAGTTGGTATTGCGTCCATATTCTCAATAATGCAACTTTCACACGGAATTAAGAACTTTTCTAAATCTAGGCACGTGTACAAGGCAGCTCATGTACATACCACGCACGTGCTACCTTACCACATTGGCATGAGATCCAATCCATTCGTTGGAGGGGTACCACCATGTAGATGCTCTTGCCCAAGAATCAATGCACACCGCTCTTCAGGTGGGGCACGATTTCTAAAACAAATGAAAGGATGAAAAAAGTCCGCATGAAGTTTTATTACCCGTCTAACTATTTCTAACATCATGTCCCACATGTAAAATGGATGAGATTTACAATACAAATACTATCAATTTCAAATTACTGTGATTATAGAATCCCATTACATCAACAGGCCATAGACTAAGAGATGTTTGATTAACGGTCTGATCACAAGATCTTTCCAAAGCCCAAATGTGTCAGCATGGCATGTCGGCATGAGATCCAATCCATTCATCAGTAGGGTATCACCATGGAGATTCCCTCACCTAAGAATCAGGTCAGTCCACTGATGGGATGGGTCAGAATTTATGAAACGAATGTACAGCTGGAAAAAGTTGGATGAAGGGTTTTAGCCGTTGAACTGTTTCTAACATCGTGGCCCACCTGCTATTGCTTTCTGTTGAGTCATCTACTATGTTGAGGAAATCAGAAGCTTTCTTAAGTATGGATTAATGACAAAATCCACCCACCACCGTACTATCAAAGTGTAGTAGTTAGACTGTAAATGTCACAATCTTGAGTCTTAGGGTACTGAGCCTCGGCAAATGCCCACCTTGATAAGTCTTTAAATTACATACTTGTGGTGCCCATGTTTCGATGATCTGTACCATTGATACGATGGGGCTCACCTTGGATGTCTAATTCTACAAAAATCTTGGCCATTGAAAGATCCTTGCACCTCAATCAGTAGCCTACAAGTAGATGAAGTAGATGGTTAACACAAAACACAGGAACGGACCAAATTAAACAGAGAAGAATGTGAAAGATCAAAGGCTAGGATCTTCCAATCTGGTAATTTTTTTAGCCATCACCATATATGGTGGTCCACTAGATCAACATTCTGATCACTAAATCATGTGCCCCACATGTATGGAACTGAAAGCTTACCTTTTCTATTAAGTTGGAATTAAACCTAGTTTCCAAGAAAGAATGAAATACTGTTAAATTGAGGTACTTGGTGGGCCACCTGTGATCAACGGCTCAAAACCAAAAAGGAAAAAAACCAACTTCATCATCAAAGCCAGGGGGACCACTATAGGATTTACATTCTATCAAAGGCAAGTTGTAAGCTTGAAAAATCATTATAATAAATCAGGATAATATTCCTTCTACCATATACCAGGTGATATATTCCGATTTGATGATTTTTTCAACATCTAGAAGCTAAATCCTTTCCTTTCTTCCTTTCTTTTCTAGATGGTTTTGGGTAATTAAATGGATTGTTCCAGTGCAATCACTTGCATCTAATGTATATGGGTAAGGAAAGGTAAACACCTACTTGGGTTGGTGGGCCTGCAATTGATAGATTTCAACCGGCGGTCCTCATTCAGATGCGACAACCGTACGATCAAGTTCAAGCCAAGCTTTTATTTTATTTTATTTATGTATTTATTTGTTAATCACTCGCATGAGTAGAGATTGAAGAGGTGATTTGCACTCTACATGCCAAAGAAGATCATGCGTGTGAAATTTGGTCCAGTCATTAAAATGGTATTCATGATGGGCATTTGTTGGCCGAAAAACCATGTGGGACTACTCATAAGGTGAGCCACATGTGTATGAGAAAAATGAATGATTAGCAAAAAGTGACTAACAACTTGAATTCAATGTACAAGTGTGGGCACATCGATCTCTCACATGTGTAAGTTTGCCACCTGTGCTGTGTAATCGCATTAGAATATTAATTCATGTTAATTGCACCAGCCTCCCTAAGTCATACAATTATACATCCTACCTCCCATCTTTTTTAAAGAACCGCAGAAAGCTTAGGACTCCATGCAACAAGAAAAAAAAGTGTTATTTTAAGTAATTGATTGTTTTACACCTAACACCCTATTTATAGCTGAGCGAAAGATGCCTCATTTCAACACTGAGGTTTTAGTATCGATTCCCTAGCGGGCTTGCCTTACTGTGAAGTGTGAACTGACAATGACAATGGGGTGTACTAGCAAGCTAACAAGGAAAAAAAAAAAAAAAACTATTGTTTTACACCTATCTCATATGCAAATAGTTATACACATGTGGGGCCCACCTTCATGTGCTTTTGTCCAACGTGTAGAGCGAAGTCACTCCATCATGAAAATGTGACACATAGAAGTTATGCTCATCCAACCATTAGTTGGCAGACCACGTGAATTTGGAAGCTTTTTGTTCTTATCCATTGTTTTCTAATTTTTTTAGACATCTAATTTTTAGAACTAAAGCAATCTGGTTGTACAGGCTACGTATCATTTATACACCGAAGTAGCCCCAGATATATGAAAGAAAATCAAACTCCATATAGAGTGTATTTTGTCGTGGGTCATGGATTTTCTACAAGGGAGGATAGACACAAGAAATAATCCAAAACAAAAGGGGAGACAAGTATAATTATAATACAACTGAGGAGAGGTAGCTGCAATCAATCCATTTCCTCTTATTAATGTGTAGTACTGATTTATGGGTGTGAGTGAGATGAAGTGAAAGGTTAGAAAATGGAGTTGGGTGAGGCATTCATGGGAAGGGAGATGGCGTGTAGGAATCGCATGGCACAGGTGATGCTAGTAGCAAGAATGCTGTGGGTTGCAGAAATCATGGGTGTTTGTGGCGTGAATCAAAGGCCAATGTCTACATATGTACACAAAATGATATTTTAATGGGAGCAGCGCAAAAAAGAAAGGTGCAGCAACTTCACCAAGAAAAAGGGCTCACCACCACTTTCAACTTTGTGGTGAGTCACCCAACATACACGTGGCATTTGATGGAAATATGGACCGGAGAAATCACGGGCTGGAGTGTGGATGCAGCATGTACTGAAATTTATATGGATAAGATAATCTTAGCCATCTGATTTTTTCAATTGAGTATTGGATGGATGGGAATCCAATTGGATTTTTTGAGGATGGGGATTTGGGATATGCTGCGTTTAGAATGGCTTAATGATTTGGACGGTCTGGATTTCTGTATGTGCTACTGCTGAATGAAAACATGGTAATAAACTCACACCATAGTATGGCCCAGCAACGTTAATGCGCAAGGTTGGAATATATACTTTGAATGCTTTCTAACGCAAATGGCCAAAAATTCTGTTGCCCTTTACTTTCCTTTGACCATTTGAACCATAAGATAACGATTTCATAAGGGCCGTCCAATCTGCGATAATTCATATTAGCCATGGAAATAAAGAATATTAGATCATGTTATCTCCTTGTGAGAAAAAGGTATTCAGATGTATCTTGATTACCCGCATAGTCAGTCAACCCAACTATAAAAGCGTGCTATAGTTGTAAGCGGATTGGGTGGTCACCCCACCACCTCCAACCTAGTGGGTGTAAAAGCTATGAGGGCTCCACAATGATGAATGTGTTTTATCTGTGCCATCTCTCCATATTTTCAGCTCATTTTAAGATATGAGTACAAAAATGAGGCGGATCGTAACCTTAAATAGAAATTACTTGCTTACAGTTGAAAATTTCTTTGAGGCCTACCATAACATTTATTTGTCATCTAATCTACTATGTCCCTAAAGTCACATAAACATATACGAAAAGAAAACACGAATATCAGCTTGATCTAACACTTCCGTGCTCTAGGAAAGTTTTCAATTGCAACAATATGCATTCAGTCCTGACTGTTCATGTGGTGTGCTTTACTCGAACTTTCAATTTGCCATATTTTTATGCTCATCTTTAAAATGAGCTGGCCAAATCAACGGACGGAGTGGATAAAATGCATTCATCGTGGTGGGGCCCACAGATTTTTTCCACCACGTAGCTGGGTGTTGTTGGGGTCACTACCCAATCCGAGTCAGCTATAGTCGGATTCGTGGGTTCCACTGACTAGGTGTACTGATCAGAGTATGTTTAGTCACTAAAATTCGATTTGGGATACATGCACGCCAATCCAAATCAGCTCAATCATGGCCCTCCATCATGGATGGATCATAGCTCAAAAATAGCACCCATCATGGATGGGTCATATCTTAAAAATCATCTCAATCTTGACCGTCGAATAGGTTATTTTCTATGGGTAAATAGAAATTGTTAGCAGTTAAAATTAAACTAGCAAAATCAGACAACTCAGATAATATATGCAGTGTAACTTATGGACCATGCTCCACTTGTGGCCCCCATCATTTGGACGGTTGCGGTTTGGCCAACATAGAGAGATTGAAAGAAAGAGAGAGAGACCACCAACTTTTTTTTTTGGCACGCATACATTACCAACTTACCTAGAGGTCAACTTTATAAGAGAGGATTTATCTGATATACTCTGGTAGACTATGGCACTTGATACACAGTCACCTGAAACTATGCATGAGACATATATGAACTAAAATTAAACCGCCTAAACTGTGCAATCCACTGTCTTTAAATCACATGTCCCAAAATCACATTGGTTGAGCAATGGAAACCTCTGATTTGTGGACACTTGTTTGTTGAAATAAGAGAAAGTTATATTTCTTTTCTAACCGTCCAATAAAATATCTACCAATCTGATAGTCAGATGATGAACTGAATGTAAGTATTTGGCTCATGATAAATCTATACTGGAACCCGTAATCTATAAAGTTTAATTTGAATCACGTGCATGCAACGAATACAATTTCAGATAATTTCCAAGTGCCTGCGTATCATCCATCACATTCTGTCAGAGTATCAAAGTTTTTCTCTTTATATAATGTTGTCAAGAATAGTTAAACGTTCAACTGTTCTTTTATAACGATAGGAAGAAAAAAAAATAAAATTCATGGACAGGGTAAACGGTCCACATGGGCCTTATTAATCATAACCCTCCATTTCTAGATTAATCATAACCGTCCATTTCTAGGTCAAAGCTCATGGCCTAATTGGTACACGGTAACAGGTGGTAATGACATTGATGTGATGGAGTTTGATCATATACCAACTTTCTATCAAGTGCATCATCTCCTCATGAATGTCCAGATCCCAGCCTCAGGAGAGTGGGCCACTTCAATGCTCAAACATACAAAGTGGTAGACTATAAATGCATGACTTTTCCAGGAAAGATCGCAGCACTTGATTGGCAATGCAAGCAAGCTTAGACCCATGAGATCATCTTAACCGTTGGTTTTGCCTCCTTTTGGTTTCAACATATATTGATTCCATTTTCTCTTATTTTTCCTTTAATTTAAAATTTTACCGCAGAGTGTGACCCACCCCCTCGAATGACTGGTCAAGATTGAGCCACGAGCTCAGTGGAAGAAATAAATAAATTACTTAAATGGGTGTTCTCCATCAACAAAAGCTATGTCATTATGGGAATGATGAGCCTAGTTGCATGGTTGGAAGAGAGAAATCCAACCATCCAACTGCTTGATGGTATGCACTTGAGTTTCTGTCTCCCAGGCAATTTGACTAGTCATTCCATTCTCATAACCACCACCATTACTTATTGTCTATTGATCAGATGAATAGAATAATCCAATTGAGACGACTTTACTACAGGGGCCCAAGAAGCATGGCCAAGACTATTCTCCCAATAGACAGCTAGATCAATTTATTAAACTGTCCACATGTCCATATGCAATTAGGAAAATTACAACTCATGGTGTTATATGTGCCACTAGTAATTTCTCATGCAACTACTACTACTACTACTGATAATAATAGCAGCAGTAGAGGCAGCCACAACAGTAATAATAATAATAACAATAATAATAAATAAATAAATAAATAATAATATAGGAAACACTTAGATTGTTAAAGTCTTTATAAAATTTGTTTAACATTTATCTAATTCATTAGATTTTAAGTTTTATTCAAATTTCTAATTTTGTTTTACGCATTAAAATTCACCGAGTAGTTACGCGAAAGGTGAATGAAGAAAATTCAAAGATGAGAAAATTCTACATTAGAGATAAAGAAAAGTCGAGGCTTGGGGGCATGCTACTTTTCTAAGAGCCGACACGGAAAAAGTAATGAAAGTGTTCTCTTCCCACTTTCCGCTTTCATGGAATTTCCAATCACAATGAAAACTCCACAAATCCAGAACTGGTCGAGAAATAACTAACTCTGCTCCTAGCGAAAATTCCATGAAACAGGAACCAATCAATGCGTAACTAAATCTACTTTTCAGGATCCCGAAAGGCGCCCAAGTGTCTATGCGACTTTTTTCTAATAACCTTGCTCCATCTTAGGTAGGAAACATGTGTAATGCATGCACAGGTATAATAAGTGCAACATATATATATGCCCGTAATTGCTGCCGCAACATCTGTGTCGTTTGCGGTTGGGACGGTACATTTATTTATTCTGTATGTTCTTAAAATGCCCCTCCTAAGTTAAAAGTGAAAATTCACATGGCTATTTACATTACAGCCATGATTTGAGAATGAAACCATAAAGTATAGTTGAAATGGTAAGCCATTTATCCATCCATGATTCAATTAACATGGAAAAGGCAATATTTATTTTTCATATTTGATGTTGTAGATGTCAGCTGAATGGAAATTGGCTTTAATCAATCCAGAAGATTGCAATGTGGTCTACTTATTCAGGTCCCTTTCTTTTATATTCATCTTTTTATTAATGCTCCCTACTAGATGAGGATAGGTTTCTAAAATGTATAAAGAGGAAATGGTTATTACAGTAGTGATATAAAACATACTAAAAGAAGAAACATGCTTCCAAGTGGGTCATATCACACTGCCCCCACCTAAGGTGGCTAGTACAACTCTTTAAGAGAATGCTATATATAATGTGGGTCTATCTATTGTGAAAAAAATTACATGTATATCACAGCAAGTCATAAAAAAAGAAATTAAACTAATATATAAAGAGATTTACATGATTCGATAATATATTTATTCACGATTTATAGTAAAAATGCAAGATATACAAAAACTTTTACCGAATGATATTTTAGAAGATGATACAATGAAATTACCTATACAAGTGCATGTGTATCATACATATCTAGCAGAGTACTTAATTTTTTTTTTTAAATGTTTATTTAATCAAGCAAGTTGTTTGTAAATTAATCCTTGAGTAAACATAGCAAGAAGTGTTCACAGACTTACTGTTATGTGTGGCAGGCCTAATCCGTTGAGCTGGATCAGGAAATGGCGACCGACGTCACCCAATAGCTGAAATGTGACAGATGGGACAGTGAATCCAGACCGTGCCAATTCACCAGGTAGCTCCCACACGCACGAAGACAATCAATCGTTTAAAGAGAGACCCCCACATTCCAGGATAGATTACTATGATAGTTAGCACCATTTCAAAAATGGTAGCGACTCAGTCCTCCTCACATGTGGCACTCTATCGAGACCATCCAAATTATGGGCGCATGGAGCATATCTCTAAAAATCACACAAATGAAAAGATCCTAATCGTCCAATTCACAACCACTAAAATTGATGGTTAAAAAAAAGAAGAAGATAATAAGAGGTCCAAATTCCAAGATGGTTACCATCACACACTCAAGTGTAATTTTCAACTATGGCATGTGTGCTGTTGAGAAGTCAACTCCATTTTCAAGATGGTGGTAAACTATCACCAGGAGTATAGCCTTAAATCCAATGTAGGCATGTGGCCCAGCTGATAAACTAACATGGGTCCCACATGATGCATTGTCTAGATCGTCTAGAGACTAAGAGAAGACGACGGAAATGAGGACGATTTACTAGTAGTGCAGGTGTTGGTTGGAGAGACTAAGCAACACGTATTTGACTTGACTCGATCCTTTTGGCCTGGGTCTTCTTTTTTTTTCCAACCAACGACCGACTCTCACCCGCATAAGCCACGGCACCTCTCATCTTTTCCTTTCCTGTCAGAAGCTTTCTCCCATACATCACGACATATTGTAATAAGAAATGTTGGGAATTTAGCCTTTGAACCGTCTCATTTTCCATCGATCCAAGCTGTTTCAATGACCAATCTCACCATCCGTGGTGGAAATCTAGCAAAAAATACCCTCTCTATTGGGTTATTTCAACCTTTGATGGCCCTTTTTCATTGAAAATGAACAATCTCTAATTCTATAATCGATTGTTTGAAATATTCAATATGTAAGTTTTCAATATTCAATATTCAATGGGAGACCTATCAAATAAACGGTTTAGGTTACGGTGAAATCCAAATCTAATGGCTACGGTCCCGACGTATCTTATTCCAATCCGTTCAGATGTACTTGAGCAAACTTCTTCCTGACAACGTATACTGGATGGGATCGGATTGGCAACTTCCCCTGCCACCAGCCATTGGCTGGTGGTCGGTGCTCTATGGGCGTCACTATTATGTATGTGTTTCATCCATGCCGTCCATCTATTTTTATAGATAATTTTATGGTATGAGACCAAGAATGAAGTATATAAAAATCTCAAATGGACCACGTTACAGGAAAAAATATTGAATGAACGTTGACCATTAAAAACTTTTTGAGAGCCATAAAAGTTTTGGATCAAGCTGATCTTTGTTTTTTCCCTTCATCTGAGTCTGTATGACGTAATCAACATATTGAATGTTAAATAAAAAGTACATTGGGCCTCAGGAGGATTTTAATGGTGGATATTCTATCACTTTTTTTATCCTGTAGTGTAGTCCGCCTGAGATTTATATACCTTTCATTTTTTTGTACCAAGCCATAAAATGATCGGTAAAAATGGATGAAGTAAATGGATGAAACACATACATCATGGTGGGGCCCACAGAACACCTACCATCAGCCACTCGGCTGGTGGCAGTGGGAGTAGCCAATCCGGTGGCTGGTGATCGGTGCTCAATGGGCTCTACAATGATGTATGTGTTTCATCCCTTCAGTTCATCCATTTTTACGGATCATTTTAGGGCTGATACAAAAAATGGTGGTATATAAATCTCAAGTGGGCCACATCACAAGAAACCATTAAAATCCTCCTAAGGCCCAATATACTTTTTATTTGACATCCAATATATTGATTAGGTCATATAGACCCAGATGAAGGGGAAAAACAAAGATCAGCATGATCCAAAACTTTTATAGCCCTCAAAAAGTTTTTAATGGTCGATGTTCATTCAATACTGTTTCATGTAATGTGGTCCATTTGAGATTGTTATATATCTCATTCTTGGTCTCGTACCATAAAATTATCTATAAAAATAAATGGACAGCATGGATGAAACACATACATCATGGTGGGGCCCATATAGCACTGACCACCAGCCAATGACTGGTGGCAGGGGGAGTAGCCAATCCGATCCCCAATCCGTTTCCTTATGTATGGGGAGCGGATTCGCTGTTACCCGGGTAACACTTTAGTGGGTGTTACCCTAATCGTGTGAGTCCCAGATTTATGTATTTTTTGTATATCCCACCGACATTATGTTTCTAAATCTCATTTTAGGACATTATACTAAATAATAAGAAGAAAAAAATCTTATTTGGACCATAACAATAGAAATAATAATGAATAACTATTAAAAATTTTTTGTGGGGTAAAAAAGTTTTCTATCAGTCTTAATTTTCCATTTTCACTTCATCCAGATATTCTTGACATTATCAACAGGTTCGATTGAAAATAAAAATTACGAAAATCTTACGATGGGCCCTTTGGAATTTTTAATGGTGACGCACTCAATAATCACTGTTTTCTTTGGTGTGGTCCACCTGATATTTTTATGTATATAATATTTAATATCCCCACTTAAAATGGTCTGGAAAAACTGATGGACGGCGTCGATGTACTAAAAATCATCAAGGTAGGCCCCATGGTAGTGGTAACGCCCACTAAGCTATTAACCGGGCAACACCAAATCCGCTACCTACTCGTTGGGGGAGTTGGTTGATACTCTGGTTACGCATGACGTTGGACACACAGGCACTTAGAAATGGTAAACGGAGCTTATATTAACTCGAATTAAACCGATTGCATTGTGGAAACCCCAGTTTCTAAGTTACATACTAAAAATCAAATTGACTGAACAATCCTAACCTTTGATTCGTGGACACGTGTTTTTAAAATAAGACGGTTTGATATTTTAACCGTCCATTAAATTTCTACCAATATGATTTCTGACAAGAAAATCAGCTTAATATCTAGTTCATGGTATATCTAAAGTAGCATATCTTAGTTTAGACCGTTTAATTTAAATTACTTGTATGCCACGTTTGTAATTCCTAGTATCATGCATAACCGTGCGGAGGTTCAAAGTTTGTGTATGGATTGCAGATAACCGTACAGTCAGGGAGTTAGCTGGGGCCACCTATACGGCTGGCCATGATTACAAGCAAGGAAAGGGATGGTTGAAAGAAATCTGCATATGAGATGCGGATTCTATTGAAGTTGATTGGACCATGTTCCTGTTGAAAATAAGGCCATGCAAAGCATATTTGAAAGTTATGCAGGTATATAAGTGTATGTTTAAGCATGGGCTTATTTGCCACTGCACGTGAATCACATGATGAGCACGCAAAGGTCAGTTGTGTTGGGACGTAATGAGATTTGATTAGCCATGTGAATGTTGTTGCCTACTAGAACTGTTAGTAGCCACAAGTAGTACTTTATGAGCCCTATCATGTTGTTTTTTTTTTTTTTTTTTTTCTATATTATTTTAGGGAATAAGGTAAAATATGAGTAAGATTTAACTTGCACATAGACTATTAATTGAATGCGACTATTAAAAACTCCTTTTGAGGACAAAGGTTTTAGATGAAGCTGAGATGTATTTCATATAAGTTTGTATGACTTAATTGATGGGTCGAATATACGTTACTTATTACATATTACACGGGGTCTTAGGAAGCTTTTAATGGTGGGTTTTCAATCCCCTGCTGTTTTCTTGTTCAATTTTACCCATGTCTTAAAATGATTTAGAAAAATAAATCTACAGTGTGGATAAAATATATACATGATGGTAAGGCTCACAACACCATCATATGACCACCTCACTAGTGACCATGCCGGTAGGCAATCTATGTTCCTTTTGCGTGGCTCCATTTATGATAAGAGTATGTGGTCCAATCTAATTCCACCACATCACCACACAATCATAAGTTATAATTGATGATATGATGGATGTAGGTAATTAGATAGTGCGTTCATGACATGCAAGTGATTCACATTACATTATCCAAAATACAAAGTGCTATTAAAAAGATATGCTTATTAGATGATCTGACCATCCAATTCGTGGACATTTATTGGATGGTTCACAACAAAAAGTTTTTGATGGTCCAATTTCAATAAGTGTCCATGAATGGGCCAGAATTGTTCAATTAATCTGATTTTGGGACCGTAACTTTCAGACCATAATCCAGTAAGTTTACTGGCTCAATGTTGGTCAGCTGTACATTTTCAGGTTGCTTGTTTATCAAGCGTCGTACTCTGCCAGAGTATCAAATACAAGGCGTTAAGAGTCCTTTTATTCGCAGTGGGAAACTCTTTCATTGATCTAATAATGCGGGCGAATATCACACGTGGGCCCTTCCACCGATGGTCTTAGCGAAAGACCGAATTGATTGGATTAATCGTAGCCATCCAGTTGAAGGATTGCAAATGGACTATAGTATGCAAAATGTGTAGAAAAAATTAGCACCGTAGACGGTTACTTTTTATGCGTTTCATTTATCTAAACGGCAGAAAACTTCGGTTATAAAAGTAATATTTTCAAGTACGGAAAAAAAGTGTTGGACAAAGATACTTCTGATTTTAATATAAAAACAGCTTAATAAATAAAGATATTTTTGTCTTTACTGGATTGTCCATACCAATGGAGGTCTGAATTAGTAAGGTAAGTTCTATTCGAATCGAAAAGAAAAAAAAGTGAATGAAAGTTACATATATAGTAAAAAAATTTACCCACGTACCAACTTCGGACCGTTCTTGGTTAGCCAACTTGATGAACCGTCTAGATGCCATCCCATATTTAAAGATTCGGACCAAGGATGTACAGTTTTCCGTGACACTCAAGACAGATGAGAAAAAAGTGAAAACAGGAGTGTTAAATTACAATAAATGCTTGTATAAGGTAGCTGTTTAATGAGGTGATTCTCCTCTCACGTGCGAACTCAGCTTTTGTTAGTGACATCCAGTCCATTCAACACGTGTGGACCCAATGGTCCATTCGTGCTTTCAAATAAACGGATGGTTAGAAAAATTAATCAAAGGACTATATCATCAGCCCAAGTGTGGCCCACTTCATGAGTGGTCCATCTTGTTTTATGTGACAGATCATGATCAAGGTGGGGCCCAACATGAAACTGGCTCACGTCTTCAATCATTCCTGGTGCAAAACCTCTTGAACGTCCCTTTAGTAAGGGTTGAAGCTTTCCAGAAAGGAGAAGAATCCGGTTCGCATTTGGTCACGGGATACGCCCCGCACCTTGAATTCATGTAACTGAGGTAGATGCTTCGTAAAATTACAAAAACACCCCTCTTTCAAAAGAGAGGATTCAATAAGCATGATCCACCGTCCAGATGCTCCAGAGCTCAACCCGCACAAGTGGGGATCGTGGTTTGAAAATCCAGACCATTGATCTGATGGTTCTATCTAATCCTAAAAGAAAGTTCTATATCAATGGACTACATGCAAAGGTCAATGGTTGGATGGATAGGATCATCCACCATAGTGGGCCTATAGGACCTGGTGTCAAACTGGTACGGACTCGAGGACTAGCCGAGACTCGCGGCACTCGTGTGAGTCGTGTCAAGCTGGAATATGAGTGAGAGGTCCAATACCAGTAGTCCAGTCATACTGATCATGGTACGCTCCACATGATGAGCAACCTGGATCTCACGTGCTCACCCAAATTGCTTTTTGAGAACTGATCTCGACCGCTCGATGGTGATCACTACTCCAGTGGGAATGATCTTCTCCACTAGAGACGGACCGTAGTGCAACCCAGCACCGCGTTCTTACCGTGTGATGCTGTAAAAGCCCTGTAGGCCGCACTATGAGGTTTGTGTTTTATCCACGCCATCCATCCATCTTGCCAGCTCATTTTAGGGAATGGGCCCAAAAATGAGGTGGATCGAAATCCAAGGTGGTCCATACCATCAGAAACAGTGGTGGTTGAACGCCTACCATTAAAAACTTACTGGGGACTAAAAAAGTTTTCGATTAAGCTGATATTTGTGTTTTCACTTCATCAAGGTGTGTGTGACCTAATCAACAGGTTGGATTCAAAATAAACATTACAGTGGGCCTTAGAAAATTTTTAATTGTGGGCGTTCAATTACGGCTGTTTCCTATGGTGCGGTCCATAGGAGAGTTTAATCTGCCTCATTTTGGGCCCGTCATATAAAATGAGCTGGAAAAATGGATGGACGGCTTAGATGAAACACATACATCACGGTGGGCCCACAGAGATTTTTCAGCAGCACACAGTACCGACGTCCATCCTGTGTGCTACACTACGCGATACAAGTTCCTCTCCACCGGTGATTTGATGAGAGAAATGATTACATACAAGAAATCCTGTAGGTGAGCTTTCAACGCCCCTCTTTCCTGCCAACGTGTACGTGTAGCTCGATGAAAAAAGTGGGACACACCATTAAGATCACCTGGGACAGAAAATCAGGGTGACCCAATTACTAGGCAGGCCACAACATTAAAATCAATGGAGGACCAGTGGTGTGGCCCACCTATTGGATCGATCACCCTGATTTCCTTAGCAGGCAATCTTCATGTTGTGGCCAATCAGTTGTACGGTTTGGATGTCATACCATCATGCCAGGTTGAAAGGATTAAAATAGCTCGGGTGGTTATTATTATTATTATTATTATTATTATTATTATTATGGAGCATTGAAGTAGGTGAAGATAGGACAAGTGGTTTTAAGTTGGAGAACAGGCCATGACTTGAAAGGCTGCACCCTTGTGTGAACTAGAGTAGACAAAAGGGGCAGTAACATTGATATGGCAGGTTAATTAAAAAGCTATGGACCTCATTGGATGGGCCCCACCTAATATCTCCCAAGCATGTTGTGGGACCCACTTATCGCCAACGGCAGATAATGCTCCAAACTGTAGCGAGTGGTGCATGGTAGAGAATTCGTATTTACATCTGTCAAACAAGAGAAATAAACTCTCGTGCTCTGGCAGAGTCTGTTAGATGATACGCAGGCACTCAGGTATTACTTAGAAATCCCTTCAACTAGTGAAATTAAACAGCCAAGATTGTGCGCGTCCGGGGAATAGCTGTATCATGAACCGAAAATCACGGCTAATTGTTTATCTGACTATTGGATTGGTGGATATTTATGGATGGTTAAAAATAAAATATATCCAACGGTCTTACTTCAATAAACGAGTGTCCACGAATCAGAGGTTAAGATTGTTCAACCAATTTGATCTTGGGACTGTGACTTAGCTGCAATGGGTTCCACAATTTAATCGGTTTAATTTGAGTTTATACATGTCATGTGTAAAATTTCTGGGTGCCTGAGTATCAAGCCTCGCACGTTGCCAGAGTATAAATTTCTTGAAACGAAAACCTCATGGTGATGGAGTCAGAGCGTTAGGCTCATGGGTCTATCGGCACTTCCCCAGAGGAATTACTCAAAAGAAACCTTTCCCGAATTACCACAAGATCCCACTAAGAAAGAAAGGAAAATAATTGCAGTTTAAGAAAGATCTTAAGGGTACTTTCGTCATTTGAAATGACGAAATAGCCCCGGACTTCACGCAAAGGGACTACGCTTTTGTGGGCCACCGGAAAATCATCAACTTCCATTGCATGCTCATCACGCCATCTCATGTGGAGTTAAGGGTACGACTAAGGAGATTATTGACCAAGACTCTTACAATGCACTTTTACGTTCGGCAAGCATGTGAGTCAATCCATACCGTCCATATTGCTGTAGTCATCATGGATGGAGCATGGTGCAAAAGTTACACCGATCTAAGGATCTTAACCGTCCAATTGTAGGTTATCAAATGGACGATTAAATGGGCAACAAGGTTTGCTCAGGTTTTCGGTTCTGATAAACAGGGCCCATAGTTCAGCAATCCGAACCGTTAGTCTGATGAAGCCCACAGGCGGATGGATTATTCCAAAAAGCTGTCCCGCATTGAATGACCGGATCCACAAATCATGGGCATCTTCTCAGTTGATTGTAGGTTGTTGCTGTATCTTCCTTCTCAGCGGTCCAACTGTAGGCTGCAAAACGTGAAGTTATGATTTCCTCTCGAGGAGATTTTCAGTGCAAGATCCATCCAAGGTGAGGTCCAGCTGATCAATGGTCGGGATACTGAATCATGGGCCCCACATGTAAGGTCATATACCCAAGCATATATGCAAAGCCTTGGATCGAGAATCACACCATTCCTCTTCTCGGAATATGCTCCACTCAAAATGTGGACTACAATCTGGACTGTCCATGACGGGGGCGATAGTCACGCGCCATTTTCTAACCGTTGAATCACAATCAAGAGAAAATAAAGTAAAAGAAAAATACAAGCGTAAGGTGTTGACCGTGACTGACACGTGCATTGTTCTGGTCTCTTGATCTTTGGCATCTGGTGTAAGTCATGGCAGCGGTTATAAGTTAGGCTGACCAAACCTAAAACCTATAACAAAAACATTGCTATTAATAAGCTAAAAACCATTGCTTAAAAGATGAACGAAATGGTACCTACTTTGGTGGACCACACTCATTCACGGATCCACCATACACATGGCATGCAGGCCGTGGGTAATCATCAAATGCATGAGAATGATATGGTCAACGGTTCAGATTCGACAAATATATCTAACGGTTAGTATTGTTAATTTGAGATATTTAGGCTGTCCAGCTGGCCGCATTTCCAACTGTCTCAATTAACATACGCATTTACCATGTGAACAGTAGATGTGTTCATGAGCGCGTCCACTCAATTGTCGGATCATAGCACGAGCGAAGGTTGCAGTCCCACATGCACCTTTACACGCAGCACATTTGCCAACCTGGCAAGTCGGTGGGACATCTCAGCTATGCATAAGGTGGACCCACCAATGCAGTTTCACTCGCAGACAACCAATGAAGGCCCACTGATCAGGTGGCCACGCGTCTAAGTTGAATGCGTAAGCGGATTCTGTGTTACCCCGCCAGGACGGACTCGGTCCTGGCAAGGGTTCTGTGGGGCCCACCGTGATATATAATATATATATATATATATATAATATATATATATATATATATATATTATATATATATATATATATATATATACACACACCAATCAGCACCTTTGCAAACGTGTCATATGCACAGAATCTGAACAGTCGAAGTGATGCCGCACCCCTTGAAATGCTATAGGCCCAATTTTCAGCCTGATCCATGACTGTGGTGAGCCATAGCAAAGAGAAATGCAAATCAAGGGAGGAACTGTTCCTTTTTCCATGGCCCACCAGAGTTTTGTATCAGGCCGAAAACTGGGCCTACTATTTCAAGGGGTGCGGCATCACTTGGACCGTTCAGATTCTGTGCACATGACACGTGTGCAAAGGTGCTCATTGGTGTTCACGTGAAAAGGTGCGCAGGTGACCATCTCCCATATATATATATATATATATATATATATATATATATATATATATATATATATATATATATATATATAATGGGAAAATACAAATATTTGCTTGATCAAAAACAATCTCCAAGTTTTCCTGTGGGGTCGTCCACTATAGCTTTGGATCTGCTTTGTTTTTGGGCCACGACCTAAAATGATATGGAAAAATGGATGGACGGCGTGGATAAAACACAAACATTACAGTGGGTCCCACAGAGCTCCTCGTAGGACAAAGTGCGTCGTGGCAGGGATTGGACGCAATCCGCGCCCGTTGAATGTGGATTGTCGACGACATTCTTTAAACCGTCGGTTCTTTTGATACTGGAAGGGCCCACCTTATAAGTAGCCAGCCTCGTCTTAAAGAACGTTCACTCTCTCCAGGTTGGCAAGTGTGAGAAAGCATCAGCAGAATAACGCCCGTCCATTTGATAACCACAGTGTTTGCGGTTAGTGGGACCCACTATTGGAACGGTATGGAATAGGATACATGTATGCCGCAAGTACGGTCAGGGGCTGTCTGCATGTCTATGGATAACTATGCTCTGCCACTAGATCAAAAAGCGGAAACCTTCGGGTGATGTAGCACACAGCATAACTCACGTACAGCAATCTCCCACCGTCCAATTCGTGGTGGGAAGGTCGGCCACCGTCCTTCGCAGTGGGGTTTGGTGTCCACTATGTCTACGTGTATGGTGTGGGCCCAACTCAAATTCCATATTTTACCCTTTGCTCCCGCATGACAGAATCCCTGTAAACGTGGCTCCTGATATTTTGGTAATTGATAGGTCACAAATGCATCTACGGCAATAAAAGATTTCTAAATCATCTCATAAAGAAGCCAACGCCATTCTAACAACCTTAGGGAAAAAAAAAATAAAAATAAAACAATTCCAATTACAATTAGAAATTATAGAAAAATGACTAAAATGCCATCAAATAGCGTGAAGGCATTCACTTCATTTGTTACCATCTGCATAAATGCTACTGAGGGTGAGATAAGAACTCAGAAACCTTTACCAGATACTTTGGCCATTTCAATTTTCAAAGCAACCAAAAGCACAAGGGATCTTCTCACATTGCCAAAATCTACCCTTCCCCGTAAAAATAAAAAAGGCCCACTTCAAGATAATACATTTAAGCTGATTTTATATACTTCTACCCCCAAGAAATGCTGAAATAGCCCACTGCAAAAATCAACTAGGCCAAATAGACACTTCCCAAGTAAAAAAGTTCACTTCAGATGGACCATTTTAACTAATTTTACCCACTTTTACCCCCAAAAAATGTTGAAATAGCCCACTAACAGAACACTAACTAAATTAAATTACTCCTTCATATTAAAAAAAAAACACACAAGGTAACTCATTTAAGCTAATTTTACATTTACCCACTCAAAAGATGGTGAAGCAACCTAATTATCATAACACCAATTAATCTAAATAAACAATTCCCCAGTAAAAAGGCCCACTTCAAGAACTTGAAGTAACTGTACTTACTTTAAACCCCCAAAACTGCTAAAATAGCTCCATTACCAGAATACTATGCTAAATTCCAACAGAAGAAGAAAGACAAAAAACAAAAGAGACGAAAAGTGGTATTATACCTAGCGCAGAATTAGGTTCACCAACTGTACAAAAGTAGTAGTATGAGATGTCAACACTCAACAAACTCTACTGCTTGTATATATAATTTTTATTTAGGAGGATAACTATTTCATCTACTCTAACTACTTTTGGTAATACCATACTACAAAGTTGTGCTATGTACTACCAAAAAGTAGAAAAGGTGGGTGTAAATATCAATTCCCATATTTGCATTTTCATATACAGAGACGAAACAGTTAGCTAGAACAGCTGGAAACAGCACCCGGTAGTTCCAGAGCAAGTTCATGTTCTACTTCATCTCTCTCAAAAAATGCAATAAAAATACTAAAATTTAAATATTTCTCATTCCCATTAATTTCCATTAATGCATCCACTAATCAGTTGTTACAGCTAAGTAAACTTAATTAAACATGACAATTTCAAAAAGAAAAAAAAAAGAAGAAAAGGAAATGAATTACAGTCAGCAAAAAATAAACAAAAAAACATAAAATAAAGAGGAGAAATGTGTAAATACAGAGAAATCATTTCCCCAAATAGCAGAGCTACTGCATACAGGTATCGAAAGAATTTACCTCGAATTCGCATCCGATCGGGTGGATTCTGTGATGAGAATGTAGTCCGATTTCGGTCGGGTCCCGACGACTACTTGGCTGGATCGACGAATTCTGCATCGGAGACTGCTGACAGTTCGACCTGACTGATATCGTCGTCTTCAACTGGTGCTGGGAGATTGAGATCTATCATATTATCGTTGAATTTCGTGGCGGCGGTAGCAGCTGCAGAAGTAGAAGCAGAGAGATGAGATCGCTTGTGGCCGCCCAGCGCCTGACCGGACCCGAAGACTCTGAAGCAAACAGGGCATTGGTGGACTCTCCGATCGTTGGCGCGGCCCGCAGAAACTGTGGCCGATTCCCTTTCTTGAATTCTGATCGCTGAAGTAGAAGGGGGAGTAGCAGTAGTAGTAAAGGCTTTGATCTTCTTGTGGCTGGCCCTATGCCCACCCAAAGCCTGGTAAGAGCGGAACACCTTTTTGCATGTCCCGCACTGGTACTTGCTTCTTCCTTTCGGGTAGAATTTCAGCTCCGGGGCCGAGTAGTCTTCCTCGTCCTCGTCTTCGTCTTCTTCTTCATCTTCTTCTTCCTCCTCCGATTCTGGTAGGGCTTTGATGCTGTCTTTCATCCATATATCCCTCGACAGCATCATCAAACAGAGAGCGACGTCTTCTTCTGTAGTGGTGTCCGAAACAGAGCTGACCGGTTCAAGCTCGAGCTCGGGCTTTGACTCGGCCTGTCTGCGGGTACGCTTGGATCGCCAGCGGGATGGGTGCTTGGAAGACTCGGTCTCGCTTTCTCGATCTTGGACTACAGAGCCGGCGTCGAAGGCAAAGGAGAACTCAGGATCGACGATGCGGAAGCTCTTTTGGGGGTTCTCTCTCAGACCATAGGAGAGAGCTTTGGCTTCTTCAGCTTCATTTCCTTCTTCTTCAGAAGAAGAAGAAGAGGAAGAAGATGAAGGGGAAGGTTGGGATTGGGGTTTTGGAGGAGGAGAAGGAGAGAGGATGGTCATGTGAGAACGCATGTGACCGCCCAACGCTCTGCCATTTGAGAAGGTCTTGGAGCAGAGCTTGCAAGTGCGTTTTTCCATTGGTAGAGAGAGATAGAGAAGGAGAGGGATAGATGATGGTGGGAGTCTCTCTCTCTCTCTTCCTTCCTTTTTCCTTTTTCTTTAGAGAGGAAGAGCTTGGGAAGAAGTATAGAGAGAGTGGGAACTAAAGGAGTAGGTGACAAGCATTCCACCAAGGACACATGCACCCAAGAAAGAAAAATTAAAAACAGAGAGAGAGAGAGAGAGAGAGAGAGAGAGGTTAATGGTGGAGATTTATTTTGGTAAATTACATTGAATAAAATCAGCTTATTTTGTCTATCTGAAAGCGTGTATTTGAAGGCTCGAACAGGGACATGCAACATGCAAGGGTCCCTTTTCTTTTATTGTATGGACGACTTTACTACTCTGGAAGTTTGTTATGATGATATACGCATATCCTTGAAATTGATTATATATTGCATACCCGTTTGCATGTACTTCTTCATATCGAGCTGTCTAAATGGTTGGTACCAGTTTGGATGTGTGATTAATAAAACATTTTCTTTGTTTGATTATCTGGCTAATCAGATTGGTAGACATTTAATCGAGGGTTAAAAATGAAAATATCCAATGGTCCTATTTCAACACGCAAGTGTCCATGAATCAAAGGTTAGGATTCCTCGAATAATGTGGTTTTGTGACTTTGACTTTCCCACAGTGGGATCCACAATCTAGTCGGTCTTATTTGAGTTAACGCATGCTAAGTGTGAAATTTTTAAGTGCTTGCTTATCAAGCGTGCTAGCCTGGCAGAGTATCAAATTAGTTTCCTTTTATTATTTGGGTTTTTATCTTTTTACCCTTTTTTAACTAAAGTGTTTTGTTTGGTGATGAATCCAGGCCGTCCCATTAATGGACCACCTCTTGACTGAGACGTAACCACTAACATTGCCCATTGGTTATTCAAATGTATCAGATCCGCACCCACTTTGGACAGTCGAGAACAATTTAGGATCCATGCTCCCAAAAAAGCCTGCTGATTGAATGGTCAGAAACAACCAATCGCTGCAATATTTGTTTAGTGGCCCACGCAAGATGTGGCATATTACCTGGTTGGTTTGGATCGATAACTTTTTCTTTATCTTATCAGCCATTAGTTTAAAGTCAAATAGATTTACTAAATGGTACTGGACGCACACTGGATCGAGCTGTTTGTTTTTTAATACCACGAGCTCCAGCTGAATGTGAAATGCTTTAAGTTTTAGGTCCAGTTTACCACCAACCCTTTTGGGTTGATAGATATGGCCCACCTCATGTGTGGTAACAGATTCTTTCCAACCATTGGATCATTTGCTCTAGACCGGAACTGGCATTGAAGATAAAAAGGGTAGTGGATCTGCAGTTACGAACTTTCAACCGCTGCAATTTGTGGGTAGTGGTTCAATGAAGAGGTGGTCCACTAAATGGACGGTCTGGATCCATGTCAAAAGTGCATATAGCATGGGTCTATTAGGTTGATACCATTTACTGAAAAGTTACGCAGACGTACAGAGGATCCGGCGTCGACCACTACCCTGCGGAAAGGATATCTCGAGTCAGAATCTTTTAGATCACAGGCCTGAATAAGGTCATTTCGGTCATTTTGGATTTTATAGAGGGGTGTTTTTTCGAGATTTCGCTTTTTCATTTTCTAAAAATAAATTCCGAACTGAGAAAAACTATGATACTCTGACAGAGTGCGATGGATGATACGCAGGCATTAAAAATTGCACACGTGTCATACACGTAATTCTAATTCAACCTCTAAACAATGTTTACTTGTTTCGCAGCATTGTGACCAAATAATGACGCTTATTTAATTATTTGATTATCATATTTGTGGAAATTTATTGGACGGTTAATATACAATAGTCTTATTTCCACAAGTCAAATTCTGAGTTTCTTATTTTAACTTAAGGCCCTTACTGGTTTAATTTGAGTAACATATGTGTGCCCGTCTATCAACCGTATATGCAATCAGAGTATCAAATAACTCCCTGGCTTGCTTTTTCAAGTAATAAAAATAAGAATCTAAAAATCGGGATTTTTCGGAGTCGCATGATACTCAGTCAAGGGATGAGGCTTGATACGCAGGAGCTCAAAAACCGTAAATATATCTACGCATGTTTGACAAATCCAAACTTCTTATCTGTGGAAACTTGTTTTTTGAAGTAGGACTATTTTTAACCGTCCATTAAGTGTCCACCAATCTAACATTCATATAAACGTGTAACTTTTTGTAATGATACATCGAAATTGTGACCCGTATTTTGGACAGTTTAATTTGAATTATATTTTACCACGTATGCAATTTGTAAGTATTATCTAAGTGCCTGCGTATCATCTATCACACTCGCTAGAGTATCAAAATTTTTTCTCCCTTTTGTTTTTTTCTTCATTTGATGCTTTTATTTAATTTCATTTTTATTTCGTATATAACCTTTTCTACCTTTGCTGGACGTATTTATGCCAACTGCAACTGTTGTAAGCTTTTCCGCCAGAGATTGCCGGCAGCTGCTTTTCATTCGTCTAATTTGATATAGAGGGAGTTTATCACCATTTTAAAATGGTGGTGACCATCCACCGTACACGTGGCATAACTTATTTTTAGTCAAAATGTATGTATATCCAGATCGTCCAAATTGTTTATGATGGATCGTAGCCCAAAAATCATACTGATTGAACAATCCTGACCATCCAGTTGAGGACCATCAGATGGATGGTTGAAAGTAAATTGGCCAGCGTTTCAAATTCAACAGGTGATCTCAAGTGGTATCCCTGTGATTTTCGGGCCATGTGATCATCCCAGGTGGGCCCACCCATGGCAGGTAATGCCTGTTGGATAGCAGGGGTTCGCTGTGGATTGCACACGGCCCAAAAATCACCACCGTCGGATGACCAAAGCCATCTGATCAAGGGCATACAAAATGGATGGTAATCATTACGTTATATAATTTTCGGAGACGGATTGGCTACTCCCCCTGACACCAGCCCCGTGGCTGATGGTCGGTGCTCCGTGGGCTCCACCATGATGTATGTGTTTCATCCATTCCGTTCATCAATTTTTACTTATCATTTTAGGAATTTATAAGAAAAATGATAGGGATATAAATCTTAGGTGGACCACACCACAGGAAAACAATAATGATTGGATATCCCCCATTAAAATCCTCCTAAGGCCCAATGTACTGTTTATTTGACATCAAATCTGTTGATTAGGTCATAAAGACCCAGATTAAGGGAAAGGATAAATATCGACTTGATCCAAAACTTTTATGGCCCCAAAACGTTTTTAATGGTCAACGTTCATTTGACAATGTTTCCTGTAGTGTGGTCCATTTAAGATTGATATACAACTCATTTTTTCTTTTAAACCATAAAATTATCTATAAAAATAGATGGACGGCATGGATGAAACACATACATCATGGTGAGGCCCACAGAGCACCGACCATCAGCCAATGGCTGGTAGCAGGGGGAGTAGCCAATCCGTTTCCATAATTTTCATTCCTTTCATATTGAATATTTTCTTCGGAGAAAACCAACGGTGTAAATCGAAACTGCCCTCCACCGACGCAGGAGTTTCAACCGGAACAAAACGCTCATTAGACAGGAGTTTGGCCATGGACATAGTCCTCGTGGGGCTTCCTCTTCAATGAGTGCACTTGCATTGCACATGTGTCCTCCGTAATCTGGCACATGCACACGTGTAAGCCCGTTCATGGCAGCATGCTTCATTCTCTGAGAAAGGGTTCAAATCAATACTGTAAATCCAACCTTATAACAGTCAAACAAACGACAAATGAGCTTAGATCTTAATTTGGAACAGTTGGGTTAGATTTTATTTTACCATATTCCTTGGAAGACAAACGGGCAGTGATTTACTTAAAGTTAGAATTTCGAAAAGTTAGCCTAATAAACTAGCTCAGGACCATAGTTTTAATTGGACATGCCATCGAAAAGTAGGCTTGATTGGGCTTTGACTTTAACAACATTAGGTGTAATATATACTTACATATATGCTACACAAAGAGAAAAGAATTTAACCATTTAAACGGCTAGACCATCATAAAAAATAAGTTTTACCTGAATGTGTTGAGGTGCAATGCACAATGCGGGGAGGGAGAGAGAGAGAGATTGTCTTGTTAGACACGAGAGAGGGAAGGAGAAGCGGCCATAAGTAGTAAATCTTTTCTAATAAACACATGACTTCACCTTGTAAATTACCTTGTAACACAACCACACATGCACCACGCATTGAAAGAGATAGAAAGAGATCATTTAAATAGATAAAACTCCCAAAAAAAAAGTTTTGCTTGGACTGATTTGAACTTGATTAGGTATAATGTGCAATGCGCACACGCGCACGATGAGTCGATGAGAGAGAAATTGATTGGTTATACGTTATAAAGGAGCCATCTTAAGAAATGACTTCACTTGAAAGATAGATGCCGTCACTGTGAAGCGAGGGAGCAACATCACCCAGTCTGGCGGTGCACTCATCCCAGTTACTAAAATGAAATGTCCCTCTAACAAGGGGAAGCGGCTATAAAATGACCTTTTTCATAAGCACATGAATTCACCTTATAAATTATCTAAATAGCTATTTAGATTGAAATCCTTCGTTCATAATTTTAATGATTTGATAAGCTAATATATATAGTAGAGTTTATTGATGTAGAGAGGGTTGCGGACAGTTACATGACCAAGATGGATCAGAAAAGGCCCGGTCGACGACAAAATGATCCGGACCGTCGAACCTTAAATCAGGCATATCTTGCAGTCTGGAATGAGTTAATCGGACGTAAAATATATAATTTTTGGGGTAGAACGAGCTACTTTAGCCAACCAACTCGGCCATGCCGGGTTGCCCAAGTCGGATTTGTGAAATATCGCTAGATCGATAGTAGTTTCCCTGTTTTAATTCCGTTTTTACTATAAATAGTAAGTTTTAGTTTGATTATAACTCTTCATCCGTTGGGCTTTAGGAGTTGCGTCCAACGTGAAAAGATCTTAGAAAAATTAGGAGAATAGCTTGGTGAAGTCAAATAGGACACTTACTATTTTTGGCTGAAAACCTTGCACACTAGTAGACATCACAACCGTCTATAAATAGTAAGTTTACTATTTATAGTTAGTCACGAATTCTACGAGTTTTAGTTGTAGCTTGATTCTGATTTCTTTCCCATCGCTTGGTACCCCTATGTAAAGGGTTGTGAACTCGTTTTTATTGATTCATCAATCAATTTCGAATTTTATGAATTTATTTTCTATTTTGCTTGCTTTCTTTCTCGTGGATTCAAGAAGTCTCTGTGAGGAGTCCGGAGAAGTTCTTTAGATTCAAAACAGTTATTCCCTTGAGGAAGACGGTGCTCGACCTCATGTCCTCCCCTGCGTCTGTTTGGTATCAAAGCGAGGTTTTTCCTCAGATCGATAGCCTCTAACGACGGGTCAGGCAACAATCCCATGGACGGTGCTCCATGAAATTATCTTTTAACGGCATTCAAAGTAGCGCAGCGAGAGAATCGGCAAGCCATGCAAGGGCTGCAGGCTTTCATCAATCGCATGGCAGATTACTTGGTGGATCGCATAACGGAGGTCATAGGGCAACTCCGTATTCCTGATGGTAATCATCCACCACCAATTGTTGAGACTTGTAATCACCTTGATCGCGTGATAGTACCGGCAGTGCATCCAAGGGTCATTCTTAAAGAAGGGGGATCCAACGAGGAGGAGATCGATAACATAATATTTCAACACCCCAGACAAGGCGACGATCAAGTAAATCGAACAGATTAGGAATTCAAGATGCGAGTTGATATTCCTACATTCAATGACCAACTACACATTGAGGATTTCCTCGATTGGCTTTCTGAAGTTGAGCGATTCTTCAACTATATGAACATCTCTGAAGCAAAGAAGGTTAAGCTTGTGGCCTACTAGTTAAAGGGCGGAGCTTCAGCTTGGTGGGAACAACTGCAACTCGCACGAACCAAGCAGATGAAAGCACCAATCTTCATATGTAAGCGGATGAAGCAACTACCACGTGCCCGATTCTTCCTTAGAGACTACGATAAAATATTATTCCAATAATACCAAAATTGTTGATAGGGTAGTCAGTTGGTGAGAGAATACGTAGAAGAATTTTACCACCAGGCGGCGTGTAATGATTTGGTCGAGATTGAATTACAGCAAGTCGCCTGATTTAACGGTGGATTGCGTATGTTAATCCAGGATTTGGTCCAAATGCAGTCCATTTGGACGATGAATGATGCAATTAAGTTGGCCACCCGGGCGGAAGTGCAACTTGAACGTCCTAACACATGAACCTATCCTAATGCAAGGGTCGATACGGCAGGTCCACCCCAGGGAGCTCTACAGTCCAAGAGTAAGGAACCTGTAGGAGCACGCACTCAACCTCTTACACCCATGAACCGGGATCAAGGAAGCGAGCAAACTAGGCCCTAAAGGGGCGTTTCGACCACCGCTGGCCTAAGTAGGATCCTGAACCCTTATGCTCGGCTAAGGGGAGACCATTGCTTTCGTTGTGGCCAACCGGGTCACCTGTCAAATACTTGTCCCCAACAACAAATGGCAAACCTCGCCATCAATGATGGTAGTGCTGAAAATCGCCGACGATGATCCAGGTATTGAGGAATCAGAGCACGCCACGAAAGACGAGGTGAATTAGTTAGGTTGGGTTCAGAAGGATCATGGCGAATTACTCGTCGTGAGGCGACTATTGTATGCACCAAGGAAAGAAGTACACCCACAACGGCATAACATCTTCCGAACTAGGTGTACGGTGAATCGAAAAGTCTGTGATGTGATCATCGACAGCGGAACCGACGAGAATATCGTGTCCAGGGTGATGGTAGAAAAATTGTAATTGAAAACAGAGCGTCATCCCTTCCCATATACAATCGGTTGGATCAAGAAAGTCAGCGAAATAAAGGTCACTGAACGGTGCACCATATCCATTTCAATTAACAAACATTATAAAGATGAAGTGGTATGTGATGTGGTTGACATGAAAGCATGTCACATACTACTTGGTCGACCCTGACAATCTGACCGTGACGCCACTCATAAAGGGTGAAGATAACATATATATCTTCGTCAAGGGCGGTTGGAAGACCATATTAGCCCCTATGGATCTAGAGGGACTATCTGAAACTTCTAAAATAGAGGCTCATTTTCTCTTAACCATACAAGACTTCGTGGATGAATCCAAAGAAACAGGACATGCCTATGTATTAATCGTGAAAGGGAAAGAACTCAATCCCCACCAACATCCCTGATGAACTAAAACCCTTACTGTACGAGTTTAAAGAAATTTAGCCTGACGACCTTCCCGATGGATTACCTCCCATGCGAGATATCCAACACCATATCGACCTTGTCCCTGGGTCCAGCTTATCAAATTGTCCTCATTATCGAATGAGTTCGAAAGAGTGCGAAATTCTACAAGGGCATGTGGAGGAAATGATTCGTAAGGGTCTTATATGAGAAAGCATGAGCCCATGCGCCGTACCTTCTCTATTAACTCTTAAGAAAGATGGGAGTTGGCTTATGTGTGTTGACAGCCGGGCCATCAATAAAATCACCATAAAATATAGGTTTCCCATACCACGGCTGGACGATATGTTGGATATGCTTGAAGGCGTGAAATTATTCTCTAAGTTGGATCTGAGGAGCGGCTACCATCAGATTTGAATACGGCCGGGTGATGAGTGGAAGACGGCTTTTAAAACTAAGGAATGATTGTACGAATTGATGGTCATGCCCTTCGATATTTCGAACGCACATAACACATTCATGAGATTGATAAACCAAGTTTTGAAACCTTTTATTAGGTGGTTCGTTGTGGTTTATTTCGATGATATTTTGATATATAGTCAAGATAAAACCACCCATATGAAACACCTCAAGAAGGTCCTTCAAGTGCTTACTAAAAATAAACTGTATCTCAATTTTAAAAAGTGCAGCTTCATGACTGATAGCTTGTTGTTCCTAGGTTTTGTCGTAACATCCATGGGCATTCGGGTGCATGAGGAGAAGGTGAAGGCAATCAGAGAATGGCCGGTTCCCACAAATATTCATGAAGTGCAAAGTTTTCATGGACTAACGACATTCTATCGTCAGTTCGTGAAAAATTTCAGTACCGTTGTGTCACCAATCACAGATTGCATGAAGAAAGGGCAGTTTTAGTGGACTGACGAAGTTGGCAGGAGCTTTGCCGAAATTAAGCGCAGGTTATCTTTGACCTCGGTTCTTGTACTTTATAACTTCGACGAACTGTTTGAAGTCGAATGTGATGCATCATATGTTGGGATTGTGGAAGTTTTGTCTCAAGAAGGTAGGCTGGTAGCCTTCTACAGTAAGAAACTTAGCGATACACGCAAGAAGTGGTCCGTATATGAGATCAAGTTGTACGTAGTGGTCCAGGCACTATAACACTGGCGACATTATTTGATTTAAAGGGAATTAATACTTTACACGGACCATCAAGCTCTCAAATTCATTAATAGCCAAGCTAACATTAACCGTGTGCATGATAGATTGATTTCATTTTTGCAGGAATTCACGTTCATGCTAAAACATAAGTCTAGGCAACAGAACAAAGTAGTAGATGCGTTAAGTCGCTGTGCAACTTTGTTAGTCACTATGAGCAATGAGGTTATCGGGTTCGAGCACCTCAAGGACATATATGCCAATGATGACGACTTCAAGGACGCATGTGTTAGGTGTCAAGAAGGTCACCCCGGTGACATACATATGAAAGGCGGGTTCCTTTTCAAGGAGAATTGATTGTGCATTTAAGACCTGTATCCTAGACCGTACCGTTCCGTAGACTCCCGTGGTCCTCCCGGTCGAATTTCGACGACTTGCAACGCGTAAATAGCATTTGTGTGTGACCTTGAGTCGCATCCAGTCGACCTGAGTCGGCTCGGCTTGAGATTTGTACCTTTGCAACCGCGTCGTTGCCGCCGCAGCGGTTCCAATGCCGTGACTCGCGCGCCTATGCGATACCCACGCCAGGAGATGTGAATCCTCATTTATCTTGAAGAAACGCCGCACATTTACAATCCCGAGAAGAGAATCTTTACAACCTATCAAATTAATCTCATTAATCAATTAATCAAGTACAACACTATATCTCTCTCACCCAAAAGTCAACACAACCATAGCTCCCAAGTACACCCATCACTCACCCATCACACCCATCCCTCTCCTTTACATCACTCCTCTCTTTCTCATTTCTCACTCCATTCCATGCAATTTCCAAGAGAGAACCATCGAAGCTCTAAGGAGAGCCTAGTGTGACCCACTTTTTACCCCAAGATCTTTCATCCTAACCCTTCAATCATCATCATCTTCCATCAAAGAGGGAGCTTAAGAGCTTAACATCCCAAGGAGCCTAGAAGATTTGTAATCGACAGGTGATCCTAGAATTTCCACCGTTGATTTTATTTGAGGGTCCACTTGTGGTGGGACCCACTTGATGTATGTGTTGCAATACTTGGAGAGGAGCTCATAGTGGTGGAGCTCCTCCCTCTCTCTCTCTCTCTCTCTCTCTCTCTCTCTCTCCCCATTTGCGGCCCACCCTGATGAACGGATTAGATCCACACCGTTCATTAGTGGTAGCCACCTTGCTGCCCACAATGGGACCCACCTGATGCATGTTCCTTACATCTCCACCGTCCGTCAGCAAAATCTGTGAGGCTGACCGTTATATAGGTTATATCTGGGCCGTTCATCTGCTGGATGCTGGGCCAGCAGTCCAGCAGCTGGACAACCGTTGTACCCACGTTAACAAGTTTTGTGGACCCCGATCATGAGGTGTGTTTTATATCTAAACCATTCATCCGTGTGGAAACCCACACGTGATGCATATGCCTTTCATCCACACCATCCAGTGGTCTGGACAGTGGGGACCACCATGATATATGTGTTTTATATCCAGGTCATCCGTCCAGGGGGCCTGGACAACGGCTGATCATGAGGCATGTGTTAAATCCATACTGTCCAGCCATTTGTAGGAGCATTTTATGGCATTATAAAGAGAAGGAGATAGATCTAAATTTCAAGTGGGACCCACTCTGCACGTGTGGGAGGGGCCTACCTTGATATTTGTGTTTCATCCACACCGTTCATGGTTGGGACGGTGGGACTCCACCGCGAGGTGTCTGTACATCCAAACCGTCCATCCACAAGGGATTCCACCATGATTTATGGGTTTTAATCCACTCCGTCCATCCGTGCAAGGCCCACCTTGGTGACACGTGTGCTCACTAGATGTGGGGCCCACCTGGATGACGTGTTGCCTCCAGCACGTGGGGCCCACCATGCTGATTGGTTGGTGAACGCTGACACCAGCTGTATAACTACTGTATTTCAGTTAACAAGTTCTGTGGGATCACCGTGATGTATGTGATGGTCTGCACCGTCCAAATGGCTAGACGGTGGGCCACACCGCGATGTATATGTTATATCCAACCGTCTATTAGGTAGACCACACTGCAAAAATCAGTGGAAATTGAATGTCCACCATTGAAGTTGTTTGGTGGTCACAGAAGTTTTGGATCAAAATGATATTTGTTTTTCCTCTTAAACCAGGTCTTTGTGACCGTATGAATAGATTGGATGGAAAATAAACACTATGTTGGGCCCTGTGGAGTTTCAATAGTGGAAATCATTATCTCCACTGCTATTTGTGGTTCGGTCCGGATAATCCTTTGATATGATTCATTTTTGGAATGTATGAGGTCCATTGGTGCGGCTCATTGATGCAGCCCACTTGATGTATATGAGGCCCATTGGTATGGCCTATTGATGCAGCCCACTTGATGTATATGAGGCCCATTGGTCTGGCCCATTGGTGTGACCCACTTGATGTATATGAGGTCCATTGGTGCGGCCACATGATGCGGCCCACTTGACGTATATGAGGCCCACGAGCGAGGCCCAATGTAACGTATATAAGGCCCATGAGTGAGGCCCATTGTGATTGTATGAGGCCCGTTGTAATTGTATGAGGCCCATCGTGATTGTATAAGGCCCATTGTGATCGTATGTGACACATTGTGATTGTATGGGAACGATTGTGATGTATATTAGGCCCATGTGAGAGGCCCATTGCGATGTATATGAGGCCCATGTAATGCGGCCCATTGTGATGTGTATTAAGCCCATAAGATGTGGCCCATTGCGATGTGTAAGGCCCATGTGATGTGGCCCATTGTGATGTATATGAGGCCCATGCGATGCGGCCCACTTGATGTATATGAGGCCCATGTAATGCGGCCCACTTGATGTAATGGGGCCCGCGTATGAGGCCCACTGTGATGTTTTTGTGGCCTTGGATAAGGCCTGATGTATGTATGTGAAGCCCATATGGTGAGGCCCGATGTGATGTATATGTAACCCTTGAGTGAGGCCCATTGTGATGAATATTAGACCCTTATGTGAGGCCATGGGCCCACTATATGTTTGGCCCTATGAGGGCCACTCCTTGGGAGTAATGTTGGTTAAATGTCTACATTGATGGGTGATGATGGTTAAATGTCCACATTGTGACCTTCCCTTAGGCCTCGTTAGGCCGATTATGAGTATGTGATAACATGACATCATGATACATGCCCATACGCATCATCTGCATGCTTGATATGAGATGTGGTTGATCATTGCATATACCATTGGGCAGGTTGTTATGGGACTCCCTGATAGATGGATTTGCCCCTCATGAGCGCGCGGTACGCGTAGGTTTGATGCATGACAGGATGGTTTGACTCATGCATTTTGTATTTTTGTGATATAACCACCATGCGCCTTAACAACATCAGCGTTGTTGTGGCCTCCATAAGCATGTCATGGATGACCAGATGAGACACCGAAAATGTTGGTTCGAGCGTCTGGGTACGTTGGATGTCCGTGGGTGAAAGTCCCTAAACCACCGTGGCTTGAGAGGCTCCAATGTCTAGACCGAGTATATATACATGAGCGCCTGAGTTCCAAATACTAGTAGGCCGTGTCTCCCACTGTGTCGTGGTCGGTTGGAAAGGGGTTGACCTTAATCGCTCGAGTGAGGGGGCTGTAAGCTAAGTTGAGTTTGACCAGCTTCTAAATGAGTCCGCTATCGACGAGCCGGGTAGGCATTGGTATACTGCTAGCAGGCGGGTAGTGAGGTCTTTTCTATTTACACGGCTGTGTGGCTAGGGAGGCGGCAGCCAGTGTGGTGTGTACTATACCTCGGTGATGATCCCAGAGATGTACGGTACTGATATGCGGACTTACTAAGTAGGAGTCGTGACGCAGGGATGAACGTGATGAAGATAAATACTTCGAATTCACGGAGCTTCTCCGGACTCCTCACAGAGACTTATCGAATCCACGAGGAAAGAAAGCAGAAAATAGAAATAAATTCTAATAAATTTGAAATTGTTTAATTGATGAATAAAAACGAGTTCACAACCCTTTAAATAGGGGTACCAAGTAATGAGAAAGAAATCAGAATCAAACTACAACTAAAAGTCCTAGAATTTGCGACTTACTATAAATAGTAAACTTACTATTTATACACGGTCGTGATGTCTACTAGTGCGCAAGGTTTTCGGCCAAAAATAGTAAGTGTCCTATTTGGCTTCACCAAACCGTTCCCCTAATTATTCTAAGCTCTTTTCACGTTGGACGCAACTCCTAAAGCCCGACGGATGAAGAGTTATAATTAAATTAAAACTTACCATTTATAGTAAAAACGAAATCAAAACAGGGAAACGACCGTCGATCCAGGGGTTTCTCGTAATTCCGAGCGTCGCAACCCAGCGTAGCGGGTTGGTTGGCTAAAGTAGCTCGTTCTACCCCAAAATCATATATTTTACATCAGGTAACTCATTCCGGATTGCGAGATACGTCCGATCTAAGGTCCGACGGTTCGGATTACTTCTGTCGTCGACCGGGCCTTTTCTGATCCATCTTGGCCATGAAACTATCCGCGACCCGCTCTACATTAGTCCCCTCCACTTCAAAAGAACTCGCCCTCGAGTTCTCATCTTGCGCTCGTTCATGATACTTGGTCAGGTCCGCGATGTTGAAAGTCTGTGAGATTGTCATGTCATCTGGAAGATCAACAACATAAGCGTTGTCATTGATCTTTCAAATGATTGAGACGGGTCTAATATTCTTATTTTTCAACTTGTTGTACGTCCCGGTCGGAAATCTCTCTTTGCGCTGATGGACCATAACGTGTTCGCCCTCCTCGAATACTTTTTGTCGTCGGTGCTTGTCCTCTTGTTCCTTGTACTTCTCATTCGAGGCATTTAGCTTGGTCTGCACTTCCGCATGGATGCCCATGATCTTGTCTGCCATATGTTCTGCTGCAATGCTCGTGCCTGAGTGCTTGGGCAGAGGGACCAGGTTAAGAGTGTGGCGAGGCACTCGTCCATATATAATCTGGAATGGAGACTTCCCTGTCGAGCGGTTCACCATATTGTTGAATACGAACTCTGCTTGAGACAAGGCTAAATCCCACTGCTTCGGTTTTTCTCCTGAAATACAGCGAAGGAGGTTTCCCAACGTGCGATTCATAACTTCGGTCTGCCCATCAGTCTGTGGGTGGCAAGCACTGCTGAATTGAAGTCGTGTATCGAATCGAGCCCACAATGTTCGCCAAAAGTGGTTAATGAACTTCGTGTCACAATTAGAAGTAATGGTCTTGGAGACCCCGTGTAGTCGTACAACCTCCTTAAAGAATAGATTCGCCACGTGTTTGCATCGAGAGTCTTCTTATATGGGATAAAGTGCGCCATCTTGGAAAAACGATCTACCACCACGAACACCGAATCCATGCCGCGTTGTGTTCGTGGGAGACCAAGCACGAAGTCCATTGATAAATACTCCCAAGGACCGTCAGGCACAGATAACGGGGTGTAGAGGCCCGTATTCTGAGATTGCCCCTTGGAGGTCTGACAAACATGACAACGTTGTACGGCTTTTCCCACATCACGTACTAATTGCGGTCAGTAATACCGCTCTTCCACAAGAGCTCGCGTCTTGTCTCGCCCATGATGTCCACCGAGGCTACCTCCATGTAGCTCCTAAATAATCTGCTCCCTCAGAGAGCTTTGGGGGATGCACAATCGATTTCCTTGGAAAAGAAAATCGTCCTGTATGTGAAGGTCACTGGGGTGACCTTCTTGGCACTTCACCCAAGAATCTTTGAAGTCCTCATCCTCGGCATACAGCTCCTTGAGACAGTCGAAGCCGACCACCTTTTTGCTCATCGTAACGAGTAGTGATGCACGACGGCTAAGTGCATTAATCACCTTGTTCTGCTGCCCTGACTTGTGCTTCAGAACGAACATGAATTCCTGTAAAAACGCAACCCATCTAGCATGCACACGATTCACGTTAGTCTGACTATTAATAAACTTTAACGCTTGATGGCCAGTGTACAGAACAAACTCTCTTTGAATTAGATAATGCCGCCAATGTCGCAGCGCCTGAACAACTGCGTACAACTCAAGCTCATAAGTCGACTACTTCTTTCGGGCTTCGCTGAGCTTCTCGCTGTAGAAGGCTACCGGCCTGCCTTCCTGTGATAACACTCCTCCAATTCCGACGTATGAAGCGTCGCACTCAACCTCAAAAATTTTTTCGAAATTAGGAAGCACCAAGACCGGTGTTGTAGACAAACGATGCTTGATCTCATGAAAGCTCTTATCAGCTTTATTGGTACACTGGAACAGTCTTTTTTTCATGTAATCTGTTATAGACGCGACTATCGTGCTAAAATCTCACACAAATCGACGATGGAAAGTCGCCAACCTGTGAAAACTTCTCACCTCATGAATGTTTGTCGGGATCGGCCATTCCTTAATAGTTCGCACCTTTTCATCGTCCACACGAATGCCTGTGGACGTTATAACAAATCCTAGAAACAACAGGCTGTCAGTTAAAAAACTACACTTCTTCAAGTTGAGGTACAACTTGTTAATTTGTAGGACCTGCAGCACCTGCCTGAGATGTTTCCTGTGCTCCGCCTCATCCTGGCTATATATCAATATATCATCAAAATATACTACCACAAATCGGCCAGTGAACGATTTTAGAACTTGATTCATCAAACGCATAAAAGTACTTGGTGCGTTCGATAGGCCCAAGGGCATGACCAGCCACTCATACAACCCTTCTTTGGTCTTGAATGCCGTTTTTCACTCATCACCGGGTCGGATACGAATCTGATGGTACCCACTCCTTAGATCTAGTTTTGAGAACACCTTGGCCCCTTCTAGCATATCGAGCATGTCGTCCAACCGTGGTATTGGGAACCGATACTTGATGGTAATTTTGTTGATTGCCCGGCTGTCGACACACATGCGTCATCTTCCATCTTTTTTTGGCATTAATAATATTGGTACGGCACATGGGCTCATGCTCTCTCCCAATAGACCCTTACAGATCAATTCCTCCACTTGCCCATGAAGTATCTCGCACTCTTTCGGACTCATCCAATAATGAGGGCGGTTGGGCAGGCTAGCCCCAGGGATGTGGTCTATGTGATGTTGGATGTCCCTCATGGGAGAAAATCCATCAGGTAAATCCTTAGGCCAGACTTCTTTGAATTCGTTTAGCAACGGTTTTAAACTTGGGGGGATGTTTGAGGGTTCCTCTTCCTCGCCCTTCACCACTACGGCATACACCTCGCCAGTTTCCATAGATTCCTCCATGAAATTCTGAATGGTCAAGAGGAAACTCCCCTCCACTTTAGAGGCTTCAGGGTGGTTCTCTGGTGCCATAGGGGCAAAGATTATTTTTCGGCTATCATTGACGAATACGTAGACATTGTCTCGTCCCCGATGGGTCGTATCACGGTCCGACTACCAGGGTCGACCGAGTAGCATGTGGTAAGCTTCCATGTCAACCACGTCACAAAGTATCTGATCATTATAATTTTTATCAATTGAAAACGAGATAGTGCATTGTTCAGTTACCTTAGTTTCATTCACCTTTTTTATCCAGCTGATTGAGTACGGGGAATTATGTTTCGTCGTTGGTAGCCGCAATTTGTACGCCATCACTCTTGAGACGATGTTCTCGCTACTACCACTGTCTATGATCACATCACAGACCTTTCCATTGACAGTGCACCAAGTACGAAATATACTGTGTCGCTGTGGATGCAATTCCTTTCATGGGGTATACAGTAATCGCCTCACAACTAGAAATTTGCCACGATCCTCACTTGTCATTTCATCGTCACCTGCTATTTTTTCAGTGGTTTGTTCATGTTCATCATAGCCATGGTCTTCTTCTACGACCTCATCTTCAGTACCCCTTTCGTTTATAGTCAAGTGTGCTGCGAGACGTTGAGGACAGGTGTTTGATAAGTGGCCTGGCTGGCTACAGCGGTAACAATTGTTCGACCTTAGTCGAATATAAGGATTTGGAATCCTACTCGGCCCGCTGTTGTGAGTGCTGTACGTTGAGGTTTGGATGAGCCGCTCCCCATATCACGGTTGTAGGATGTTGAGGACGTTCTCCAACTGGATCTTTTCCTCATGCCAGCACTGGATCCTACGTGGGATTCGTCATGGGGGTTGAGTTGAAGGATAGGGACGAGCAGGAACTCTTGCAAGTTGTGTTTCTGCCCTACCCTCCAATTGAACTGCTTCATCCACGGTCCCGACTGGGTACATTTGAAATCGGTCCTGAATTATCGGTCGCAACCCACCTATAAATCGTGCCACCTTCTGTGACTCAGATTCTGACAGATCGTTTCGTGTAGCCAACTGTTGAAATTCTTTAGCGTAATCTGTGATGGTTCAATTTCTTTGTCGACAATTTTGGTATTACTGGAATAATATCTGCTTATAATCAATGAGGAGAAATCGTGATCGAAGAAGACGTCTCATCCGTGGCCATGATGAGATGGGTGCCTTGTTCTGGCGGGCTCGTGAGAGTTGTAATTGTTCTTCGCATGCAGAAGCACCAGATTTTAACTTAAACGCTACCAATTTTACCCTTTTATGATCTGACACGTCGATATAATCAAAATATCTCTCTACTTTGGCTAGTCAATCGAGGAAATCTTCTATACGTAATAAACCATTAAAACTTGGAAGTTCAGCCTTACCTCGATAGTCTCTTTCAACACGATCTAGGTGATCGCCTCCATGGATTTGTCAGACCTCTAAGGGGCAATCTCATAATATGGGCCTCTACACCTCGTTACTGGTGCTTGACAGCCCTTGTGAGGATTTATCTATGGACTTCGTGCTTGGTCTCCCACGAACACAACGCGGCATGGATTCGGTGTTTATGGTAGTAGATCGTTTCTCCAAGATGACGCATTTATTTTTTTTTGTTAACTTGTTAGTACACCTCACTGTCAGTTGGCGCACTTAATTAAATGTAAGAAGACTCTTGATGCAACACACGTGGCGAATCTATTCTTCAGAGAAGTTACGTGGCTACATGGGGTTCTCAAGACTATTACTTCTGATCGTGACTCGAAGTTCATTTGCCACTTTTGGTGAACTTTGTGAACTCGATTCGATACACGACTTTAGTTCAGCAGCGCCTACCACCCACAGACTAACAGGCAGACCGAGGTTGTGAATCGCACGGTGGGAAACCTCCTTCGATGTATTTCAAGAGAAAAACCGAAGTAGTGAGATTTGGTCTTGTCTCAAGCGGAGTTTGCATTCAACTACATGGCAAACCGCTTAATAGAGAAATCCCCGTACGTTCTAGGTTATTTACAGACGAGTACCTCACCACACAGGATCATGGACATTCATGCGAAGGTACAGACCAAGCTACATGCCTCGAACAAAAAGTATAAAAAGCAAGCGGACAAGCATCGACGACAAAAAGTGTTTGAGGTGGGCGACCAGGTAATGGTTCATCTGTGCAAAGAAAGATTTTCGACCGTAATGTATAACAAGTTGAAAAATAAGAAGATTGGACCAGTACCAATCATCCGAAAGATCAATGACAACGCTTACGTTGTTGATCTTTCAGATGACATAACGATCTCACGAATTTTAACATTGCGGACCTGACCGAGTATAATGAACTAGAGCAAGACAAGAACTTGATGATGAGTTCTTTTGAAGTGGAGGAGACTAATGTAGAGAGGGTTGCAGACAGTTACATGGTCTAGATGGATCGGAAAAGGCCCGGTCGATGACAGAAGTAATCCAGACTATCGGACCTTAAATCAGGCGTATCTCGCAATCCAGAATGAGTTATCTGACGTAAAATATATGATTTTGTGGTAGAACGAGCTACTTTAGCCAACCAACCTAGTTATGTCGGGTTACCCAAGCCGGATTTGTGAAATAGCACCTGATCGACGGCCGTTTCCCTATTTTAATTCCATTTTTACTATAAATAGTAAGTTTTAGTTTGATTATAACTCTTCATATATTGGGCTTTAGGAGTTGCATCCAATGTGAAAAGAGCTTAGAAAATTTAGGTGCACGACCATCGAAGAAACATGTACTTGGGTTCTTAGTAAGTAGTCTTTCTAAAATAAGAATTTTAAAATTACATCATCCAAATTTAGCCCCGACTCTGTAAATAATTGGGTCGGATTTGGATCCTCTAAACTTAGATTTGATTTGCAATTGGGTCGGGTTTGGACCCTCTTAACTTAGATTAGATTTGTTTTACTTGTCTCGATTTAAACTCGACCAAGACTCAGCCCATGTATTAATGGACCGCGTTTGGCCCTAAAATATTGAACTTAATTATACTAAATGGGTCCAGCTTGGAGCTCCCCTCAACCCAAGCCAACCTGACCCATTTGCATCCCTACATTGCAGGCTGTTAGGTGAACTTGGGTGATTTACATGCTATGTGAATATGTACGCACCGTGGCGTACATGTTCTAGTCATGATTTTGATATACATCCATGCTCACATGCAATCCAATGGTCGGCATCGCATTATCATTTACAAATCATGAACGCGAGCTGGCTGAGGTCGAGGGTTTTCTTCGCAACAAACTTGCCAACGGTGCAGATGTGCCAAATCATAGATTTAATCAGGTGGGCCCAACTTTGAACATGGCATGTCACAAAATTCAGGCCAGTCTATTTGTTGGGTGGGCTAGGCCATGAGTACTTGATTCATAGTTTCAATAATTTAGGTTTGAGATTGAATTTGTTTGTTACAGTTCATTTAATAAATTTGACTATTCATGGTTTCAGTTGGCAATTTAATTCAACATGGTCAATTTCTCTTCTGATTAAGATGTTCTTAATTTCTGAAATATTAAATAATTTACAAGAAGTAAAGAAACAAAGGATTTTTTTCTTGAATTTGCATGAATCATATTCAAATTAGATATTGATTTGGTTCAATCCGGAGTACTGAATTGCAGTGTATGAAATGGTGATTTGGGTTGCTTGAATTGATTCACATTTCGAGTATGGATTTAGCAAATTTGGTAGCTGTAGAGTATATGCTCATGTGTTGAATTTAGACCGTTGATCATAATTTGGCAAGCCTGCTCCATTATTCTCACAAGTACAGCCTGGCCCACCTTCTCAATAGAATTGCCTGATTTTTAGATGAGACATTTATGATGGTCTGAACCTAACTAAATGTATGCCTATGCCACATTTGCCCAATGAAAACCCTCTTTCTCACTTGAGCGATTCTCAATGGTGGGTCCATTTATGTCCTGCAGCATATGCAATGCATTTAGGAAATGGTTTGCAGGACTTGGGTGAGAGGATTAAAAAAAACATGACACATGGAAGGATGTAATGAGGTTGATTATTATCTTCTTCAGGGAATAATTATTCCGAATCCACGGAGCTCTCTAAACTCCTCTCAAAGTTTCCTCAAATTTACGAGGGATAAAATTAGAAATAATTTCTAATAAATTAATTGATGATAAAAAAAATGAAATTACAATCCTTTAAATAATGACATCAAACATAAGACGGAGTTTTAAACTCAAAACTCCTTAAAAAAGTAGCTTACTATAAATAGTAAACTTACTATTTATAGACTATCATTCTTCCTACTAGACATAATGGTTTTTGGACAAAAATAATAAGTGTCCAATTTAGCCTAACCATGTTGTTCTCCTAACGTGTTTAAGGCATTTTCATGTTTGGCACGACTCCTACAACTCAAAGGATCAAAAGTTATATTCAAACTAAAACTTATTATTTATAGTAAAAACAAAATAAAATGGACTTTTGACCATTGATATGATGAAATCTCACAAATCCGGCATGGACAACCCGGCGTAATGGGGTTAGTTGGCTAAAGTAGCTTCTACTACCCCAAAATCATATATGATATGTTAAAAAACTCATCCCAATTTACAGGATACGACTATTTTAAGGTTCTGATGGTTCGGATCATTTTTGCCTCCGATCGGACCTTCTCTAGTCCATCCTTGCCTTAAAACTGTTTGCAACTCGCTCTACATCAAAACATGTCTCTTTTATTGAGGAAGTTTAGTGCAATACATCTTTATATATAGTTATTTGATATGCATAGGGTTATAATGTTCATTTTGAGACCATCGAGACCATGACTAGTAATCTAAATTGTTTATATGAGGGTCTATTTGGACTGAGGATTACAATGTTAATATGTCACGGAAAAGTGTCATCATTATAATTTTTGTACTACAAAATTATGCGTAGCATTTGTCAGTCAAATAGAGATAGTTCCAAGAGATAAAAAATTTGTAATCATTGTACTTTTTAATTGCATTATTGTGGATACAAAAAATTGCTTATTATGAGCATGGTGTAATGGTGATCGGGTAGGTTTTGCCATTATCGTCTAGCAGTTTAAGACATCTCTCCTTAAAGGAGGCAGTTTTGATTCGATATCTTTGTCGGAACAAACATTTTTTTAAAAAAATGAAAAATGAAACATAAATCATGAATTAACTTAGCCCCTGATCACAGAGGCTTGTTTAAGAATCAGAAAGAGGAATCTCATAAAAATATCATGGAAATCTAACATTTCATTCGTGCTGGCTTTATCATCGAATTAGAATCCAATATCATTTTTTCTTCTTCCTGTCTTGAACGCATCTCCCTCCCAAATGTTCGGGGATTAGGAGTGAAACAACTCGATTGCTAAATAAAGTTGACTTGTTGAGCGATAAGCTTGGAGTCACTGTAACTACTAAAACCGATGATTATTAAAGATGGACGAGTAAAGAGAGGAAAATCATAAACCCAATTAAGTGTATTATAACTTGTTTGGATCCTTGAATGGTACCATAATGTGGTAGGAAAATCACATCATCACACCTTATCACTGATTGGATATAACCACTATGAAATCATTGTAATCCTTCATAATTACTAGAGAGTTGAAGGGGTGAAAGTGGGTTGACTTGCTATAGTTCCGTGGCCCCACCATGATGCATGTGTTATATCAACAACACCATCCATTCATCTTGTGAGTTCATTTTAAGGAATGGGAAATTTTATTTTATTTTATTTTTTTTTTCTTTTGAGGAAGATCCAAAGTTGGAAATAGACCACACCGAAGATAAGAGTCGGGATTAAATGCCTACCATTGAAAACTTTTTGCTGTCCACAAAAGCGTTGATTGAAGCTGAGATTTGTGTTTTGCCTTTATTTAGGTCTGCGTGACCCTATGAACAAGTTTCATCAATTTAGTTGACAAATAAATATCTTGTCCCATTCCTTTTCGTGGTGCAGTCTACTTAAGCTTTGGATCTTCTTTATTTTATGAGATCATGCCCTAAATGATATTCCAAAATGGATGGACGGTGTGAATAGAACACATACCATAAATTACAACCATGTGTATCTAACCACATGTATTACCATAATAATTTTATCACCCCAAAGCCAAATACAGCAATTAGGGGTGTACAGGAAGTCAGGAAATGGTTAGCTAGTTCGACTTGACTCTTTTTTTTTTATTTTTTTAGCTTGTTGGTACACCTGATTGTCAGTTCACACTTCGGTGTTAGCCACCCCCAGTAGGGTTGGATACCAAGACCATAGTGTTGAAACGAGGTATCTTTCACTCGGTCTACCACTTGAGCTGTGGATTCGAAGCTAAGTTTGAGCCGAGTCGAGCTGATTTTTTGAGCTCGAAAATGAGTTTGAGCTGCCCCAGCTCAATTCAACTTGGATCGAACCAGTTCGGTGACTCAGTTACTTCGATATTGATGTTGTTCACCAAGTGTTTGATGAAATGACTCAAAGAAGTGTGGCTGGTGGCAAGGAAGATATGTATATGAAACCAACGCCTTTTTTTCCTTGATTTTTATGTTGCTTAGAAGGCGTTTGATAAAATACCTGTAAAATCATTGTTGATGTCTCAAATTAAGTAAGATTTTGAAAGTGCAGTCCAGGTGCTTGTGAAAATGTTACAATGGTGAACTCGGCTCGATCTTGGCTCGAATTGGCCGAGCTGCTAACCGAACTGAGCCTAGTTAGCCAGTCAAGCTTGAGGACTGAGCTGAGCCGAGTTCGAGCTGAGGTCAACTAGTGGAGCGAGCCGAGTCGAGCCGAGTTCGAGCTGAGGTCAGCTAGTGGCCGAGCGGAGGCCAACTCGACTCAGTTCAACTCGATGTACACCCCTAGCAACAATGGTCCGTTAGATTCAGATGTTTTCAATACACAAATAAAAAAATTCATAATCATTATACTTTTTCATTACGATTCCCCGAAATGTTTATCATCTGTCCCAAGATGCTTAATAGATAAATTTTACCATCATATTTTTTCGTGTTGGCATAGGATACATTGGGTCCTGTAAGTTCATTATGAAACCATGATCAGTAATGAGGGGATGTATAACTAAAAACGAAAATCCTAGATTAGAATATTTCAGCAATTTGTTCATTCATTTGACTATTTTCTTTTGAATATCAGCCATTGTTTCATGGGCCGCTGGTTAATGTTTTAGGATCGTTCAATCTTCAAGCTTTTAAAGGTGGCCACCCTCTTATCTCTATATCGGTCAGATCAACGGTTTAGTTCACCAAACATGACTCAGATCCAATGGCTATTGTGCCGACATATCCACCGACAGTACATAGTGACGAATTTTTAGAAATCTTGACGAAGAGTTTACCTCAAGGACGGTTCACCTAGAGCCCGAATGCGCCAACCAGAGTTGGTGAAATCCACGAGGAGCTATTCGATGCTCTGCTACATTTTCATTGCTCATACGCATGGACTTGGACCTCTACACGTCACCCCCTGCTTAATTCAAATTAAACCTGACATTTCGTCGAGCCCATTATATACACGAAATGGCCCCAAAATTAGTTTGACTGCATCATTCTTGTCATCAATGAAACTTTTTTTTTTTTTTTTTGGTAAATTCAGATTTCAAAGCACTGACTAATTTTCATCCTAGCCATTCATTGGTTGTCCACCAATCCATCAAAATTAGTGTATCATTTCAGTGCTATATTAAATATATATATATATATATATATATATATATATATATATATATATATATATATATATATATTATCGGAAACGGATTGGCTACTCCCCCTGACACCAGCCAATGGCTGATGGTCGGTGCTCTGTGGGCCCCAACATGATGTATTTGTTTCATCCATGCCGTCCATATATTTTTAAAGATCATTTTAAGGTATGAGACCAAAGATGAGGTATATCTCAATCTCAAGTGGACCACATTACAGGAAACAGTTTTGAATGAGTATCAACCATTAAAAACATTTTGGGGGCCATAAAAGTCTTGGATAAGCTGATTTTTGTTTGTTTCTCTTCATCTGGACCTGTATGACCTAATCAACATATTGGATGTTAAATAAATAGTACAGTAGGCATTAGGAGGATTTTAATGGTGGATATCCAATAACTATTGTTTTCATGTGGTGTGTTCCACCTGAGATTTATATCTCTCTCATTTTTGGGATCAAGCACTAATATGATCATTAAAAAATGGATGAACGGAATGGATGAAACACATACATCATGGTGGATCCCACATAGCACCGACCACCAGCCACGGGACTGGCGGCAGGGGGAGTATCCTATCCGTTTCCTTTTTTATCTATCTAAGGTGGGACCCATGATTCTAGCAACATGTGTAACTTGTGAGTTCATGTGTGTGAACCATCCCACGCTGTCAGAGTATCAATGCCATTTCATACGCATATCCTGCCCGTTGCGACATTTGCGCAACGTACAGGCACGAATGCAGGATGTGCATGCATTGTTCATGTGTCTGCGTGCACAGGTGTCAGTTCCTTCGCGATTAGAGGGCTCGCATGCATTTTCCGTATTCACGCATCTTCTTTTCTAGGTGCGCCGGGATTCCCGCATCTTCACATCCATGTTCCATGCATGCGCATGAAAATCCATGCACGCGACCCCTTATGGGCTTGGGTTTGGGTGGACGACGTCCTGGGCCCATCTTTTCCAAAGAGATTACACTGAGGAAGAAACTTTATACTCTGGCTGAGAGTGATGGATGATACGCAGGCACCCAGAAATTACTTAGAAATTGTATAATTTGACGTAGCTAATTCAAATTAAACTGTCCAAATTGTGGGTCCCGAATTAGATGTATGGTAAACCAAAAATTACACTTGTTTGATCATCAGACTATCAGATTGGTGGAAAATAATTGGACGGCTCAAATGAAAATATCTAACGGTCCTATTTTGACAAATAAATGTCCCGAATCAACGGTTAGGATTGTCCAACCATTCTAAATGTGGGATGTGAGCTGCTCACACCAGGATCCATAATTTAGTCAGTTTAATTTGAGTTAACATGAAGAATGTGGAATTTCTAAGTGCCTACTTATCAAGCGTCATACTCTGCCAGAGTATCAAACAGTTCCCTTAAAACGTACGATGTGAAGCGGATCCCGAGGCTTCAATGCTTGAACCGTACATCGGACATTTAATTTTCTTAGGAGTTAGGCACACGGTTCGGTAATCCAGACCATTTGTCTGTCGCATTTCAACGCGGATGGGCCATCCGCCAAGATTGGCATATCCTAGCCGTTACAATTTGAACTTTTTATAGTTGAATGTGAAGACCTTCTTTATTTTACTTGAAACCGTCAATTTTTAGGACAAAAATAGAAAGTGTAGGATGATCATATCGAGTATATATTAGAAGGATGTTTATCCAAGGTAGGCTGTAGTGGGCCATCAGGCCAATGGTCTGGATTTGTAAATCATTGGCTTCATTTGTCAATAAGAAGACCCGAGCATACTGTGAAAATGCTCGAGAATCCTATGACTCTTCAGGAGATAGTACCTTACATTTCATGGAACTGATTTTGACACCCCACATTTTGCATTTTTAGGAATAATATCAGACGTTTGTGTACTATTCCGACTACCAAACGGATGGGTCCCTTTGGAACATGATGGCTCCTGTGTTAGTTTTCCACCGTTTAACAAAATTCTGTTGACTTTTCAAACATGTTTATTACATGGATGTACGGCAGTACAGACCGTCCAAAACGCTGAGAAGCTGTGGGTGGAGCATAACTGAAAACTGCAATGAGGAGATAAGATTGACCATCTGACTTTTCCGTTAGAATTTGGACCAATAACTATTTAAATTTTAGCTATCCATTTGAGAACAGCTAATTGGATGGTTAAGATTGATTGATGAGTGTGATTTTAGATATATGTTTCACTCACAATGTAGATGGTCTGGATAGCTGTACATCAGTGCTGCATGTTTAGGAGGACAAGCTACAACCATTTAAAAACTAACTGATGCTAAGCTAGCATAGGAATATTAGGTCTGGAATGATAGATAATCCATTGCGTCTTCGTTTGCAAACTTACACGTGTAATAACGCAAACAATCCACATCTGTGAGAAATCTTAGCCCTTCATAAGGTTGGGCCCTTAAAAAATGGCATGGAGGTGAAATCAGGTGTATCCATTTTCTACGGGCCACATTTATATGATAACTATTAAGTGATTCAAATAATTTTCAACGGTCGAAATTCATTGGACACATGTGGATATTATCAGCATAGTGGGTCCATCTTCCACAACTCTTAGATGTCCTTAAAAAGGTGGAAAGTGACACGTGTGCCGCGTTTAGACGAAGTTGCATCTGTCAAGCATCCAAATCGCATACAGTGTTGATGGTAGAAATGGAATTAATTAGAGTAGAAAAAACTTGGATACTCGCACATTTCAATTAATTAAAATAAAACTGTCCAAATTATGTGAACGGGTTTAGATGTACCATGAACCAAAATTCATGGTTATTTGATTATTTTTATATCAGTTATATTAAATTAGTGGGCATTTATATAAGTTAGAATATCCAACGGTCCTATTTCAACAAACATGTGTCAATGGATCAGATGATAGGATTGTGCAACCAATCTAGTTTTTGACCTTCGACTTATCGGGATTAGCATCCACAGGTTGGTCGTTTTTATTTGAACAAATGTATGCTACGTTTAGTATTTCTGAGTACCTGCGTATCAATCACCACATGCAGCCAGAGTGTCAAAATAACTCCGCACACATTGCATCTCCGATTCTCGAAAAATTTAGCACCGTAGACGCTGTGTTTATAGGTATTTTATTTTTTTAGTAGCCGCAAGTTTTTATTACTAAAGTAAATTTTTAGGGTAAAGAAATAGGTTTCTGATTAATATATCCCTCGGGTAAGAGCAGCAAAAATAAGAGGGGTAATTTCGTCCGAAAGGAGGTTGTCCATACAGCAGGAGTCTTCTTTGATAAGGTAAGTCTAGGGTTGGCCAAGAGAGGAGGATAAAAGGTGGAGTCTATATTAAAAAATTAGCCCCGATTCTCCATCACGGGAGCGGATTTGGTGCGGTCCAGGCCTCACCCAAGATGGTAAGGCCCTCACCGTGAGACACGCCTTGATGTATTTATTATATATTTATGCCGTTCATGCATTTTTCAAAATCAATTCAGGACATGAAACCCAAAAATGAAGAAGATCTAAGTCTGCAAATCATAATATAGGAAACAGTGGCTATCAAATTCCTTACCATTAAAAACTTCAAGGGCCGACTGTAATGATTTCGGAATATTATTTGCCGTTCAGCTCGTTTATGATGTCACATAAGCCTACACTTGTATATGAGTCTAGCTTGGTTAGCTCGCTTGACTCAACTTGAAAAATCTCGACTCACCTCGGCTTTAAAATAGATTTGGATTGAGTCAAGCTAGTTTTTAAAGCTTGAAATTTTTTTTGAGCCGTGTTTAAACTTGTTGAGTCATGCGGCTAACCAAGCTAGACTCAAAAAAAATTTGAATTGAGCTGTGTTTTTTTTGAGCCGTGTTTAAACTTGACTTTGCTAGAACCTTAATTTGAATTGACTGGGATTAAGTTGGCTTGGTAGCTTAGTTGTTTTGATCTTAATGCAGTTTGCAGAGTGTTTGATGAAATGCCTTAACAAAGTGTTGTTTTTTTAATTGCCTTAATACTAGGGTATTCTCGAAATGTATGTTAAAAGATAAATAGAAAAACAAATTTCTATAAAAAAAAATTTACATCATAGAATTGCTCTCATATTTTGATCCTGACGTTACTCGCTAAATGTTCGATGAAATGACTTGTAAAGACTTTATTGATTTACGTTTGAAACATAAAAAATTAAATATGTAATTTATGCATTTAAGAATATGTTATATAGACTCGAACTCGGCTTCAGTTGGACTGAGCTGCTGATCAAATCGAGTGTAGCTGACCAATCAAGCTCGAGGACTAATCCAAGTCGAGCTCGACCTGGGTTTAGCTGCTGGCTGATCTGGGCCGAGTTGTGCCCAGCTCAACTTAGCTCAACTCATATACAACTCTATCAGAGAGAATAAATAAATAAATAAATATTTACTTGATCCAAAACTTTAGTAGCTCATTAGTTGTAAATCACTAATATTTTCTATGGTATGGTTTACTTAAGAATTGGATCTGCTTAATTTTCTGGCATCATTCTCGGAATGATACGGAGAAACGGATGGACGGTAGGTGAGGCCGGGGCCGCACCTAGTCCGCTCCCATCCATCTTTTACATGACAAGGAAATGTGAGGTAGGAAATGATACCATCCATCTTTTACATGACAAGGAAATGTGAGGTAGGAAATGATACCATCCATCTAGCTGGTCGTAATGTGGATGGTCCATGGGTCAGGAAGACCTGCTGATCGTAGAGATGACTTTTCTGTGTTTCTCGCTGCTGAATGTTGTCCATTAATGATATTTGTTACCTATCATTAATTTGATGAATATTAGTGCGTAATTGGTGTAATTATCCATCCATGATAAGGTCCATTAGATGGACGGACCAGATTCATGGAAACCCCTGCCACATTTATGTTAGAGAGGATGCTCTACCATGTTAGAATACAATCTTCTCTACCGAATCAGGCTCCAAAATATTTAGGCATAGTAACTGTACTGGAGTAACATATTAAGATACTTCCTCCACGCATGAAAATCACCACCATTATTTATAAATAAAATGACATAAATGCCCCTAAACATTAGTAGTTCGAGGGTATTCACATGGCCCATGAGATGACGAATTCAATTCATTGGCAAAATTGTAATTTCAATTAATCTCATGGATTAGTGTTTAAAAAAAAAAAGTGCAGGAAGTTGGATTCGGTGCACTTTGTACTCACCTTGGGAGATGGTGCCACCTTTATAACTCACAATGTTGTGAACATGGTTGATAAATCTAGGCCCTCCAATTGATGGGCCACATCGTAGATTGGTCAATCTATAGAATTAAGTACCAATAGGCTGTTTTAACCATTCTATCTTATAGAATTTCGTTTTTCTTGATGGTCGCCCTCAAATTTTTTTGGTTGTCCAAAACTGCTGATGTTCTATAAACATTTAATCTCTGACTATGGCCATCCAAAATGATCTTAGCCGTTTGATGAATCGATCCTTTTGTAGAATGGTCTGCAACCTTTGTGGATGGTCCCAATGTGGACTATGGACCTGTACATTAGGATCATGTGACCTATTCGAGCTCTAAGTCACAATTGAACGGTCTAGATCGGTGGATATATGCACCTATTATAGATAGAGCAACACGTGCATTTGAATTTCTCTACGAAAGGGTGTTTTGGTCAATTTATCAACAAGACCGAGGATATACTTTTGTATCACACAAAACCAGTGGCGATTTTTGTAGAATTTTCCCGATTAGGATTTGTGAAAAAGTCGGATGGAAGCGCGTGGGGCCGCAACAGTGAGATTCTCACAGGGAACGGATCCGGACAGTTGAAGTCTATTTCAACGGTCTAGATATATCACAGATGCTTTGCTTTACTGCTTCTTTTTGTTTTTTCAGGACATACGGAGATGATGCATCTCCAAGTGGTACAAGGAGCTTTTGTGGGAAAAGGGGGTGACGCGGATTTCGCAGGAAGTTCCTGCGCTGGGAAATTAGGTGGGCCCACTGTGATGTTTGTAAGAAATCCTTCCCGTCCATCCATTTTGTGAGTTCAATTTAAGATATGTTACCTAAAATGAACCTTATCCAAAGCTCAAGTGAGCAAAAAACGTGATAATTAAATTTCCACAGTTGAAATATTTGTGGGGTCACAGAAGTTTTGATTCATGCTAATATTTTCTTTTTTCAGTTCATCCAAATAGAAATGAGATTCATGCTAATATTTTCTTTTTTCAGTTCATCCAAATAGAAATGACGTTATTAACGGTATGAATGGCATCGAAACATCACTGTTGAACTCAGGAAGATTTCAACAGTAAGAATTTTCTTAACCACATTTTCTTTTAATACGGCTCACCAAAGCTTTGGATATGATTCATTTTTCACAGCATGTCTTAAGATGAACTTACAAAATAGATGGACGGAGAAGATTTCTAACAAACATTACAGTACGGCCCACCCAAGTTCTCAACGCGCAGGAACTTCGCTTTCGCAGGAAATCTGCGTCCGGCATGCAGATTTCCTTCTAAAGCCTTTCGCAGTGAGATCCTGCGCTTGGGAACTTAGGTGGGGCCACCATAATGTTTGTGAGAAATTCACCCCGTCCAGCCATTTTTAAGATCATTTTAAGACATGAAGCGAAAACAGACCGGATGCAATACTCAAGTGGGCCGAAAACCTAAAGATTAAACGTACATAGTTGAAATATTCGTAAAGCCATGGAAGTTTTGAATCAGGAGAATATTATTGATGGCATGTACACATCAATGTTGACCCAAGCGTTTCAACGGTAGGAATTTCCCTACCCTCTTTTTTCCATTGGTGCGGCCCACTTGAGTCTTACTCACCTTTGGTCACAAGACCTAAGATGAGCCCACGAAACGGATAGACGGGGTGGATTTCCAACTACGTAGGTTTCCAGCGCAGGTGTCCAAGCCGGGGATATGTCTCTGCCAGTTCGACTAACGAATCGGAGACTCGCAATAAGCTACTTTTCTTAAAAGCAGCGCGATTTCACTTTGCGAGATGCACTCGCATCCGACGTGGAGAGAAGCACGCGTGTACTATTAGACCGGAGCCACTTGTCAGGCTAGACCAGATGTAGAGACTATATTTGAGAAACCAGGCCCGTCTTATCGTCCGGTGGGCAACACCCGTACAGAACAAATGAACGGTTTAGCGAAATTTTCAAATTGTGCTGCTTGTGGACCACATTCACATGATTATCATTTTTGGCTGAGTTTGTATGGGAAGCGGATTCCGTACTGGGTAAACTCTGTGGGGCCACCGTCATTTATATATTTTATTTGGATCCATCCATTTTTCCTTGTACTTTTAGCTCTAAGCCAAAACTAAATTATATCTAAAACTTAAGTAGACCACACCACACCACAGTAAGTAATGTAAATTAAATGTCTAGCATTGGAGAATTCAAACGGCTACAGAAGTTATGGAAAATTTTGAGACGTGTTTTCCTTCATTTATATTTGTGTGATCTCATGAACAAGTTGGATGTCAATTAAATATCACTGTCCACCTTATAAAGGTTTCAACGGTGGCATTTATTATTCCCGTGTGGGGTGGTCCACTTAAGATTATGATATATTTTAATTTTGGGTTCAACCCTTAAAATGTGCTGCAAAAATAGGTGGACAATAAGGATAAACCGTATACATTCATGATAGGTCCATGAGAGTTGATGTGTGGAGTTTACTGCTAGGGATGACTTGACTCGTATGGCCCCATGCACAAAAGATCCCCAAGATTAGAAGATCCATGCCATAAAATATTTGGGCCATTGATTAGTTGGATATGAATAGTTCTCGTACTAAGTGTTGTTTGGTAAACTGAAAAATAAGGTGATAATTTGAAGTATAGAAATTTTTTTAGTGAATTTCAGCATTGGTAAGCACTACAAATTTTATTTAGTAATTGGTTAGAAAAATTATTAATATATGAAAATAAGCATTTTTTTTTTTCATAAAAACTTATTTGTAAACTTAATTTAAAAATATTTGAAAATTAACAATTCATCATATTTGCCCGTGTTATCTTAACTTTTATATTTTGTAGAGTGCAAGCAAGATAAAGGTTATTATATATAAATCTCCTTAGATTAGAAGATTGGTGCCCACTATGGTGTTTATTTGACATTCAACTTGTTCGTGAGGTAACACATATTTGGATGACTTAGATACAAAACATCAATGAACCCAAAAAAGTTTTCATTGAAGGCATTCAATTCCATTGCTTTTTTGTGATGTGGTTTACTTAAGTTTTGAATTTATCTCATTTTAAGCTCAAGCCCGAAAATGATTGACAAATGATGAACAAAATGGATATACTGTTGAGATGTGGAGTCACATCTGGACAGGGTCGCTCGACTAGTTGCCCACTCGACTAGTTGAGGGTTCGCTCGACTCAAAAATCCAGCGAGCTGCAATTTTTGGTGTCCGAGGTGCTCGACCAGTCAGGCCCATGCTTGACCGGTTGAGGGTCCGCTCAACCAGTTGAGGTTACGCAGATTCATTTGCGGATTCGATGCGGACTGCGTAAATTTAGGCAGTTTTCATAAAAGTGCGGAAGGGAAGTTGCCTAAACTATAAATATGGGTCCTAGGGTTATTCTAGGGCATGGGAAAGAGTTTTCTAAGCAAGGCTAAGGGTTTTCTCTGTGCATGGGAGCATCGAGAATGTTATTATGTTGATTGTAATCTTAGTTTTTCTTCATAGTAGAAGTTTGCACCCGTGATTTTTTTTTTTTTTTTAAAAACCTTTGTTGGGGTTTTTTCACGTATATTCTATCTTGTAGCTTGTTTGGTATGCTTTGATTCTATCTCTAGATTATATTTCTTTCTGTTTATCGTTTGTGGGTGAGACCGAAGATTGGATCTCGGTTCACTAGCGTTGTTGGCGTGCTGCGCAACACATAACATATCCATCATGGTGGGCCTATAAAACCTTGCAACGTCACCATGCTACTGACCACGGTGTCGTGTTATACACAATACAACATGAACTATTGCCTCTGCAAGCCTTCGCAGAGCTTCCTACATGGGAAGCTGGGTGGGGCCCACCATAAACTCCACTTTGTCCATCCGTTTTGCCACATCATTTTAGGGCATGGGGTCAGAAAATGTGGTAGATTCAAAAATCAAATGGGCCAGACTACATGAAAAAATGGGTAAGGAAATGCACAGCGTTGCAAGCTCCATGAGGCTTATTGTTATGTTTATAACTTATCCATATTATTCGTAAGGTCTTTTCTATTGGGATGAAATGAAAACACAAAAATTATTAGCCCGACCTAAAACATTTTTGTCCTAAGAATGTTTCAATGGTGAACATTCAATCCTCACTTTTTCCTATTGTGTGGCCCACTTAAATTTTGGACCTGCTTCATTTATGGGCCCATGCCCTAATATGATATGACAAAATGGATGGACAGGGTGGATTTCTCCCAAACATCACGGTAGGCCCTACCTAACTTCCTATCACTCAAAATTCATACAGAAGCTGCTTTTGAAGGCAACTGGCAAGTAGCTTAGGTGAGATGGGATAAATGTGGGTATTACTTAGACCATGGGAACCACCTTGATGTGTGTTGTACATTAGTTTATTTTAGAATATGATAATAAAAATAAAGAAGATTCCCATCTCAAGCGAACCACACGGATTGAATTTCTAACATAAAAAAAGCTTTTTGGGGGCAAGCTAATATTTGTCTATTTTGTTCCCTTCATTTAGGTAACCTTATAAACAGGTTGGATGACAAATAAATAGGAAGGTGGGCGTTGAGATGTTTTTAATGGTGGCCATTAAATGACTATTGTTTCTTGTGGTGTGGTCCACTTGAAATTTGGATGTGCCTTAATTTTTAGACCATGCACTCAAATGAACTAGAGAAACTGAGAGAGGGCATGGATAAAAAAATATTTATCAAGGTAGCTCTACAGTCACGGCATCACCACCTACTAAAGTAACTTAGTTAACACCTAAGCATAATGAGCATTGATCGCCCACTGACGCAAGGCGGCTACGACAGTGTTCTGCCAGTTTCCCCAGATCTATGTGTTTATCCCATCCCTTTACCTATTTTTTCAGATTATTTTAGAGCAGGGGCGCAAAAATTAAATAAATCCAAATCTCAAGTAAGCCATAACCACAAGAAAACAGTAGTGATTGAATGATAAAAACTTACTATGCCTAACAGTAATGCTTATTTTCCATCCAACCGTTGATTAGGTCACAAGGACTTGGATGAAGGGAAATTACAAATATCAGCTTCATCCACAACTTTTGTGACACTAAGAAGTTTTTAATGTTGTACATTCAATTACCACCGTTTCCCTGGTGTGGTCCACATGAGATTTCGATGTCTCCTTCTTGAGCTTGTGCCGTAATATGATCTGAAAAAAAAAAAAAAAAAAATGGATGGACAGAAATGATGAAAAACATACCACCCACGGAGCACCGTCCAATATCTCTAGCTATTGACAATGTCAGTAAGCAATCCCCATCCGCATAACACCACATCTCCTTGGATACCCTCTTGATATGGAAAAATGCTGTGGGCCCACCATGATATATGTGTTAGATCTGCGTCATCCTTCCAGTTTTTCATATTGATTTAGATAGTAAGCAAAAAAATCACACAGATCTAAAGTTCAAGTGGACCACCATAAAAATCGGAGATTGAACGCCTACAACTTAAAAGTTCTTGGGCACTACATTAGTTTTCGATCAAGCTTATGTTTGTGTTTTCCTTCTTACAAGTCTTGTGTAACCTTCCGAACAGTTTAGATGATAAACAAACAACATTGTGAACCATAGAAAGATTTCAATGGTGGGTCTCATTGTCCCCATAGCTTCCTGCGGTGTGGTCCACTTGAGCTTTGGATCTCAGTTTTTGGATCATGCTCTAAAATGACGTGGCAAAATGAATGGACGGTGGATATAACAAATATCATGATGGAGTGAATATAACACATATACCATGATGGACCAAACATCTTGCCTCGTCATCATTTCTATGCCGTTAGCATTGAAAGTTGGCACAGAAGTAATAGAGAATAGAGTTGTCATTTAAGAAATTTTAACTCAATATCACTTCAATGCATTCCATCTTAAAAATTAAGTCAAATGAAGAAACTAAAAAATGAATGTGATTTTTATTCCCATTGAAAATTCAAATTTAAATCTTAAACATTTAAAATTACCAAACAATCTTAATTAAGAAAAAAACATTGAAATTTGCTTATTTCGTATATAAGTGTTGGAATTAAGTTTTACCAAACAGTCTTAATTAAGAAAGATTTTGTTTGGATCCCTCGTTGTTGATCCGATATGTCCAATGCATTGTCCGATCATTCTTATATTCGATGGTTGTATAACATTTAAATGAATCGGGGATGTTACCATTGATTTAAATCCATTAATAACCATTAATGCATTATGATCCCACAAAAATTCATGAGTTGGGCATGGTGGTATGAGACACCGTGTCTGAACTGTTAGCCTATGCGAAGGTGACGAGCCCTTCATATTGGTAAAAAATAAAGTGACGAGCTCTCCATATGGGTACAAAATTGGGGGACAAACCTCCCTGCAGTAATCATTGAGCACTAGTAGAGGCCACGAGTCTATCGTATTGCTGTTAGAGTTTGTTACGCCCAAATCCGACAATCGGATTCACAGGAATCCGGATCGCCGAATCAGGTGCCGACAGCCTCCGTAGTACCCCATTCTCGACTCCTAACGTCTATACGCCAGATTCTGATCCTGGGAACCACAAGGAGGATTTTTTTTATTATTTTATTTTATACATTTAACTCGTAATAAGCATAACCACAAGATTACCCAATTCACAAAGGCAACATCATCATCACATATCCACTAATATAAACATTTGAATACAGTGCTGAAAGGGAAATACATATGCCAAAATCAAAGCTCCAGAAGTCAACTATATGCTCCAAGCTCCACGCTGCTGCAACCTGAGATCACCTGCACGCATTTATCATGCATAAGCTTATAGAAAGCTTAGAGGGTGGTGTAAGTGTGTGAGCAAGGTAAGTGCCAAGTATTCAACGCAATGCCATAATCATACAATGTCGAAATATGCGCAAGATCATGAATCATACGTTATCAGAGTAAGCGAGAATACTGACAAGTCCATGAGTCAAACAATATTAGAATACGTAATACAGATCAACTATACAAATGAGGAACAATAACAGAATACGCGATACAGATCACTATACAAATGAGGAACAATATTAGAATACGCGATATAAATCAACTATACAAATGAGGAACAATATCAGATGCCGTATCTAAATCATTTAAATGCAGAAACACATGTAACCTAAAATGCCATGTGCCGCAGATGTAATGCAATATGCAGTGCGAATGGAATGACCATGCTGGAGTGTGAAGTCGGAATGATAGTACGTAGTATCGCAGGCTATGGGGTCCATCACAAGAGACTTCTATCTAAACTAGTCTCATACCTAAATTTGGATAGTCAGACTCAATGTGGTAAACTCCTGATCTCAGGTTAGTAGCGTACCGCAACCGAAATTCTGGCCATTGCGAAGGTACACGTAACAAATAGTTGCGCACCACCAGCCCAAGTGAATAGTGAATGAATGAATGAATGAGTATGCAACTCCTACTCAATAAGTCCACATATCAGTACTGTTCATTTCTGGGATCATCACCAGGGTTTAATACACTCCAAATGGCACTATCGCTCTCCCAGTCGCACAGTCCAAGTGATCATAAGAAACCTCACTATTCGCCTGGCCAATAGTTTGCCAATACCTATTCGGCACGTCGATAGTGGACCCTTTCACGAGCTGGTCAAACTCAGCCTAGCAATGCCCCCTACTCTCGGGCGGGTAAGGCCACACCCCCTCCCAACTGACCACGATACAGTGAGAGACGCGACCTCCTGGTATTCGGCACTGAGTGCTCATGTATCCACTCGGTCTCGACATTGGGGCGTCCTCTGGTACCAAGAGGGTTTATGAATTTTCACCTAGGGCCATCTATGGCAGCCCGATGCTAGAATAAATTTTCGGTGTCCCGTCTAACCATCCACGATATGTCTGTGGAGGCTACGGCCCTGATGTCGCTAGGGCATACAAGAATCATAATGCAAGGTGCATGAGTCATACAATCCAGTCATGCATCAATCCTGCGCATACCGTGCGCTCATATGAGATAACATTCGCCTATCAGGGAGTCTCATAACAACATGCTCAATGACATATGCAATGATCAACCACATCTCATAACAAACATGCAGATGATGCGTATGGACATGTATCATGATGTTATGCTATCACATACTCATAATCAGTATCAATGATCGACATCAATAATCGACCTCGACAATGTGGACACTTAACCAACATTGCCCCCAAGGAATGACCCTCATAGATCCTAACATATAGTGGACTCATGACCTCACACAAGGGTCATATATACAACACCATGGGCCTCACTTAAGAGCTTAATACACATCACGACGGGCCTTTCACATGGGCCTAACATTACATCACAATGGGCTTCATCGCCTGACCCTCAAATGCATCACGATGGGCCTCATCACATAGATCCGTATTCATCACATTGGACCTTAAACACGGGCAGAATACACATCACAACAGGCCTGAAATACAAGCCGTATATACATCACATTGGGCCTCGACATTCGGAATCGACAATCGACTACGATAATTGCCCTCGATCGATAATCAGCCACGACAATCATAATCGGCAATCAGTCTCGATCGATAATTGGTCAACCAATCATGACAATCATAATCGGTAATCAGCCACGATAATTGGCCTCGATCGATAATCGGTCAATCGACCACGACACTCATAATCGGTAATCGGCTACGATAATCGGTTAACCGGCCACAATAATCAAAATCGGCAATTGGCCACGATAATCAGTCAACTGGTCACGACAATCAAAATCGACAATCGGCTTCGATTGATAATCGGTCAACTGGCCACAACAATCAGAATCGGCAATTGGCCACGATAATCGACCTCGATCGATAATCGGTCAACTGGCCACGACAATCAGAATAGGCAATCGGCCACTATAATCGGCCTCGATCGATAATCGGTCAACTTGCCACAACAATCAGAATCGGTAAATCAGTCATGTCAATCAGAATCGGCCGAACAATCGGCCTAAGGAAAGGTCACAATGTAGACATTCAACCATCATTACCCATTAATGTGGACATTTAACCGACATCGCTCCCCAAGGAGTGGTCCACATAGAGCTATACGTATAGTGGACTCATGACCCTACACAAGGGCCTAACATACATCGCTGTGAGCCTCACTCATGGGCCACATATGCATCACATTGGGTCACACCCATGGGCCTCGAATATATCATAATGGCCTCGCATGTCAAGTGGGCCACATCACATGAGCCGCATTACATGGGCCACGCCAATGGACTTCATGTTTATCAAATCGGGACGCGCCAATGGGCCTCATGCACATAATCCTCACATGCATCACATTAGTCCTCACACAAGGCCATATGTATCATCATAATGGTCCCCATATACAGGCCACATGTACATTAAAATGGACCATATCCCATGGGCCTCTCATACATAACATCGGGCCTTGCCATCTAGGCCGAAAATACATCACAATGGATCGTTCACACGGGCCTAACATACATCAAGTCGGGCCTCATCACATGGGCCTAATATACATCGTAATGGGCCACTCGCACGAGCCTAATACACATCACTATAGGCCGCATCACATGGGCCGCATCAAATCGGGTCGCACCATAACATCATTTTCTATCCAATCTGATCATAAGGTCACATAGACCTGAATTAGAGGGAAAACAAATTTCACATTGATCCAAAACTTCTGTATGCCCAAAAGGGTTTCAATGGTAGGTGTTCAGTGCTCCACAGTTTCTGCAGTGTGGTCCACCTGATAGATTGTAACGTCCCGTCCAACCAGCACAGTGTCCTGGGGCGTCCACGTAGGATCGTCGCAGGACCGCTCGCTGGAGCCACTCGTGGTGGGTTACCGTAGATAAAAGTCATCCAAGATTAATCCAATTTAGTAGACCAGACTGTCCATAACAGGGCTTAGTGTGGGCCACCCAGCCAGATGGCTGTTTGCACATAAAGGACCGCTTGTGTTGGCCGCACAACGACCGAGGATGGTCGAAAAATTCTAAAACTTGGTGTGGCCGTTGGTCTTACTGGGCTTGAAGGCCATCGTGGACCGCAGCCCCTGCAGACGCCCAGAAGTGGGATCTGGCATGGGCCCAATGCACCCCACCAATGTCAGAATTGAAATCTGGCACTGGTCAAGGAAATTGAAATGTGAGACATTCCAGCCGTCGGATTTCTTCCGAATTTACGGTAATGGTTTGATATATTTTTCAACGCCCGTTCACAAATCTGGGGGCCGATCGTAGCACGATGACCGTTGATCGCAAATCGGACCCATGCGATCAAACCTTATATCCGATCGCTCCCAAATTTTGCACGGCCCTTCATCAGGCTATGGATCACCCAACCTATAAGTTTTATGGCAAGAGACCCCCAGAACTATTCCAATCACCGAAATGGGGCCCACAGGGCCACTTAAAGGTCGGAAGCGCCTTCTCAGATCATATAACCGTTCATCCGTTCATCCTCAATTTTACATGGACCTAGTCGGGTTAGGAGACAACTACACGCCGAATTTGGTGGCCAGTGAGGTGCTAGGGCCACCTCAACACTCAATAGGGGTCCCATAGGTCTAATTTGGAAAAATTAGGAAACATGGGGCCAAGAGACCCAACTCTAGGAAATAAGCCCTAGCCCTCTTTCACAATCTCATTCACTCTCTCAACAACAACTCTCTCCCTCCTATCTCTCCCTTCACCTCCAACAACCCATTCCTCTTCTCCTTAATCTTCTTCAAATCTCCAACAACCAAGCTCTCCCTCAAACCTCTTCCAAAACTCCAACAACCCATCTCTCTCCCTAGCAACTTCCACCTTCCTCCAACGACCAAGGAGAGTGAAGTAAGAAGAAGGGGTAGGCAAGGAAGTGTGGTGGACCCTAAATCGAGTTGGGGCCCAAGAGAATCGACCCTTCATCACCTTCTCCCTTCCCAAAGGGGAAAACCCTCCGCCACAAACCCCAAATTCGTCCGTGGGCCATCTAGGTAAGATCCTCTCCCTTTTTCTTCTTGAAATCCATGTATTATGGTGGGATTGGCATGGAAAACTAACATGCAAGGGTTTGGTTTAGGGATTTCAGCCGATCGTCCCGAAAGCCTCTTTCCTAGGACGCTTTTCGTGTCGCCAACGATCCATAGGTGCGGACTATTGCTCTTAGGTGGCCTAGCACCAATTTTAGTATGGATTTAATGATTTTGAGTGCTTGGATGTCATATTTGGAATTCTAGAGGAAACCCTAGGGATTTTCATGTTGATTGGATTTGTTAGAATATGCATGTTTAATTCTTAAATGGGATATATATATTGTGCCTTCACATGATATTATGTCGATTGATAACATGCTTGTTGTTGTTGATTTCATTTCCATCATATGTAGTGCTTATTTGTGTGTGTGATTATTTACCGATGCTTATGATTCCTCAAGATGGAGGAAGTGTTTAACTTCCTCACACAACCCACACACTCACATGCACCTAAATTTGATGATGATACTTGTTTGCTTGTTAAAGGTATTTGTTTTGCATGGTTAGGATGCATGAGATTATGATACGGATGTGCTAGTTGATAATATGAGTAGTGAATATGTTGTAGATCCCTTTTCACACTCTTGGGATGGTCAGGAACCTGACGAGAGAGGGTAGTCCCATCGGTAGGATTACGCTAAGGCTAGACTCGCGGATTGGGCGGGAGTGTTCGGGTGGCTGTAGTTCGACTACATGGGTCCCTTGTGCCCGAGGTCATTCGTCTCACGCTTGCCTGATCTATGTGGACTAGCCTACTACCTGATCACCCTGCTTGTTAACCATGTTCGCCCACATATGTATGGAACCTGATGCACTTCTACAACCTTTGTGGCCCACTGATAACTAGATTACAATTGGTCCACAGTCTCGTGAGCCGGACATGGTGGAATGGGACACTGTGTTCGAGCTGTCGGCCTACGCTGGGGTACCGCGCCTCCCCGTAGTGACCGCGAGCGATCCCTTCCCTATCGGCACTCCTCATGTGCTTCAAATCGGGAATGAGGACCCCGACGGGATCACGGACCGCGAGGACTTGGCCTCACGCGTTGATGGGGCCTTGCCCTCGCAACCAGACTAGGGCAGTGACATGTAGGGTGATCCAGAATCCCCAACCTGCTGGATGAATGGACTTTAATTAACAACTCGGCTAACATGATCACATTTCACGCATTAGTTAGGGTGGCCACTCGGAAGTCGAGGTCGCACTGAGGGAGTGTTGACATATGCGATCGTAGACGTAGTCGCTTGAGGGAGTGTTGTGGCGAGGGCATGCATCATATCATCGCATTTCATGCACATTTAACAAAGAGTTATAGGTGTTGTTGATTTCCTGCTTTTCATTAAATTCCTATTATAATTGATGCTTGTTACAACTTAAGATTAATGGTTCACACTGAGTTGATCACTCACTCCCACTCTGGGACGGTGTTTTAAAACACCAACCAGACACTTCCATAGATGCAGGTGGCGAAGATCAGGAGGAGCCTGGCACTGCGAACTTGGATGAGGAGAGGAGTACTCCTACTTCCCGTTGATGGATGAAGCTGCGTCGGATTCGTAGCTGAGACGACGGATGCTGAGCTGAGAGCTCAGCCCTATTCTTTTGGACATGATATTATTTTGTGATTTTGTCGGGTGGCGCCATGTGCCCCTTATTCTTTTGGACGTGTATATATATATGCTTGTGTTGTTTTTCTCCCATTTCAGTAGATTTGTGGTTGTGCTTCATGTTCCAGTTGTTCCAAACTTGCGCAGTTAATTTGACTAATCCTAAAACCGTTAAACGCATGATAAGTGACCTCGGAAACTCGTGAGTTGCGTACATACACGACCCCCGATTTTCAGGGCGTTACATAGATCTGCCTCTTTTTTTTTTTTTTTCTCAGGCCATAAGACGAGCTGGCCGCTTGGATGGACAGTTTGGATGTAACACATACATCATGGGAGGGCCCACTGTCCCATCTGAACGGTGCGGATAAAACATATACATTACGGTGGTACCCACCCTTCAGATGGATGATGAGGATAAAACATATACATCACAGTGGTCCCCACCGTCCACGTATTGGACGGTGGGTTGCAACGCGCATCACAGAGGTCCCCACCGTCCAAATGGACGGTGGGATGAAACACATACCATGGTGAGACCCTCAAAGCCTGACCGTCCAGATGATGGACGGTCTGGACAGACAACATATACATCAAGATGGGTTCCACGTGGGGGCCCATCAGATATAATATATATAATATATAATATCTTATACAGACGGACAGTGGATATCACACCCCACATATATATATATATATATATATATATATATATAACGCTCACCTGGGAACCAGTTCGTACGTACTACGTACAAACTTTTTTGAGAACCCATCATACGTGATGGGGATCCAAAATCTGAACCGTTCATGTGAAGTAACACCTCGTAAACCCCCGGGCCCAAGTTTTACTTTGATCTAAAACTTTGATGGGCCAGGAAAAATGAAAACAGTTTCCTCCCTTGATTTGCATTTCTCTTTTCTATGGTCCACAAGAATTTTACATCGGAATAAAAATTTGTCATATAAGGTTCCATGGGATTCCTCATCTAATGGACCGTTCAGATCAGACACCCATGGCATGTGTGCAAAGGTACGCACGTGCGTAGGTGCGCAGGGGAGCATGACTCGTGTATATATATATATATATATATATATATATATATATATATATATATATATATATATGAAACGCTTACTTGCGAACCGGTTCCTACGTAGTACGTATGAACTTTTTTGGGAACCCATCATACGTGATGAATCTCGCAAATCTGAACCGTCCACATGAAGCAGAACCTCATGAAACCTCATAGTATGAATTTTTACTTTGATTTGAAACTTTGGTGGACCGTGAAAAATGTAAACAATTTTTTTCCTTGATTTGAATTTCTCTTTGCTATGGACGGTATGGATAAAAGTTTTAGATAAAAGTAAAACTTGGTCCCGGAGGGTTTCACTAGGTGCTGCTTCACATGAACGGTTCAAATTTTAGATCCACATCACGTATGATGGGTTCTCAAAAAAGTTCGGTATGAACTGGTTTGCAGGTGAGCGCCTCTCTCTCTCTATATATCATATGGTCCAGCGTCCAGATGGACGATCTGGACCGTGTGAGTTTTATACATTACAAGGGGCCCACCGTCCAGATCTCTGGACGGTGCAAATATAATAAATACATTAAGGTGCGGTCTGCAAAGACAGACGGCATGGAGAGATAATACATCACGGTGGCCCTCAGATCTTGCGAACGCTGTACAGCAGCAGCAGGAAGTGCAGTCCACATAGTAGACGGTCTGGATGTCACCAACCCAGATCAAACCCACAGAACTTGCAACGTCACGGCTGCTGGAGCACCTACCATCTGACGGATGGTGTGGATCACCAAGGTTGGATGGCATTACATGACGGTAAGTCCCACAGATCCTACCTGCTGCACGTGCAGCAACTGTTGTAGCGGCTGCTGGCCCGCCCTCCATCGGACGGACGGACGGGATTTAGGTGGGCCCCACTAGCATTTGCTGACGTCAGTACCCCAGCTGTATAGCTGGATTGGGATACACCAGCCAACCCGGTTCCACCGTCCAGAAATTGGACGGTGTGGGTGCAACATATAATGTTAAGGTGGGCCTCATCTCATGCACGGTGTATATAAGACACATACACCATGATGAGGCCCAGATCTGCTGACGTGAATCAGCAGCAATGGCTGCTGGGCCAGCCATCAAATGGGTGGCGTGGCTACAATGCATCATGGCAGGGCCTGCACAGCACCGTCCGGCCCTGGACGTCCATTGACGGACAGTCTGGATGTGTGCATCGTCCAGGTGGCCCACCTCCCTGTTCTGGACGGACGGCCTGGGTAAACAATCAAGGTGGGTCCACGTGCCATCAAGGTGGGTCCACACAGATGGACGGCTAGAGCAAGACACATACATCAGGGTGGCTCCGACACGTCCAGTTTCTGGACGGTGTGGATAGGCCCATCCATCATGGCTGGTCCCACGGCATGGATGAAACGCATGCATTATTGGTGGGCCACACATCAAAAGTAAGATAGAGAGAGATCGGTGAGATAGAGGGAGGGACCCGCCACTATGGGCCCTTCCTATGCAATGCATAAATCTAGATGGGTCTCACCAATGTGGACCCTTAAATCACAAAAAGACAAATACAAGATCACCCGCCTATGATCTTCTCCTCCTCCTTCCGCCAAAGCATGCTAGAGCTCCAAAGGAACAATCCCGACGGTTGAGATGACACTTGGATGGTGGAGATGGGAGATAAGAAGTGGGCCACACGAAGTTCTCTCTCATGGAGCTTTCATGACCGAATTTCTTGCTTGGGAGAAAATGAGGAAGAGAGATGAGAGAGAGAGGTGTAAGAGAGAGAGGGATGGGTGATGGATGGGGTGAGAGATGGGTGATGGGTGTACTTGGGTGTAAGAGAAAGTTTGACTTTGGAGTTACTTGGGGATGGGGTTGTACTTTGACATGTGAGGTGATGTATACTTGATTGATGGAATTTGATGTGATGTTCTCTTGAGTTTTGCAACGCGCGGTATTTTTCCTCAAACTTAATGCAGTCCCACATCTCCTAGCCAGGGTATCACCTTGGTGCGTGAGACGCGGCATCGGAACCGCGGCGACGGCGCGGTCGCACGGGTACAAGTCTCGGGTCAAACCGACTCAGAAATACCGGACATGACTCAGGGTTGCACGCAAGCCCTAATAATAGAACGCGGGTCGCCGGAATTCGACCAATAAGACTGTGGAAGCCTACGGAACGGTACGGCCTAGGATACGGGTCTTACAAAGTTGATGTCCTCCATTCGCCACATTTGTGTTTGAGTGACGACCCTTATATTATTTGTAGTCATATTTAGCTAATGAACCCTAAAATGGATCAACGGACACATGTAAGGGTCCATTTGGACGGATGGATTGGAAGGGATTGGATGGTATTGGAAGGGATTGGAAGTTAAATCTCAGGATTGGCCATCTGAGTTTTATTAGCTGAGCCAAGCTCGGTCCAGTAACGCACGATAATATTAACTGCTCAACCACGATCATGAGATAACTAACAACATCATCACGTGCGCAGTTCTCGCCTAATGGCTGAGAACGTGCCAAGAATAACGGACGCCCACTCCAACTAAACAATATAAATAAGGTCTTTATCAAACAAAACAGGTATGCAAAATCTCTCACTCGAAACCCATCCACCCTACTTAGACCCAGATTCCCATCCTGACTTTGGCATCGAAGGGTCCCTTATCTTAATTAAGGTCTCCTTTGTCCTTCTCCTGTGTGCAGATATATAGGGTTCGCAAGTTCATCATCAAACTTATTATATAACTATGTGCCTGGGTATCACCATGATGTGTGTATGACATCCAGTCCGTCCATCATGTGCTATCGCTCATGTCCTCCTTGGTCTGAAAAAATCAGACCCATGCAAAACTCAGGTGGGCCACATTGTTACACCATTAAACACGTGCCGTTGGTTGCTCTAGATTGATTTGGTATATTTTTTATTTTTCGTTATCCATTTATCCAGGTGGGAATAAACTTATGAATGGATAAGATGTCATATACGGTTAGAATGAATTCATAGACAGGGTGTCAGCTTGAATTGCTCACCTTTGGAAGTAGCGGATGTGGCTCTTAAATCACGGTGTGCCTCAAGCTGGTAGCTGTAAAGTCACGCGGCTTGCATGCGACAGGGTGTCGCAGGAAGTCCTTTGTTGGGAAGCCAGATGGACGCGGATTGCGTCCTACCCCGCCCGTGTCAAGCCCCGAACGGTTAGTTCCGTGGGAGGGCCAACCGTGATGTATCTGTATATCAAAGCCGTTCATCCCTTTTCTCATATTATTTTAAGGAAGAAAATAAAATTGAGCCAGATCCAACGCTCAAGTGGACTATACCAATTAATAAGCTTGGTTGCATTAAGTGCACAAAGCATTAAATGCTTAGTTACGTTAAATGCAATAGTCCTTTATGGTGTGGTTCATTTGAGCGTTGGATTTGGCTCAATTTTTTATTTATGTCTTATAATAATACGAAAAAAAGGGATGGACGGCTTTGATATACAGATACATCACGGTGGGTCCTCCCACAAAACTGCCCATTCGGAGCCAGATAGAGGCGGGGTAGGACGCAATCCGCGTCCAAGCAAGATGGGCAACCGTGGCGTGCGGATTAGGTACTGCCTCGGGACAGGCGGAGGCTCAGAGCGCCACTGAGGGGTAACGTTGATGTATGAATTCTATCCACACCGTCCATCCGTTTTTTCATAACATCTTAGAATACTAGACTAAAAATAAGGTAGATATAAGTCTCAAGTAGACCACACCATAGGAAACAGCTGTGATAAGGATGCGTACCATTCAAATTTTTTTTAGGGTCCACCGTATTGTTTATTTGACATCAAAACGGTTGAAAACAAATGTCATCTTGATCTAAAACTTCTGTGGCTCCCAAGAATTTTTCAACGGTATGGATTTAATTCACACTTTGTGGCCCATTTGAGCCTTGGATCTTAGTTATTTTTGGATTTATAATCTAAAATGATATATAAAAATGGATGGACGGTGTGGATAAAATTTATACATCAAAGGTTACTCCTCAGTGGCTCTTTGAGAAATCCAATTCTAATTCCATCCATTCGTTTTAACCGTTCATTTTAGAACACGAGACAAAAAAAAAAAGTACGCGGATCCAAAAATCAAGTGGCCACGCTAGAGGAAAAAGTGGGAAAGAAGTGCCTATCGTTAAAACCTTCTTTTGGAGTCTATCTTGATATTTTTGTGGCATCTAAATGAACTGAAAACCAAAAAAAACCTTTGCCTAAAGCAAAACTTCTTTGGCTCTCTTGCCATTGTTTCTTCTCGTGTGGCTCACTTGAGTTTATTATCCACTTCAGTTTTGGGCACATGTCCTAAAATGAGCTGGAAAAACGGATGGACGGGTAGATTTCCCACAAACATCACGATAGGCCCACCTAGCTTCAAGAGAAAGAACTTCGGTTGACACCATGTGGCAGGCAATCCGCGTCCGCTGCAAAGTAATTAGCTTATTATGCAATAGTTGCAGACGAGCCGCCCTCTTTATTTATCTGTTTCATCCTATTTTTAGGCTGTGGACCCGTTAGGTCTGTTTATTGGACGGTTATGGATGGATGGGTGCTCTGCCCCTCGTAAGATTGTAAGGATGGGTCGTATACCAAGCTTTGGTGTATAGTTATGCAAGGAATCACTGTTTTAGAATGTCTAACTATGGACCGTCCATCTGATGGTTTCTATTGGGGATGACCGATAAACGAAAAATGGCACCAGATGCCCAATCCTAGCTGTCGATTTGTGGTCTTTGATTGAACTGCGGAGATAAAAATTTCAATGGTCTGGAACCTGAAGGAAAGAAATCTACTGATCAGATGCTAGAATTAATCAATCAGAGTAGTCTTTCTAACATGTCACATCAACTACAGTGTCCACCATTTGAATGGTCCGGATTGATAGGCTGGATAACCATGTCTTCGAAATTTGAGTATTACACGGTGAGTACAAAGAATGGGCTCCTCTAAAATGCACCAGGGTGTAAAGCCACACCATGTGCTAGTAGACAATGTTGGCGCCTGAAAGCCGTGCATCCTATAATCACAGGCCCAGCAAAAGTCACGCGGGCATCCAATCAAGTAAACAAGAATCATGGGCAGTTTCACCAACGGTACATGTCATGTGATCCCACCACCAGCCAGCTTGTTGGTGTCAAAGCTCTGTGGACCCCACCATGATATGTATTTAATCTATGCCGTCCATCCATTTTTCCATGCCAGAAAATAAGGCAGATCTAAATCTCAGGTAGACCACACCACAGACAACAGTGGGGATTGAACGCTTACCATTGAAAACATTTTGAGGGCCATAGAAGTTTTGGATCAAGCTGATATTTGTGTTTTTCCTTCATCTAGGTGTGTGTGACCTGATTAACAGGTTTGATGGAAAATAAACATTACAGTGGGCCTGGAGCACCGAATTAGATAGTCCATCGGGTCCCATTAGCTTAACGTCTATGCCTTGCACACACACTCACGCCGTAGTGGGATTTCATCACCTATGGGTACTCGAACCCTTGACCAGGGGTTGAAACTCGGGAGAGTCTACCATCGGAGAGAAAGGCTTAACGTACGTCTATGCCTTTCTGCACATATGGGACCACGTTCTTTGCCAACCACTAGTAAGACGTGGACCCCACTAAACAGATTCTACACTCGCTGACTAACTAAGATGCTTCAGTTCTAATGGTTTCCATCCACGTAGACCTTACCAATATTTATACATGATAAATGCTTCAATAAAATACTTCTTTCTTCCCAAGAACATCCAAGCTGTACAAAAGGTGGGCCGTGGCATAAAATTCACATGGGGTCGTCCTTTTGCACGGCCTAGATGTTCTTGAGAAGTGACATGTAAGCAAGAAAGAAAGCACGGCGTGCGACATTGTATGCGGACAATATCTCAATAATAGTATACACTAATCATAGTCAGTAGACTGAGGCTTAACATATAAAAAAACAAGTACCTTTGAGTGGTTCAGTGAATAAGGGAGCAGTTACATTTCCCTCCGCCCCTAGAAATTCCAATACTGTAGACTGCATGTGATTCTGACCACATGCATTGCGTGAAAACAGCTCCTGAAAAGGTCTCATTTTCAGATGGTGCGAATATACATGTATGTATTACAACTAGGGATTCCATGTCTACGTTCCAGTTTTAAAATTGGAAATTAAGTAGTAGGTAATGGATTGGTCCATGTGCGTAGGGCGTATTATAGTGTATATATATGGTATAAAATCACCACTTTTTCACGTTAAAAATGGGACCTTCGCCACGGGCGCGGATTGGGTACTTCCACCGCCCATCCCGAGCTCTGGAGAGGCTATGGCCACCCTGATGTATGTATTTAATCCACACCGTCCATGCATTTTTACATATCATTTTTGTATAGGGCTGAAAATTGAGAGAGACACAAGGCTCAAGTGGACCACGAAATCTGGATTAAACTCTTAGCGTTGAAAGCTTCTTGGGTGCCTTAGAAGTTTTGGATCAAGCTGATATTTGGGTTTTCTCTTTTGCTAGGTCTCTATGACCGTATCAACAAGTTGGATGGAAAATAAACATTGTTATAGGAAGATCCGAGCCCCTCAAATCCCGAGGTCCGACATCTCATTAATCCGATCGGTTGCGTATGAATCAGTTAAGAACGATAAATACTATTGAAGAGAAGGAAGACTCCCGACTAGGTCGCAGTTACATTCCCGCTCTGAAGTTGGTAATCGGCATGGAGTGATCTATGACCAGATCAGTTGGGGTGGAGCTCGTACCCAAGACGTCAGACCGTCCTATTACTGCTCGACCAGTATCGCTTGACAACTCATATCGTATGTCAGTGTCACTCTTCTCGGATCAATTCAACCCGACAGGACAAGTCCGCCATCTGCCTCGAAGTTCGGAAGGGAGGCCTCCAGAATGCCCGACAGGCAAGAAAAGCCAAGCCCATTGTAAGTCAATGCTGAAGCTCGGCTCGGACTTGAGGCACGACCTTCGTTTAACAAACTAACGGTTAAGGACCACATGCATGGTAGTCAGGGCCCCTACAGCTAGGGGGTGCACACGGTCCGGTTTGGTCCGGTTCCGGGGTAAAACCGGAACCGAACCGTTCCTAACGGTTCTGGGATTCTCGGAACCGGAACCGAACCGTTAGCACACTAAAACCGAACCGGAACCGGACCGTGAAAACCGGTTTGGTTCCCGATCGGTTCCACGGTTCTGGGTTTTTCATTTTCTACAATTCCGCCACCTAGGCGAGGGTTAAGCCGCCCTCTGGGACACATTGGACGGTCCAGATCATGAAAAGGGATGATGGGTGGGGGCCACTGTCAAAACCCAATCCATGCACGTCCGGACGTTTTTTCACTGTTTGGATATTTTGAAAAAAAAATAGGTGGGGCCTACTTCTGATGGCATTCTCGGAGATCTACTCCGCTCATCCTTCTTAGCAACATGTAAGAAGAGGTGGGGACCACGGTTCCACGGTTCGGGTCGGTTCTACCTGCCCCTAAACCGGAATCGAACCGTATCCAACGGTTCTCGCAATTTTGGAACCGGAACCGGAACCGGTGTTGTCCAGAACCGGACCAAACCGGACCGATCCAACGGTTTCGGTCCGGTTCCACGGTTCTACCGGTTAAATGTGCACCCCTACCTACAGCTAGAAGCTCTGAGCCGAGGCCGGGACAGAATATGGACGCATCATGCGCTAAACTAGGAAACTATCTTAAGAAGACATGACTGACTGTTTCGCCCGCAGATGCGCACGATATATTACACGATCTCCGAATTATGGGTCATATCTCCACGGTCATAGTATCCCGCTGATTGAGCAAATCGTGCCGAGATTAACGGACCCAGATCGTCCGATAGTCAGGTATAAATACAATGAGACTCCATTGCTACAGGTACGCAACATCTGACATTCTCCCTCGATTCTTCAACATAGACCCAAATTCCCTTGACCTGACTTAGGCATCGGAGGGTCCCTTGGCCTAGCCAGGGTCTCTTTTGCTCACTGTTTGTGCAGGACCAGGGTTCCTTGGAGGTTCATTGTGCCGAGTGGAGGGTGATCCAGATTTTGTCATCAACACACATCATGGTGGGCTTCAGGAAGGTTTTAATGGTTGGAGTCACTAACATCGCTCCTTCTTATGGTGTGGCCCACTTGAACCTTAGATCTGCCTCATTTTTGGAATAATAACCCAAGATGACATGGAAAAAATGCATGGATGGTGTGGATAAAATCCATACATCACGGTGGCTCTCGAGCCTTAGCCTGTCCCGAGCTCGAGACGGGTGGGAAATACCCGATTCGCCCCTTCGCCACTTGGGTCTTGACAAGTGTCAGCTTGCTAGCATGCCATGTGGGAGATGAGTGGGCCCAAGTTGGTGAAGAAAGGAAAGGAAATGGATTTTTGACCAAAGTAGGCTGGTGATGTGGCCAAATACTTGAAAGTTGACGGTTTTTAAAATATTTCTTCCTTAACCCTGAATGTGTTTCTAAAATTTTAAAAGGATAAAAATACACCAGTGCACTGGTTAGACCATTGCAGAGCTGTACACGAACCGAGTTAGCTCGGTTAACTTACTCGACTCAACTTAAAAAGGTTCAATTTGACTCAGTTTGAAACTCAGTTAGAGCCGAGTCGAGCTGATTTTTGGAGCTTGAAAAAAATTTGAGCCAAGTTCGAGCCTGTTCGAGCTCGAATCGACTTGGATCGAACCACAACTCGAATCAAACTTGGATCGAACCAGTTCAATGACTTAATTATGTTGATATTGATGTTGCTCACCAAGTGTTCAATGAAATGACTCACCAAGTGTTGTTTCGGGTGCATACATTCTCTGCGGGATTGGTTGGTGGCGAGGAAGGTATAAATATAAAACAACTCACTACAAAAAATAAAATAAAATAATAACATTATAAAACTACCATTGTATCTTGATTTTGATGTTGCATACTAAGTGTTTGATGACATACCTGTAAACTGCTTCTGTTGTTTTACATGCTGTGAAAAATTGAAGGTGCACTCTATGTGTTTGAGAAAATACCGCACATGCTCGAACTCAACTCAAATTGGCCTGAGTTGCTGACTGAACTGAGCCGATCTGACCAATCAGGCTCAAGGACCAAGCCAGCCGAGTTCGAGCTAGGGTTAACTAGTGGCCAAGCCGAGTCGAGCTGTGCCAAGCTCGACTCGGTTCGACTCGTGTACTACTTTAGACCATCAAAGCAGATTGCGCATACTAGGCAAACTCTATGAAGCTACTATGGTGTTTGTGAGAAATTCACCCGGTCATATGTTTTAGCAAATCAATTTATGACATGAGCCCAAAAATGAGGCATATCCAAAGCTCAAGTGGACCTCACAACAGAAAACAATAGATATTGTACATGTATGCCCACAATTAAAACATTTGTGTGACTGCATAAGCTTTGGATCAGCTAATATTTTGCTATTTCACTTTATCCTAGTGATAATGACCATATGAACAGTTTGATTAATTTACATATAAATATAACAGTGGATCCCATACAGGTTTAAACCCTTTCCACTGTTTATTGTTTATGGCCCACTTGAGTTTGGGATCTATGTGAGTTTTTGTCTCATGTCTTAACATGATCTGATAAGATGGATGGATAAAGTGGATTTCTCACAAACATCATGCTAGCCCAACATTAATTCCGATGATAGGAACTTCCTGCGAAAGCATTTGCTGGATATCTGTGTCCATGTGATAGGATGTGACTCGAATTGGGTAACATCACAGCAGTACCTGTCAAGTGCTCTATAAGGTTCACTATGATATATTTATATTATCCACACCCTTCATCTATTTTGAAAGATTATTTAAGGGTATGAGCAAAAATAAAGTATATCAAAGGCTCAAGTGAACCACACTATATATAGAAAGCAGTGAGATTGAAAACCAACTATCCAAAAATGCCTGGGGGCATTGAATTTTTGAATGTAACTCATCCTTTGGCTCATGGCAGGAGTAGATTTGACACATATCCCACAATAAGCCCCACAACCTTTAATACATGATAACTTGGACCCTAACACATGACAATCGCGGTCCTTAATATATCCTCAATGATGGGTCCCACAAACGGTGGCCTTGTAGTGTTTAAGTGTCAGAATCAAGGTGTCATGTGTTAAGGGATTAAGTTATAAGGGTCAAGGTTATCATGTGTTAAGGATTAAGGTTGTCATGTGTTAAGGGTCTAAATTTTCAGTGTTGCGGTTGTCATGTGTTAATAGTTTATGTTGTTAGAGTCAAGGTTGCTGATGGGGTTTTTGCGAGTTCGGTGTGACAAATAATGAGGTTGTTCATCCCCATTGTCCCCAATTCCTACGAAAGTCAATCAAAGCGAGTTATGTGTGATCTAGATGGATTTACATGGTGTATTTGAAGATTTACGGGAGTACATGAAGATGATTTTATGATAGTACAGCTGGGGTATATCAAGTGACGCCATGATATTGCTCAAGCAGCCGATGAAAGAGTAATCGTGTAAAAGTGGTTACAGGACAGATGACAAAAGCATGAGCAAAGAAGGCTATGCAGTATTTAACAATTATAGTAATTGTCAGGACATTTTGTCTAAACGTATATTTCAATTATACTTTCAGTTACCTGTCATTTATATTCCTTAGTATAATCGCTCTACTTTTTGACTGAATCAATTACATAGTGTAATCCGTAACATTAATAAGGTAGATGGTGATTTTATCTATAATTTGGGTCTACGCTCATATATTGGATTAATTTCTTCATCCAAGAAGGTGTTTTACAGCCGTTCTTCGCGATCGACTGTAAGAATTCTTTTCTTGTTTTTCTTTTATTTATACTGAAAAATCCTTTCATGCGGAATGCAAAGGTGTAACCCATCATCAGAGGATGAATCTTAGCTTCTGAATATCACCTGATCTTATTTACACATTGAGTGAGTAGCAGAATAGGTGACCGATATCATTCGATCTCAATCATATACTGATAGTTGCTCGGTTTGAATTGAGTTGCAAATTCGATTATGGCATGCTCATACTTATCAAGTAACCAATTTTCCTAAAACAACGAGCAATAAAGGTTATCATGTGTTAGAGGTCCTGGGGCTTTAGAAACCATCTATCGAGCCCGCAATGGGGTATGTGTTGAATTCACTCCATTATTTTTCATTGGAATTTCATAAAAGGCCATGATCCCATGATTGAGCCACATCCTTCCATAATGTGGACCGCATTAGTAGGAAATAGTTGATAGTAAATGGCCATCATTATTGCTTGTCGTGTTTCACATGTCTCGAATCCATCTCATTTGTTATCTCATGTCCTATCACAAACTTGCAAAACAAATAAACATAGCGAATTTCTCACAAACATCACAGTAGGCCCCACCTAAATTGCCAGCCGTGCGGGTACAACTCAACCCACTTCCGTAGAGAGAGGGAAGGTGAGTGGAGATTTATTGCTAAAGCCTTTGGCAGGGGATTCCTGTGCTCCAATGTTAGGTAAATCACACCGTGATGTTGGTTAGAAATACACATCGTTCATCCATTTAGAGAGTTCATTTTACAACATGTGGTAAAAAAATGAACCGGATCCAAAACTCAAAAGGCCATACATGAGGAAACAATGGGGAAAAACATGCCTATTGTTGAAACCTTCTTGGGTTCCACCTTGATGTTATATGACATCCAAACGGTTTATAAGGTCATTTCCATGGGATGAAGAGAAAACACTAAAAGACTTGCCCTGATACGGAAAATTTTATCTATACGAAAAGACATCCAAACCGTTTATAAGGTCATTGAATCCTCCCTATTTCCACCGGTGTGGTGTACTTGAGATTTAAATCTGTCTCAATTTTGGCGGCATGTCCCATAATGAGCTCACAAAACGAATGAACGTGATGACTTTCTCTCAAACATCACGGTGGGCCTCACCTAGGCAATCCGCGTCGGACGCGGATTAGCTACGGACAGGTTGAGCAGCAAACCGCTACAGAAGTGATGTCACCAAGTTACGTGGGTCCCACCATGATGTATGTGTTATATCCACACGGTCCATCCATTTGGAAAGATCGTTTTTGGGCATGAGTCAAAGAATGAGGCAGATACAAAGCTGTAGTGGACCCCACTACAGAAAACAGTGGAGTGAGTGACATCCACCGTTGAAACCTTCCTATGGTCCGCCGTGATGTTTATTTGAGATCCAACCAGTTCATAAGTTAAAAAAGACATTAAAAAGGGAAAAAAACAAATATCAGCTTGATCGAAAACTTTCGTGGCACTCAGAAGTTTTTAATGGTGGGTGTCACTCTCTCCACTATTTTCTGTGGTGGGGTCCATTCGAGCTTTGAATCTGAGTCATTCTTTGGCTCGTGCTCTAAAATGTTCTCTCCAAATGGATGGACGGTGTGGATACAAAACTTACATTATGGTGGGACCCACATAACTTGGTGACGTCACTTCAGTAGCCAGTCTCGCTACTCAACCAGTCAGTAGCTAATCCGCGTTGGTTGAAAGCGGATTGCGTGGGAACGGTGTAAACGGATTGTGTGTGCGCCACACAGCCCACCGACTTTCATGTTTGGCCATCACAGCGTCAGTTGCCAAAACAGGCGCGATTGTGTACACGTGGAGGCGGATTTCCTGGCGTGGATTGGGGAGCGCAACCAGCTATCTAAGTGGTACTCTGAACGTAGGCTCCCCTCCACGTATGAATTTGTAAATACATGTCGTCCATTAGCTTTTTCTTTCAAAAATTGAAATTGGTAAAAATTTACAGATGGACCACACCATAGAAAGTAATAGTTATGGATAAAAACCTTTTGTGGGCTACAATAGTTTTGGCTTAGGCTGATATTTATTTTTTACCTTCATCAAGTTATGTGTGAACCTATCAACAGGTTGGATGTTCAATAAACATTACTGTAGACCTTAAAAAGTTTTAAATGGTAAGCGTTCAATGACGATTGTTTCCTATGGTGTGGTCCACCTGAAATTTGTTTCTGCTTTATATTTGGCATCATTGCCTAAAATAAACTTGAAAAACAAATAGATAGCGTGGATATAGAATTAATACATAGAGGTTGGGCCTACAGTTATGTCCATGTCGCAGCCCAGTGCCGCTCGAAAACGTTTTGTGGATGCTGTCCTTTAACTTTTTCAAATCATTTTATGGTATGAACACACAAATGAGGTAGATCAAAATCTCAAGTGGACTACACATTGTTGTTGATTCAACTCCTGTCATTAAAAACATTTTGAGCCCTCAAAAGTTTTGGATCAAGTTGATATTTGTTTTTTTTTTTTTCCTTTCATCTAGGTCCATGTATGACCTAATCAACAAGTCGCATGCCAAAATAAACATTACAATGGGTCCTAAAAGGTTTTTAATGGTGGACGTTTAAACACTACTGTTTTCCCATGGTGTGATCCATTTGAGATTTGGATTTTGGATCAAGCCCTAAAATGATATCTAAAAATGGTTGGATAGCATGGATAAAACACATACATCCCACAGAGCACTCATGAGCACTGGCCACTGGCCATTGGCTAGTGGCGGCTTAACTAGTCAAACTGTGTCCATCGTTCTCACAGACAGGGTACTATGTACCCTCATCAGGATCTAACAAGGGATGAACCATATCCTGCCAGAGATATGTGGGGCACTATGATCTATGTGACTTTGTGAATAAGTTGAACAGAAAGTAAACATCACAGTGGGTTGTAGGAAGGTTTCAATAGTGGGGTGTCAGTGTCCCCCTATTTTCTATGGTGTGGTCCACTTGAGCTTTGTCATGGTGAAGGTTGCATGTGCTAAGGGTTGAGGTTTTCATGTATTAAAGGTGGATGTAATCATATATTAAGCATCAAGATTATTGGGGTGAAGGTTGTCATGTATTAAGTATCGAGGTTCTCGGGGTGGAGGTTATAATGTGTTAATGGTCGAAGTTGTTTCCCGTGACATTCCCCTTTGTACAACATATGTGGGTCCCATCCTATGCTCATGATCAAATCCATTCCATCCATTCTCTCTGAAATTTGAGAAAGGCAATTGTCCAAGGAATGTTCGACATCTTTTTTTTTTTTTTGAATGAATAAATGAATGATCGACATCTTCTGATCAAGTGGCCCACACCAAAACAAACTAGTAGGTACGGTTTTGACCATTGTTGAGAGTTTTTTTTTTTTTTTGGGGCCACAAGTAACTTGTAACAGCGTGAAAATAACTTTTTATCAAAGAAATCCTGAGCCACAAACATTATAAACAGATTGAATTTACCTTTCGATGAACCCATTCATCAAACGGATGCAACAAGCTGCATCAGGAAGAGTTTCGTTCTAAACTTCTCACCCTCTTAGCAGTGCGTACCAACTTACTATTAACCGGGAATAACTCGTTGGGGCCTATAGTGATGTTTATATGTCATCTAACCTCTTTGTAATATCATAGAAATATGAATGAAGGGAAAATAACAAATATCAATCTTATTCAAAAGGTCTATGGTCCACCGAGAAGTTTTCAACAATAGCAGTCAATTCATAATAGCCATCACAATGTGACACAATATTTTGATAATGCTGAGTTACGTACTAGGCAGCCCATCTACCTCTCATTAAAATTATCTAAGCAGGGACAAATTCGTTTCAAAAATTTAAAAAGAAAAAACAAAAAAAACATAAAAAGGCTTCGGAGGTAATATTTTAGAAGGGCATTTCTCTTGGGGAATTTTGCTGTACCACAAAGGAAAAGACGAAGGGGACCACCTGTCATGGATCATGACAATGGCGTGATCTAACCAAGCACCATTCATGAATATAAAAAATCAGTCACTCATGCCCTCCCTTTTTTTTTTTTTTTTTTTTTCACACTTCATTGTTAGCCACCCCCCCGAGACATTAGGACTCCGTGCGTTTGGATGGACAAATGGATTGGATTACAATATAGAGGAAATTATCATTGAAAATGGCCAGTTTAGAATCCTTAATAGTTTATCCAAACGCGACCTTTATAATTGAACTTCAATACCACACCTTAGAAGTACTTAAAGAGGAAAAAAGTCGTGACTCGTGATTCAACCGACGGCTCCAGGTGAGGCGACATGACACATGTTAAAGATCTGGGCTGACGGCACATGTGTCCGAGATCCAGGCCGTTCATCAGGTAGGGCACGCTGTGATGATGTCATGTCTAGGAACAATGTTAGTCCGCAAATCAGGTAGGTCATCGGCCAGACTTGTATTAGAATAATTGACAGTTGAAAAACAAAGTCAAATGTCCAAATTCTACGTACGAGTTTGGCTTCCATGACGAGTGCACTGCCCTGACTTTGGTATTTGGCAGGTTCAGTGTCATCTGATGAATGGCCTGGATTTCATTATTCGATGTTCGTGGGATACACTAGACCCTCCCGATTGTTTACATTTCCGTGGTACACCTGGTATCACGAGGTATTTATTTTATACAATGCTCTGGTAGAAAGCAAAACAACACCGTTCAAATCTCCTGTTAATACAAGTTGGGCCCACAGTTCAGTGATCCAAGCCATTGATATGATGAGATAGGTCGTGGATGATCCATGGACAAAATAGTGGAGATTTCGTCTAATGTTTTGATTGAATTTTAATTGTTGCTCTTTTATTTCTTTGAACGGTCTATTTGTTGACCACCGTTGTGAGATTTTTTGGGGTGGGCTAACAGAGGTGGGCCCATAATATCCAGTAATTAGACATCTGAAACGTGGGCCACACTTGTGTAAGATGAAAATCCTGAACAGCAGTGTACAACATTTAGGCCCAAGCATTGAAAAATACTCATTGCGTTGCACGAATTGTGTGTTCCATTGCATGAAATGTGCCATACGACGTACATTGCTTGTAACGCATCATATGTGCCTCTCACTGGTACATATGAGACAATGCTCATGCCCAGATATTTTTTCACGTGCGCCATGCCACACGTACACAGAGCATCTATGAGTTACGTACTACGGATAAAAAGGCTATCTTTACTAACTGAGGAGATGCATTTCACCTGCAAATGTAGTTTCAACGTATTGATTTTTGCCTAGCTGAAAATTAATTGTATTTTATTTAATTTCATATATGTGGTTGCATTCGCACGTATTTGAGACTAAAAATAGTGACGTGGAGTACATCAAAATCGTTAAAAAGAATGAAGGTTTGAATTATACATAGCGTGAACTGACCTTGACGGTAAAATGGCGGTGCTACCGCAAAATATTAAGTTTTTGGACAGACCCCTGTGGTGCCACTCCCATAACAGCGGTGCTACAGCCGAAACTCAACATCAGTCGGTGTTACGGGTGCCACCCCCTATTTAATAATAAACAATATTATTTAAAAATTAGTAGATTCAGTGTGTTGACTTAAAAAATTATATATTTTATTTTATAACTTCGATTGAGTTAATTCAAAAGATAGATTGGAGATTGATGAGTCTAGCTTCAAAAAAATAAAAATAAATAAATAAATAAATAAACAAATCAAAGAACGCTAATTTAAAGATATTTTAAGAATTATATAAAAAATTATTCGTTTTAAGAAGCTGAAACTTTCAAAATTTTTAGTATTTTTGTATAACTCGAAATGAATTAAAATTTAATGGAACTAAAGTAAACTTGATGATGAACTACCATAAAAACTATAAAAATAATCTAGTAACTAAAAGTACTAAAAACATTACAGACAATAAACATATTAAAACTTAAAATTCTGCAACTGCATGTCGCTGATGTTCCAAACATATGTTTTTCATTTTAGAGTTTTTGTATTCAATATCTTCTTAGGAATTACTTCTAATCATGTCAAGAATCATTTTATATTTTTAAATTAGAATTTTTTATTTTTAATATATTTTACTAATTCAGGTAGTTTCTAGTATAGTCGAATCAGGGTTCTTACTTAGGATGATTGGATGTAAATCATTGTTTTCACTAATTACAAAAAAGGACACTTTATGAATTTAGCTAATCTAAACTCTAATTACCGTGTACAAGAAATCTCACCACTCGATTTATTCCAGAAATGCCCTAATTAGCCAAACTAGCTCTATGCCGCTCGTTAATGGGTTGCTGAACTCGAAACTATAAGAAGATATTTGTCTTTGTAGGCTTGGCATCCATCACGATATGTCGATTTGAGAGATCGCATATCAAACCGCTCTACTTGGGTTCACAAGGTGATGTATGAGATGTGCAAATATCTTTAAAGTTTGTTTGAAACTTAAGTTAAATGTTGCCTGTTTCACTATTAGCTTAAGTTGTGGCTTTTGGACCGTTAGATTATGATCAAATTTAAGATACTAACTTAAGACAATACTTTGCACATATTCATATAGCCGCAGTCTTGATCGTTGATCGATGGCCATCGAGCTAACTTCTAATCATACCCGTTAATCAACACATCTAGATGACGGGCCGATCGTATCCATTCGTAGATCTCTACTTAGGTTACGTATCCTATGTCAAAGATCGACAATTATGTCTTCTAGTGGGTCCTAAAAGCTAGAAACACCATCCCATAGAGTCAATATACCAAAGCACTGACCCTTGAGGCCAAGTGCACCACTTCTGGCACTTTAAAAGGGCTTCATTTGGGTTCCCCTTCTCCCCATATGAATTTTTCTTAGAAAATGAGAAAAAGAGAGAAAGAAAGGAAGAGAGAAAGAAGAAGAGAAGAAGAGAGGGATAAGAGAAATGGTGGGTCATGGTACAGGATCACATTGTCTGATTCCTGTGCTATCCAGATCTTGCAAGATTTTGCATCTACGCTCGATTTCATGTCTTCCATGGTTGAAATCCGATGATTTTACGTCAGATACTTCACCACTTTTCAAGTAAGAGGTTTCCTAATTGTTATTCCACCTATTTCTTTTGTTTTCTATATTTTTCGAGCCATTAAAGTTAAAAACTCTATTTCATTTATCAAAAATCCTAGATGTAGGGTTTGTTTATGCTAGTACTTAGGGTTTGGACAATAAATTAGGAGTGGCTCATGCTATCGCAGAAATCATATTTGGGCGTGACCCTGTGTGGATGCCGTGATATGCCAATTCCGAGCCTCGACTCATCGAATCGAGTTGGGGTTTCATTGAATTAAGTTAGATGAAACCCTTAAATCTTAATTAAAATCTAATTAAATTATAATTCATGTTACGAACAATGAAATTATTGATGAATTAAGATTTAAAGTGTTTTTTTTTTTCTTTCTAAATTTCTGACTTTTGGACCGCATTTGAATCGATGATTTTTTACTCTAAGGTGAAGATCTACCCTCAAGTTTATGCCTGACATTTTAGAATGATTTAATTTTCCTGTTTTCTATTTGATTAATAACATATTCGATGAAATGCTTGAGTGATATGAAACTCATAATATTAGAATTTTTTGGTATTTAATGCTAAGAAATGTTGATATAGATCAAATTGTGTTGATATAGATTGAATTATATTGAATCGTATGTGTTCAATTATCATGTGATGACATAAGTCAGATTGTGTTGGTGTTGGTTGAATTATATTGATTCATATATGTGTTCAATTGGTATACCTTGGTGTTGTATTAATTTTCATTTGATTATGTTCACGTAATTGATAACTTCGAATTGTTATTGTGGTAGATCGAGTTCCGTAAATTATTTAAATAAGCGGTTATCCCGATTTAAGTTGGTTATCCTAGGCTTATATGGTCGACTGAAGTTGAATATGGACGATTGACAGCAGTTGAAACTACACGAATGCCTTACACCTAATGCCGGTGTGCCTGTGATCATTCGTAGTCGATTACATTAGTCTAATGCATGGCTCAATAATTCTTATGCTCGGTGATTATATAGCATTTGATAGAATCTGAGA